>CM033477.1:98938558-99493558 GCA_019447015.1 Hymenochirus boettgeri
GCTTCCTGTAGTCGGGCTGCTGGACTCACTCACCCTGTCACTGCTCATCTGGATGCTGTAAATCTAATGGGTCTTTTCAGTTTGGGGCAAAATGGCTGCTAGTTCAATGCAATGACAGATTTAACTACATCCCTCAGGTGACATGTTTAACTATTGGGGTCAAAGTGCCCTTTCCATGTGGGGGTCAGAGTGCCCTTTCCTATGTGGGGGTCAAAGGCCCTTTCCTACGTGGGGGTCAGAGTGCCCTTTTCTATGTGGGGGAGTGGCCCTTGGGGTTCATCTTTATGTGGGGGTCAGAGTGCCCTTTCCTATGTGGGGGTCAGAGTGCCCTTTCCTATGTGGGGGTCAGAGTGCCCTTCCTATGTGGGGGTCAGAGTGCCCTTTCTATGTGGGGGTCAGAGTGCCCGTTGCCTATGTGGGGTCAGAGTGCCCTTTCCTTGGGCCTCCTATATGGGGGTCAGAGGGATCTTTACTACTGGGTTCGGAGAATTGTAATGTTGGTAAGCTTAATTAAAAGTTTATTGAACCTTGCCACTCCACATGTTTAAAACTACAACTCCCAGCCTAAAGATACTGGGATTTGTAGCTTCCAAACATCTGGAGTGTCAAGAATTGGGGGTTACTGGTACTGGATTTGGATTATACTGTATGGTGATTAATGTATGTGGATTCTGCTGTCCATTTTAAAGGCACTAAAGCCTCACCATACAGAATCAGAAGGCAGTAGTTGGTCATAATTTCTACACCTCGGCTTATACTCGAGTCAATCAGTTTTAACTAATTTTTCAGGTAAAAATGTACCTCGCCTTGTAACTCGGATCGACTTATACTCCAATATATACGTATTATTTATATAGCCACATATTGTTTTAATGGGGATTTTTAATTTCCCCCATATGTATAGTGTTTGCTTGCTGTGTGCATGGAAGATTGAGGAGGATGTCACAGCCCCGAGCCCAATCAGCTGAAGGTTGACAAAAGTTAAGTGTCACTTACCCACACAACAACTTTGTATGAAATTGAAAGTCCAGTTTTAGTGTATTCTATGTGTAGGAATAAAATTGTTCTCTTTGCATGCTTTGTCATCTAAATTTACATTTAGTGAGTGCTTCTTTCAAATAGCCACCCCCCCCCCTAGTGATAGGAATAATGTTTCTCTTTGCATGCTTTGTCATCTAAATTAACATTTAGTGAGTGCTTCTTTCAAAATAGCCCCCCCCCCGCATATACACTGTTCACAAGTTCACAAGATTTCAAATCTGAACAATGTGTTGGAGTAGTGGAGCCATTACACTATCTAAAGGTATGATTTTTGAAAATTCGATTCGAAAGTTGGATACCCTTTAAGAACAGGAGCTGCATTTAGTTTACAGATTGCATGGGAAAATACCATAAATTATAATTTAGAGATTTAAAATTATGTTTTGTACGTGTGTTCTCCTAAATGTACAACTGAAAGTATACATAGTGATTGGTTTTTTTTTTTTTACATAAACAGAGGGACAGGGACCTGGAATTGGCTGCTCGCATTGGACAGGCCTCTTTAAAAAGGAATCATCTTTTGTCGAGCAGAATGAATCTTGGAAGAGCGCTCTCACTCATGCCTCTTGACCATGTAAGTTATTTTTTCGGGGTTATGGGAGTTTGCATATGTAGACTTTTACTATCTGGGTTAGGTGGTTATTTTATTTCCATTTTACATAACACATTTATACAAGTGTAAGGAGGATAAGCACAAGATATACGTTATATATCAGAGTTTAGAGTTCAGAAGTTTATTTCTTTACTTCTCAATAAATATTTATTTTTCTACTGTCAACATTTTCACTGTTATACAATTTTAGGCTCGTTCACACTGAATCGCATTTGGTGCATTTTACATGTACCAAAAAGCAGTGCCATAGAATCAATGGCAACGTTACCATTAAACACTGTGTGTAGTGCGTTGCTTGCAACACTTTGCATGCAGCATTTTGGTGTGTTAACACACAGCTTTGCCATTGAAAATAATGGCATGATGTAAGTCGATGCACGCAAATGTGGATCCGCTGCACTCTAGCGTGTCCGAGCCCTTAGGGGATTGGCTAACGTTATATCCATTGAAGGCCATTAGAGGTTGTTTTTTTTCAGTTAGTAAGGAAGTGCATTTATTATGTATATTTAACGAGATGGATCCTTCGCACTTCGTGCCAATAAACAAACAGCTGGGCCTACTGTGTAGGTGAATAATAATGAGATAAGTGTACAGAGCACTCCGAGGTCTTCACTTCGTAGTTTATTATCAAACAAAAGTAGATCAATACGACCTACTATTTATAAATCCCTTATATTATATAAATATATTATATCTCCATAGGAGATTGCATTGAGTTTTTAGGAGCTACCAATGAGGTGGGGGGTATATGATATTACATATAGGAAAGGTGTAATAGGTATGTGTGTACTATCTCACTATTACCATTTAAATGACCATCGTAAATGTATATAAAGTATAGCACTGACTATATTAGGTACAACACAAAATATACAAAATACTAACTTACTACAGAGCTGAGATCCCTAATTTAAAAATGGGAATGGTCAAATGGCAGCTTAAACCACCCCTGTTTTCTTTCCATGTGAAAGGAAGTGTAATCCAGAAAACTTTCTATCTGCTACACAGGATGTGATGTGTATTGTAATGACATATACACCAAGAGATGGCAATAGAAACTCGAACGAAGTTTGAGCTGACTGTTCGAGTTCAACGCCCCGGACTTTCGATATTTCCCGGACTTTCGATAATTTAACGAATCTTCGAACGGTCGAACATTTGAAAATGATCGAATTTAAAAAAAAAAAAAAAGGTGCCCACATGTCAAAATTAACCAAATGGCAGCTAATTTGAGTATTGCCACCCCCTGGGTATAAAAGGCAATGTGACAGCGCCATTTTGTCAGTGTGTTGGAGTGTGTTTAGTGGAGACTGACAGTGTAGGAGTTGGAAGAGATTTGTGTGCTTTTTTGAGCTTTCTGTGGTGTGGATTTCAGTGTGGTGGTTTAGCACTTGTTGTTAATCACCCCTGTATTCACACATCTTGAGACCCAACATCCTTTTAAGACTACCCTTGCTAGACCCCAAAAGTCCTTTTAAGGACTAACCCCCCTATAAGTCCTTTGGACAATATTTGTGTTAGACCTTGTAGAGGTCTAGGTGTCCTGTTTTTTTGTTTGTTTCTGTATCTGTGTAACTGACAGTGCTGCCTTTAGCAGCAATCGGCAGCTTTTGCTGTCTGATTTGCTGTTGTTGTAGTTTGTGTCTGTGTCATATTATGCTTTTAGTGTAAAAAAAAAAATATATTTGTCTTTTTTGTTGTGTAAAAAAAAACTGTGTTTTTGTTGCTTCTGTGTTTATTACTATAGTTATAGTCTTTGTGTATTGTGTGTGTGTGTGGTATATTATATATATATATATATATATATATATATATCAGTCAACTGTTATTATATAAAATATATATACTTTTTTTTTAATAAAATTTGGAGAGGGAAATGCTGGCAGGGCAAGAGGGAGAGCCAGGAGCAGGGGTGCTCTCTGCACGTGTAGGGAGTTGGAGAGGCAGGGGAGAGCCTACTGGGCTCTGGCCAGGAGCTCCCTGGCCCTTCGCAGGGTAGGACAGATTTCTATACCCGATATGTTTAGGGGTAGCCGTGCTAGGGCTATCCTTCTGATCAAGGAGGCAGGTAGTAGAGTGGATTACACAGCTTCCTCATCCACCTCCTCAAGGCACAGAGCAGCCGAGCTGCTACTGTAGATACTGTGCCTGCTCCTTCCTCACCTAAGGCTCCTACTGTGGCCATGGACCCTGATCCACTTTATAAAATCTTTAAAAGTATCTTGCTTGCGCTTGGGGGTAGGGTAGGGAAGCAGGGTTAAAACAATAAAAAATAATAGGTTAAGATCAAGATCTCTGTTAAAAAAAACAGTTTAAATGACACTTCCATATATTAAAATTAAAATTCAACCACTCATTATGCCTATCCCCACTAGGGGTAATGCAGCTTCACTCTGTTGGCTTCTGAGTGCTTGCTTGTCGGTAATAGTTCCCAAAAAAACCTCTGCACACAGGAAATAAGGTTGCCAACAAACTTTATTATAGCAATTAAAACACATAAAAAGACACTAAAAAACCTTGCAGAAAAACGTCCATTAGCATGTTTTTGAGTTGCACCTCTCTGCTGTAGTGTGGCCCCTTTAAGTCGTGGCTTGTGAGGTGGTCCATTTTATTAGGAGTTCGTTGCCCACATGACCACTACCTTTGGGGATCCGGAGGAGTCAGGATATGTTTTTGGCTCGCTATGTGTGGGCTAGTATCTTGAGGAGGAGCTGTGCACTGATGCACATCTTTCCTGTCACCCGAGCGGGCGAAAGATGCTCCGTGCACAGGGGGACAGAGGCTGATGATGTCACGCAGCAATCCGTTAGCAGCCAGGGAACATTTGTGAGGTTGTTCCTAGACACTGCTGTTGCTGCTATTAGTGACACACTTCCAGTATTGAGGAGGGGGGAAGTGGGACATAGGTCCGATCATTCATGGGTGCCACAAGTGAGAGAGGAGGATAGTGTCTCTGAGGGAAATCCCTCAGAGTGCGAGCACGAGCCTGAACCCAGAGGCAAGGACTGAGGCTGGGCAGAGCGGTGCGTCTATGCAGGTGAACCTCTGCTCCTGTGCCTGCCAGTGGCTCTGCTGATGGGAGTTCTTCCATTGGCTCCACGGTGACAACATGGTTGCAGTGTGCATTCTGTACCTGCGCGTGGTAGCCAATGGGAAGAATGCAGCAAACACCCTGGGCACATCTTCTGAGGAGGCATATGATGCTCCCACCACTTAAGTACCGGTATGTGAAGCATGGTCGGGAACTGCAGCGGCACCCAGACCCGATGGACGTTCCTTTCCGCTACGGAAGCTCAAGCCCAGCCTAGGCAACCCACCGTGATGACACTCCTCGCCGCCCTCCCGCGCACCCACATAAGCTTGCTTCATAGATGGAAGTTAGCGAGTAGAGACCAAGCCTTTGGCCCCAGCACGCAGTTGTTAAAGAGGCCTCTTCTTGCTGCGTCGGGGTCTTCAGGTTAATAGGCAGGTCTCCTTTTTCCCCAATTGTTGGATGGCGGGGAGCGGGGATTCAGAAATTGTCCCCCAGAGCCTCAAACACCCCAACTCCAGTGCCTATAACCGTGTTAGACAAACAACCTCTAACCCCCTCTGGTGCATAGCACATCACTACACCTATAACAGGAACAGTTACACAGATTTAAACATTGGACACCATTGCACCCACAAACCAAATAACATCCATCTTTTAGTCCAGATCTTCTCCCTTTCTTAGAAGAATTACCAGCCTTAGTCTCTATCTGCATTGTATCTGTTCATTCAGAAGTATGAGTGGCATTGGCCACAACAGTGGCGTGTCTTCCCCCAGGCTCCCACAGCTGTACTTCCTCGTCAGTGCCATATTTCGCTTGAACGTGTGGGGTCCCACTTAATTTGGACCATGGTCGCGCAAGCAGTACAGGGCCATGGGCGAGTCTATGTCTCATTTACTACCGACGTGGGCCATTCTGCTCTGCAGAGACGCAGCACCAGTTGGCACAAGTGGTGGATGTGGTACCCGACCACGTATAGGGTATACCCCAGTCTCCACCCCCCCCTCCCCTCACTGGTGAGTTCCTCTCCTGGACAGACCTGTGCCCCCCAGAGCCTATGCTTCTGCATCAGATGAGATGTGCCATGCAGTTTGGTCAGCTCGTGTGTGTCTCTGTGATAGGAGTCCACAGCACGGCAGAGTTGCTGGCAGCAGACATGCAAGGGCAGGCTGAGATGCTGGCTGACCCCCACACCAACATCTCAATAGGTAGTGTGTGACAATTCGCCACCGGCGAAAATCTGCTCTGCTCTGTCTTCCCTTGCACATGGGCAGAGTCACACATGTTCCTCTGTTTCCTGCCCCTCACGACACGTTTCAACCTGGTTGTCCAGTGGTTTCCCTCACACCAAGTACCCCCCATGATCTGGCAGTGAGGCCTACATGGAGATGGCCTATGAGGTATCCGTTCACTTCATCAGCAGCGTGCCATACAACGGCCAGACTCGTCCGTGGCCGAGTTCCGCAGCAGACAGTCTTGCCCCAGACCAACCGCTTTGGTTTGGTCAAACCCCCCACCCCAGCCCTGGAACTCTAGTCTTATGATGCTTCTGAGGCTGCTTCTTGCAGAACGTTAGGCGCTCATGACTATTTTGTATGATGGATTTTCTCTCTACCCACGGCAGTGGCTGGCTGATGTCGGATGCCTGCCTGTCTCTTGGCCTTTGTGTAAACTAACCGCCCCACATGAGGGGGGGAGCGGGCGGAGGGGACGGTGGGGGCATGCCGAGAATGGTAAGAGGCGGGACCGCCCGGAGGCCCCTTGATGCCCTACCGATAGCGGATACCATCCCACCCTTGTGTTTCCTCCTTGAGCACAGAACAACGCCGTCCTTCATACGCTGGCACTAACTCCCGAGCACAGCTACGTGGAAGAGGCAGTATGCATCATCAGGACACCCGTGGTGCTCATGGGTTCCTGCTGAGGTCTCAGCCCCGGGATCAAGGTACAGGAGCAGCCATCCGCTGATGATGAGGTGATTTAGGTGATCTGGAGAGGAATGGGTCATTCCTCTAGGTGGAATGTCTCAACAACCCCATCAATACCACATGTCATCTCGTTGCGTTTGGGAGTGGTTTGAGGCCCTCCACCCCTTGCTGTTGTATGAGGACATTGGGTCCTCCTGCATCACGGCACTGTTGTCGGCCTGACAGGGATGAAGGTGCTCGCTGGCAGGCTCTTTAGCCTGTTGCTTAGTGGTGAAGCCAGGCGATATATAACAAGGATTTACTGTAATACTGGAAATAAAAAGGCCGTTATGATCATTCTTAAAATTGCTGCTGAAGCTCATTTTTTTTTCAATTATGATTCTGTATAAAGAGAAGTTATAAGGATAAATCCATTTCTCTTAGGTAACTTTGAATGAAAGAGGAACGTTTAAGCAAATACACAGGGGTAGTATAGTAGAGTATGGGATCGGGCTGGGGCTAGTAACCACAAACGGGGTCAGGAGTAGAGAGGAGGGGGGGAGCATAGAGGATAAGGAATGAGCATGTACGACCATGATTCCGAATGTTCATTGTATAATCTAAATGTATGTCTTACCAAATGCAGGAGTCTGGCTGGAAAAACAACACGGCGACTTGAAATAATAGCGTTTAAAGGAGAAAGGTATGAAGGTAATTGGTATACAGCAGAATCATTGCTTAATGATTCACAACGACGCTGGACATAAATATTAGAGGGTACTCCTTATTTAGACTGACCGATGTTAATAATAAGGAGGAGTGAGTATGTATGTATGTTAAACAAACCGGAATTTGAAGTCCAAATTTTAAAAAAAGATGGGAATAGATGGGGGACACACGATGCGGCAGAAACCTTATGGTGGTGGAGATGCTGTTACAGGAGCAATAAGGTAGGTAATAATATAATTATTGTTGGAAGTGTTTTATAACCCCCCGAAATGCAAATGGGGAAGAGGTGGAAATTAATCTCCGATATGCGATTGTGGGCAAGGCCTGCTTGGTAGGGGTCATGTTCTGGTTATGGGGGTTTTTAACTACCCTAATTAGATTGGAGTCAATAGGAACTGCCAGCACACCTTCAAAATAGGTAACCAATTTCTTAATTTCCCTATATAGACATTTTTTTCTTTCCACTAGATGTAGAATCCTACTAGAAAGAAAGTCGCTGTATGGAGTCTGGTGATAGCTATAAATACCCAGAGCTCATTTTGGAGTGAAGGTTAATGGATCAGCTTAGGGTAATAGGTGACCATGATGCTAAGTTCATTTAATAATAGGTTGTGCAGTCAAACCTAAAGTGCAAATCAGCAAAACTGGCTTAAGACAATGACACTTTTAAAAAGGTCATAATGCATGGCAAAAACTTTAAATAGAAAGCTAATTTTTTTATGCTTTTAAAGAATCGCTCGCCTAGCCCCTCATAGCTGGGGGAAACTGTTCTACCGGTAAAGATACTGAGCAGATGTGAGCCACTTTTAAAGGGATTTAAACTATGAACATTTCCAATCGGTACCTTAAGAAACCAGTGTAAAAAATTAGGTCCACTCCTGATGCTTTGTCATATCCAGGTAAAAATGGAAATTGTGAATAAAGAAAAGGGGCTTTTTAAATAAATTTTGAAAGCAGAAGGCACAGACAACCTTATCAGGCTTTCAAAGTTGTAATAAAGAAGATGCACAGAAATCATTAAAAAACTAGCTACCAATAAACAATGAAACAAGCGGATTTGCCGAACAAAGCAAGTCCAACCACCAAGATATATTTAAGTCATATCCATGGTAAAAAAAATGAGGACGAGAATGTGGGACCATTAAATTAATGAGAGCTTAGGTGTTGTGTAGAGGATCCGAAAGGCAAATCTGCTAAAACCTTTTTTTTACATCGTTTTTCGTTGTTGAAATCCTTACAGTAGGATTGTACACAGTGCAGGGAGGAATAAGACGTCTTCACATTGGATACACCAGAGGATATGGTACGGAATCAATTAGACAAAGAGTTAATATCAATAAAGCGCCAGGACCAGTGTGATTGCATCCTAGGATTTTAAAAAGAGCTTAGTTCCGTTTCTGCAAACCACTGTGTCTCATCTTTCAGATTCGCTTTGTCTGGGAATCGAGGTTAGGTTTTCAGGCTAATTTTAAAGCCTGAAAACCTAACCTCGGCTTATACTTGGGTCAAGTCCCAATTTAGATCCAAATGCTGCAATTGTGGATAGTAACCAGTAGGTGGCACTGTGTTAAAAAAAAACTTCACCTGCATAGAAAGTAACAGGAGCTGATCTGCCTTTACACTCCTTCCTGCTTCCTGTAGTCTGGCTGCTGGACTCACTCAGCACTGTCACTGCTCATCTGGATGCTGTAAATCTAATGGGTCTTTTCAGTTTGGGGCAAAATGGCTGCTAGTTCAATGCAAATGACAGATTTAAACTACATCCCTCAGGTGACATGTTTAACTATTGGGGTCAAAGTGCCCTTTCCTATGTGGGGGTCAGAGTGCCCTTTCCTATGTGGGGGTCAGAGTGCCCTTTCCTACGTGGGGGTCAGAGTGCCCTTTCCTATGTGGGGGTCAGAGTGCCCTTTCCTATGTGGGGGTCAGAGTGCCCTTTCCTATGTGGGGGTCAGAGTGCCCTTTCCTATGTGGGGGTCCACGAGTTGCCCTTTCCTATATGGGGGTCAGAGTCCTCTTTACTACATGGGGTTCAGGAGAATTGTAAATGTTGGTAAGCTTAATTAAAAGTTTATTGAACCTTGCCACTCCACATGTTTAGAAACTACAACTCCCAGCAACTAAAGCATACTGGGAGTTGTAGCTTCCAAACATCTGGAGTGTCAAGGAATTGGGGGTTACTGGTACTGGATTTGGATATTACTGTATGGGATTAATGTATGTGGATTCTGCTGTCCATTTAAAGGGCAACTAAAGCCTCTAAACAATACAGAATCAGAAGGCAGTAGTGGTCATAATTTCTACCCTCGGCTTATACTCGAGTCAATCAGTTTTAACTAATTTTTCAGGTAAAAATGGGTACCTCAACTTGTACTCGGATCGACTTATACTCAAATATATACCGTATTATTTATATAGCCACAATATTGTTTAAATGGGGATTTTTAATTTTCCCCCATATGTAATGTGTTTGCTTGCTGTGTGCATGGAAGATTTGAGGAGGATGTCACAGCCCGAGCCCCAATCAAGCTGAAGGTTTGACAAAAGTTAAAGGGTCACTATACCCACACAAACAACTTTGTATGAATTGAAAGTCCAGTTTTAGTGTATTCTAGTGGTAGGAATAAAATTGTTCTCTTTGCATGCTTTGTCATCTAAATTTAACATTTAGTGAGTGCTTCTTTCAAAATAGCCCCCCCCCCCCGATATACACTGTTCACAAGTTCACAAGATTTCAAATCTGAACAATGTGTTGGAGTAGTGGACCATTACACTATCTAAAGGTATGATTTTTGAAAATTCGATTCGAAAGTATGGATACCCTTTAAGAACAGGAGCTGCATTTAGTTACAGATTGCATGGGGAAAATACCATAAATTATAATTTAGAGATTTAAAATTATGTTTTGTACGTGTGTTCTCCTAAATGTACAAACTGAAAGTAATACATAGTGATTGGTTTTTTTTTTTTTTACATAAACAGAGGGACAGGGACCTGGAATTGGCTGCTCGCATTGGACAGGCCCTTTTAAAAAGGAATCATCTTTTGTCGGAGCAGAATGAATCTTTGGAAGAGCAGCTCACTCAGGCTCTTGACCATGTAAGTTATTTTTTCGGGGTTATGGGAGTTTGCATATGTAGACTTTACTATCTAGGTTAGGTGGTTATTTTATTTCCATTTTACATAACACATTTTATACAAGTGTAGGGGAGATAAGCACAAGGATATACAGTATATCAGAGTTTAGAGTTCAGAAGTTTATTTCTTTACTTCTCATAAAATATTTTATTTGCTTACTGTCAACATTTTCATGTGTTATACAATGTTTAGGCTCGTTCACACTGAATCGCATTTTGGTGCATTTTACATCGTACCAAAACGCAGTGCACATAGAAATCAATGGCAACGTTACCATTAAAGCGCTGTGGTGTAGTGCGTTGCTTGCAACACTTTGCATGCAGCATTTTGGTGTGTTAACACACAGCTTTGCCATTGAAAATAATGGCATGAGTTGTATGTCGATGCACGCAAATGTGATCCGCTGCACTCTAGCGTGTACGAGCCCTTAGGGGATATGGCTAACTGTATATCCATTGGAAGGCCATTAGAGGTTGTTTTTTTTCAGTAGTAAGGAGAGTGCATTTATTATGTATATTTATACGAGATGGATCCTTCGCACTTCGTCCAATAAAACAAACAGCTGGGCGCTACTGTGTAGGTGAATAGATAATGAGATAAGTGTACAGAGCACTCCGAGGTCTTCACATTTGTAGTTTATTACAAACAAAAGTAGATCAATACAGACCTACTATTTATAAATCCCTTATATTATATAAATATATTTATATCTCCATAGGAGATTGCATTGAGTTTTTAGGAGCTACCAATGAGGTGGGGGGTATATGATATTACATATAGGAAAGGTGTATATGTATGTGTGTACTATCTCACTATTACCATTTAAATGACCATCAGTAAATGTATATAAAGTATAGCACTGACTTATATTAGGTACAACAAAATTTTCCAGTCAAAATTAGATACAATCAGATTCTTTAAGAAGGAATCTGATTGGTTAGTATACCGATCAGATTCTTTCTGAAATAAACTGATTGTATGCAAACCAATCAGATTATTTTTTTCAATCAGAATTGGTTACAATCAGATTCTTTAAAGCTGGGTACACACAGTAACGATAAAGCCCCGATACCGTTGGATATGACGGTATAGGGGCTTTATCGTTATGTGTGTACCTTTGTTTCCCAAATGAGCGCATGGCCGCCGAAGATTCGGGTCGGCCAAATGCTCGTTCGGGAAAGACCGAAAAGTTCCATCGGCTGCGATAGACTCCCTATAGAGGAGTCCAGAGCGGCCGATGGAAACACTTCTGTCCATTCTCCCTTTGATGTTCATATGATCCCTATGATGTTCATAGGGAGAACGCTCAGGACTGTGTGTATGCAGATCTTTGAAAGATGGCAGACAGGATCTTGCAGATCCTGTCTGTCATCTTTCAGAAATCTGTCCTGTGTGTACCTAGCTTAAGAAAGAAGTTAATTGGTTAGTATACCGATCAGATTATTTTCTAATCTGTGACAGTGTTACCTTTTAATGTTGTTTTCCTTATGTGTCTGTAGGGATAAATCTTTTCTCTTTCCCTATCTTTCCTACTTCTGCTGGCCAGTGAAATCACCTTTATCTTTTCCTGATTCTTCCTTTCCCTACACAGCACACAGGGATGCAACACAACTTTAATTCCTACATGGCAATGCTAGGGTTAAAAGCCATGCTGGATCTGTTCAGATAGCAGGCAATTAAGGCTTTAGGGCACGACCACACTGCAATCACACACGGAATCGCATGCAATTTCATGTGCGATTTCATTGCATTTGCGCATTCGTTTTTTTTCATTACGTATTGGAAAACGCAAGTGATTGCGATTTAAAATGCGGAAGGCAAATCACAATTGCATCACAACCGAAAACACGCGTTTTTGGTGCATTGCCACAATTCCAAAGATTAGAAAAAAACGCAAGCAAAAATGCAGAAAAATTGCAGCAGTATGGCCTAGCCCTTAAAATTGTTTTCAGTTTGCAATGTATTAACCATAGCCAGTATGGTTTGTATCAAATGTTACTAAGTTCAAATGTTAAAACTTTAAAACATGGAGATGTGTAAAATGAGTTTATACCTGAAAGGTTTTGTATACAGAATTTGGCAGTTTGTTTCAGCACACAGGTGCCTTAATGACTGTCAGATGTGCAAATAGATCTGCTGATGTTGTTTGTAAGAAGATTATTTGGTTTGTAAGATGTTTTGTTTTTAAGTGCACAGACCTTTATGTTAAATCTGTATGTAACAATAGATCCTTGTTATGGAGATGCTATAGTAGTAGCTATTTTGTATTATTTGTGATATTGTTGTATTTACTATGCAAAGCATGCTGGGAAACCTTGGGTATAAAAAGCTGCTCCCAAGCAGCCCATGTCAGTCTTGATTTGGACTGCAACAAGGAAAGACCTGTGCTGTGTCTGGTATACCTGAGCTATAAAACACTACCAGAAGCCAATAACGTTCTTTTTGATTTAATTCAGTAACTCATGCTTATCTTTGCAAAGTACCCTACAACACAATCCAAATTGGTTACAATAATACAAATTGGCTACAATAATATTATTTCAGAAAGAATATGATTAGTTAGTATACCAATCAGATTTCTGAAAGAAACTGATTGTAACCAATTCAGATTCTTCCACAAACTATACCAATCAGATCCTTTCTAAAAGAATCTGACTGTAACCAATTCTGATTGGATACAAAAAGATTCTTTCAAAAAGAACATGATTGGTATAGTAACCAATCAGATTCTTTTCTAATCAGAATTGGTTACAATCAGAGTTTTTTTCCAGAAAGCATACCAATAAGATCCTATATGAAAGAATCTGTTTGTAATGGGGCCCATACATGATGCAATTTTGTTGTGCGATCATCATACGAACTCCACAATTGTACATCAATTGTTTTGTTAATTGTATAGATAAATTCTGGTGTGATTAAACTGAGAAGATTGAATTAAACTGAATGTGAAGGTGATCGGTCAGTGCGGAAAATTTTTAATCTGCTGCAACGAAATTGTTTATGTGTATGGATGATCGTCCAATGAACGTCTTCCAACTCAATCCCGGAGTGTCAAATAAACAACTTCCTAGAAAAAGCAGAGCTCACAGTCTCGAAGGTGTGAGACCATAGAGTGTGTATTTTGTTCATGATGGCAAAGTGCGGTACACATGACAACGACAGGCGCATTTATTGATGTACGAACACACAGCAAATAAAATATGAAAGAAAAACCAGCAAACACAATCGCAAATTACTTCATTACCATTCGAGACCTTGACCCCAAAATGTGCTTTGTACATTTGTCATTTCCGCCACATTACACTATCGGCAACAATGAAATTTGCCCATATATAGTGAATTAGTTGCTTTCTAGCGGCACATTCTATTCTGCAACAATTTACATCTTACACAATCATATCTGCCTATTAAAGCCAGATTGTACACAGCAATACCAACAATTTTATCGTGTTCGTTTATGTCCAATTGTACGCCGATCGTTTCCAATTTAAATCTGGTCGATAGTTCATCAATAAAGATTTCTTTACATTGTGTATGGGCCCCTTAACTAAATCTGATTTGATACAATCAAATTCTTTCTGAATCTAATTGTAACCAATTCTGATTGGTTACAATCAGATTCTTTCAAAAACAATCTGATTGTATCCAATTCTGATTGAATACAATCAGATTATTTTAGATTGGTATACTAACCATAACAAGTAACATCACAAGGAACCAAATTTCAGTGCTTCCGTGATGTTTATTGGAGATGTGGCACAACATGTTTCAGACCTTACTGGTCTAATCTTTTTGTATTACTGTACCTAATGGAAGACCAGTAAGGTCTGAAATATTTTGTGCCACATCTCCAATAAACATCACTGAAGCACTGAAATTTGGTTCGCATGATTATCAAATTTGAGGACTGATATACCCTCTCCACATGGTTAAGCCTGGTTAAAGGGTATGTCCACCGTTATTTTAACTTTTATGTTTCCAGTTTAACTGAAGGACAGGAGGTAAATGTGATATGTCTTACCTCCTGTCCTTCAGTAAAACTTACAGGAGACCAGAAGAAACTTACCGCGTAACGATCCAGCGCTGCTGACAGCCTCTGACTACACTGAAATTCCCCGACGGATCCACAGTCCTTTGCATTGTGTGCGCGTGCGCACACAGTGCATAGGAGCGTGGACACGGCGGAGACTGTCAGTGAGGCCGGCGCTGGAGTGATACGTGGGTAAGTTTCTTCTGGTCTCCTGTAAGTTTTACTGAAGGACAGGAGGTAAGACATATAGCATTTACCTCCTGTCCTTCAGTTAAACTGGAAACATAAAAGTTAAAATAACGGTGGACATACCCTTTAAGATTTATGAATACCTGCTGCCTGGGGATCAATCTATGTTGATATGACATACTAACCAATCAGATTCTTTCTGAAGGAATCTGATTGTAACCAATTCTGACTGGAAAAGAATCAGATTGGTTAGTATATCAATCAAACGTTTAAAAACATTTCCATGCCTTCACCTTTAATAGCTAGTGGTAGCTAGCTATGGACTAAAATGTCATCCGAGTCCGCATTGCAGACAACGCATTTTGCTCCGTCCACGTGTAAAACGGAGATTGCAGACTCGGATGATATTTTAGTCCATTTCCTTCCCACTGCACTGTATCTCCACCGGTAGTCGTGAGTATGGGTATCACATGATGCACAGTGACTGTTTAACTTGTACTATTTGACTGGTGATAGTGACTACAATACTATTTATTTGTGCTAGCACTAGCTATTAAAGGTGAAGGCATGGAAATGTTTTTAAAGTTTTTAATGATTTCTGTACCTATATTGAATTAAAGGATTTTTATATTTCTGCACATATTTGATATCTACTGTGTTTCTGTGAGTGCTGCAGGCTAGCCTTTGATCTAAGTTTGATGAGTTCTGTTTGCTTCTTCTAGTCTAGCACCTCTCGTACTGTGGCTATTAAGTTAGTGCCCTAGAGTGTTAAATGTGTCTCTATTTCAATTGTGGAGCAATTGGGGCTTGTATCTAGTGGGTGGAATAAAAAGTATAGGACACAATGTACCTTTATTAAGGATAGGCTAGAAAATGTTATTTGAGGCCACCAGTCATAAGGCTTTTGTATAATGACCTACCCAGGAGGCTAATTGTCCTGACTTTTTAAGATCTGCATAAAGAAAAAACCATGAGGTGACTGTACAAGGTGAACCCTATGCATTGGGGCCACAATTCCAAAGGCAGAAGTCTGACACCCAAGATAAAAATTTTAATAATGCACATGCAGGATGCAGCAGAACAGGCCATTCCTCAGTTGATATAAAGAGGGGGGATAGCTCATTATATAGAAGGTTTCTGAGTGTCAAAGTCTTTTGCATGATGTGTTAATCCTTGGGCTACCTTTACCTCACAGCCTCATGTAAACACATATTTATCACTCCCAGCTTTGCTAGAGAAATGGGCAGGGACATGCAAAGTATTATCCTTTATATCCCCTTTCATACATACACATCACTTCCTGTGTAGCATGCAGAATTTATTTTTGATTGGCTAAGACTGTCACAAGTTTTACAAACAGCACATTGTTGGATGTTATACTGACATTACCACTTCCTTTCAGTATCCACATGGAGACCCCTTAGCAGTCAAGGGGGTGTGGTTTAACCTCCCATTTTGACTATCCCATATTAAAATAGGAATTTCAGCTCTGTAAGTAAGTTTATATATTTTGTATATTTTGTCTTGTACCTAATTTAAGTCAGTGCTTTAATAAATATATGTGTAAATTTCTATCTTTTTCATATACCTCCCACACAGGGAGCAGGTATCCCACCCCTCCCACATCTCACGGGAGTCTCCGCCATTCTGGGGTGGTCTCCTGCGAGGCCAACCTAGACTCCCGCCATGGAGAGGAGACTTTAATCCCCCATCATGCCCCCTTCTGGCCACCACACCCCCGGAATGCCCACACCATGCCTCTGGAAAGCCTCTATCCCTGTCCCTTCAAACACCTAAATGATTAACCCTGCTCCCTGTTGTGACATCGTTATTGTCTCACCTCCTAGCCACACACAGGAAGGGATTGTCACATGGTTTCAGAGCAGGAAGCAGGAAGTGCAGAGAATCTGGTGATTCTGCTACCATATCACACATAAAAATGTAAATATCTTCAGAACTAAGCAAAAAATGTAAATTGCAGAAATACTCAGGAAAGTAGTTCCTTTACATTTACCTAAAGTCATTTTTAGACCACAGAAATTTGTAGAGCAGGAGTGGAGTCACTTAAATGAATTGTACACTGAAAAAAAATACATGTGTTTGTGTTACTGCATGACTAACCAAGTACTTGTTTTGCTCAAGCTCAGTTCCCCTGCCTGACTATCTGAAGAGGGCAAGCATGCTCATTAATGCTCATTCACGTACCAACTGTCCCTATTCCATATGCATAACAGAAAGATGGTAATATTAAGGCACTTGATTGACAGCTCAAACATAAGATGTTTCAGACTGGATATCTTAATAGGGGACAGATCAACAGAAAACAGTACAGTGGTATTTGGGAAGAATTATAGTTTCCAGTGTACATATGCTTTAAGCTGGGTACACACAGAAAATATTTGAAGCCAGTGTCATGCAGACTCTATTGGGCATTGTCTGCTATTGCCTTCTGATTTGGGTACACCGTACACAAGTTACGTAAATAAGAGACTTTGGTGCACTCCAGAAATATTAGCAGCCTACACAGTATGTATTTCTCAAAATTGAATCTTTATTCAAACATCAGGTTAAAAATGGTGGAGTGTTTAATTTTTTACCTGTTTAAATAAAGATACAATTCTGAGAAATATGTGTGAAAGGGAGCAGGGAGGCAATTGTGTTGTTAAGTTTTCACTTTATACTTCTGGTATCTTTAGAGAGATGAGACACTTCTAATTGTTGAGTACAGCTAATCCCCTCCTATAATTTATAAAGTCAGTGTGCATTTTCTTTTAATGCGTTTAAAGCAAGATCTGTCTGATGTACTCTGGACGCTTGGTATAGCAGTGCAGCACTTTTAAGTCTTTTAACCCAATCAGACAATGGAATATTTGCACCGTCAAATTTAGGAGTATTGCTCCAATAGGCATCATAATGGCAGGTGCAGAGTTGCTGCTACTTAAAGGGCATGTCCACCCTAAATTTTTTACTTTTAATATGTTGTAGCTAACCCCTGCCCACTCCCAACCACCACATTAGTTCATTAAAAAAATAAACCTAATCATACTTAGAGCCCTTCACTCCCGTGGCGCTCTCCTCCTGGCTCCCTGTTTACAGAAACAGGATCCGGAATGGCAGCTGCATTTTTGATAGGCTGAGAGGCAGCCAATCATAGACACAGCTGCCGGCAATGGAGATGCTGGAGAGAAGGGCTGTAAGTATGATTCGGCTAGCTAGTGGGCAGGGGCTAGCTACAACATGTTAAAAGCATTTCATGTTAAGTACAACGGCTACAGAGGATGGTTGTGGATGGTGAGAGGGAAGGAGAGAGGGAGAGGAGAGCTTCCTTGCACATGTCACCATCCTTCACCGAGGCAAGACAGGAGGCAGAGCACTTTGGGCAGAAAGACAGCTCCTACTGTTTACTTTCCTGGACAACTATGAGGAACAGAGATTTAAGGCAAGAATGTTTTTTAAAGTGGGGCCAGTATGGGGTTTTTTTCAGGGAAACATGAAAAAAACTGCTTCTGCCAGGCTTCCTGATTGCTTCAGCCCTATCTTTAATACAGGAAGGCCCTGGGCACTAGGGCCTTCCTGTATTAAAGATAAAAACAGGGCCTTCCTGTATTAAGATGAAAACTATATCTGCTGTAGCCTATCAATGAAACAACATTGGGAGGGGGTTATCCTCCCTCCTTGCAACAGGTACTTTTCATTTTTGAAAAAATACTAAAACCACAGTTCAATGTTTAAAGAATGGGAAAACCGGTAACAGTATCGAAAATATATCTAAAAGTGGATATAATTATATAATCTGGGATTTCCTTTACAGGTGCTAAACGCGGAAAAGAGAAAACACAAATTTTTGAAAAGAGATTTTTTTTAAATTTACTTGATATGCTGAATGAAGCCTATCACTGAACTTCTGAAAAAACACATAAAAATGCCACTTTAAACATATATTGAATCTAGACAGATACATACAGTTTGTTGCTAAATATGTCTTAATACTGCAGGATACTCCTTACAAGGAGGAAAAAACTGGATGTGTAATTTTGGGTTTCAATCTATGTAACAGGCTACATTGTACATTGAATTTAGCCCCTTTGGAATTTTTGTTTCTAAATCAAATCCTGTTTGGTTTTACGTTGGACTCCTTTTACTATAATGTAGTTTCTAGAAACCTGCATTACACATTTTAAAGTGTCTAGCCACTGGGCTTTTAATGCTGGTATTTTGAATATCCCCAGATGGCTGAACTGATACACACGTAGATTGGAAGCACTTCAGGGCAGGGATCTCACTAATGTGTCAAGGCATGCTGCACTTATATCAATTTATACATAATATATATATATATATATATATATATATATATATATATATATTTTTATACAAAGTTATAAATTGTATTTCATTTTTATTTATCTGTATAATTGCTTGTACTTATCCCCCTGTTTTTATACTCTGTATTTTATATGTACAGCGCTGCGTACCCAAGTGGCGCTTTATAAATAAAATTATACATACCTCCTTGAACTCCACGTGCACTCCACCTTACAACGAACGCCTGGGTGCCTTCCGGAAGCAACAATACAAAAAATCCAAAAGCCAGGGCACTCACGGGTCTTTAAACAAAGCAATTAATTAAAATGTGTCGGAACAAACGATCTACGCGTTTCAGCCATTATCTCGGCCGTCCTCAGGATATATATTTATGTATATAAATTATACATACATACTTAGTTTCTTTTTGTATGGCTGCATGTTTGACATGTTTGCATCCATAATGACCTGTTAAATATTTACATATTATTTAAATAAAGTGAAAAGTATTGTGTACTGTATTGTGTAGAAAATGAAACACCTTTAAATAACTTTGTTTGATTTATTCCCCTCCAACTTTGACCTTGTATCAATGTCTTTCTGTTTTGTTGTTTGGCTTTACACAATGCTTTAGTAAGGGAATTCTTACTGTGACCCCTCTCCAAAAATATCTGTCACCTCTTTTGCTGACCAGTTAAAGGAAACTTCTGAGGAACAATTATGCCTTAGATACTGTCCATTTGAAATAGCATTCACACAATGATGTGGATGATTTGCGTCTGTTCTGGTTTACAGAAATTCTGTTACCAAAGCCTCATTTGTAATAATGATACCAATATTGTGTATGCTGCCTTATTCCTACCTCGGTGTTTGCACAAAGTCTGATTTACTGCAGAGCTCCTCACTCCCTTCTCCCCTCTATGGTCCTTCCCCTTCATATAATCCGGCTGTGAAACAAGCTGGAAACAAGTGTCTCTGTTGTTCTGGTAGTAGGGCATGATTTCTCTGTGGCTACGACAAATTTAGTATCTATATAGTCTTACATTCCTCATGATCATGAATGGGATATGGAAGCTATTAAATATAATTTAGTCACATATAGCAAGTACTCCCATGAGTGGCAAATATTTATTATGAAAACCCTACATTACATTTAGAATAACAACTTCTTTAGGTTTGATAATATAATTCATTATCAGGGGGCAGCTATGGGTGCAGAATTTGCCCCCACTTATGCTAATTTATTCATGGGGTGTTGGGAGGAGATCTTTCTATAACACTACCCCTTGTTTCAATTTTCCCAACAGCAGGTGGTTATGTATTAAGGTACATAGATGACCTACTGTGGGTATGGCGAGGCATAGAGGCCTCTTTTTTGGGGGGGAAGGAATGAGAACCATTAATGATAACTCCTATAATTAACAGTTTACCTACCATTTTGGGGGAAACTATTCAATACTTAGATATTAGTATCATTATTACAAATTAGGCTTTGGCAATGGAGAATTTCCGGTACCTGGAAGCCAGGAACACTATCCCGAGAGCAGACTCAAATCATCCACACCGTGTGATATTCACACAATGGACAGAATCTAAGACTAAGGCGTAATTGTTCCAATGCAGAGCCCTGAGATGTAAAACATGCAGCCATACAGCATAAAAAGAAGCTGTCTATTAGTTCAGCCACAGGAAAAGAGTTCTACTTAGAACAGAAGATTAACTGCAACACAGATTATGTAGTATATGTCATAATGTGCACTAAATGTAAGATATAGTACATAGGGTTTACTACCAGAATCCCAAAGCTATTAGTAAATTACTCCTTTCCAGACTGTCAGATTAATAGAAGCAGCAAAGCAGTGTCTTAAGTTTTTGCAGATTATTTACTGACAGCCCAGACAGCACATTAAAGTAAAAAC
Source organism: Hymenochirus boettgeri (assembly GCA_019447015.1). Taxonomy (NCBI): domain Eukaryota; kingdom Metazoa; phylum Chordata; class Amphibia; order Anura; family Pipidae; genus Hymenochirus; species Hymenochirus boettgeri. The sequence goes on from CM033477.1 coordinate 98,959,459, forward strand.
TGAGAGCAGAGCAATATATGGTGGGTATCAGGTATATAATCACATTTATTATTAGTTATCCCTCCAGTTCATTAGCCAGTGTTAGTCAGCCCTCCAGATTATTATCCAGTGTTGTAAACTCTCCAGTTCATTAGCCAGCGTTAGTCAGCCCTCCAGTTCATTAGCCACTCTTATATCAGCCCTTCAGATCATTAGTCAGCCCTCCAGATCCTTAGCCAGTGTTGTAAACTCTCCAGTTTATTAGCCAGTGTTAGTCAGCACTCCAGTTCATTAGCCAGCCCTCCAGTTCATTAGCCACTCTTACATCAGCCCTTCAGATCATTAGTCAGCCCTCCAGATCCTTAGCCAGTGTTGTCAGCACTGTATATCATTACCCAGTGTTATCAGTTCTCCAGATCATTAGCCAGTGTTAATCAACTCTCTAGTTTATTAGCCTATTAGTTATCTTAAACCACTTCATACACTTGAAAATGTTGCAGGCAAGTAGCCTTAAAAATGGGTGTAACTTAAACAAAGTGTGTGATACCTTAGCAAAGTGGGCATGGTCAAACATTTTGCGTTCTACCATGAAAGGGCCACTTGGATGTATTTGCCCCCCAGGCCAAAAGGTCCCAGTCCTGCAGACAGGTCCTCCCCTGTCTGCAGTATTAAGACATATCTAGCAACATATGTCTAGATTCCCTTTGTATGTGGTTTTTCAGATGTTCAGTGTTAGACTTTATTCAGCACATCAATCTTTTAGAAAGAGTTTTCCCATTTTCACATTTAGTACCTGTAGGCTTTAATAAACATTTTAGCCCAATGCACAGAGAGCTGCTATCGGCAACCCAGCACAAACACACCGTTGATACAATATGCTTGATGCATCGCTAAGTGCCGGTATCTATTCAGGCACTTTTAACGCCAGCTACCAGTACATAGATTTCTGCAAACCCTTCTACTCTGGCAGAAGATTCTGGATCCTTCCTCCATGCAGTTAATCAAGGCTGTGACTGCTGACATATCAACCAATGTTTGACTTCTCTTCCCTTCTGTGCACATGTTCATTAAAGCTCATTAAGCAGGAAAGGAGGTGGCAAGCTCTGCCAAAAAGGAAGAGAACAGGGGCAATACTTATCATTAAATTTGTGGATAGAAATGCATGTAATAAAGTGCTGAATATAGTAGTTAGGGCTAGGGGCAATTAAATGGCAAGTGGAATTTTTTTTGTTTAAAGGGTGGACAAGAACCGGTACAACTGGCCATCCAGGAAAAACTAGCTTTCCACATATTCATGTATGACTATAGGGCATTGCATATGGTGAATCACTAATGAATCTTTGCAGTAGCATGTGCAGTAGCATTGTTGAAGATAGTGTGGATAGATACATTCTTTATGGCCATTTTGTACTTTACGGACTTCATGGATTTCCTGGCAATGATGAATAGGGATGGCAAAGAACTCGAACCCGAGTTCGAGCCGAACTTTTGAGTTCCGGACGGACCCGTACTTTTCGAACTATCCCGGACTCGGACTTTCGATATTTCACAGACTTTCGAGGATTTATCTAATCTTCGACCATTCGAACGGTCGAATTCGATAAATCATCGAATTAAAAAAAAAAAAAAGTGCTCACATGTCCAAAATCACCCAATGGCAGCTAATTTGAGCATTGCCAGCCCCCTGGGTATAAAAGGAAATGCGACCAGCGCCCTTTTGTCAGTGTGTTGGTGTGTGTTTAGTGGAGACCTGACAGTGTTGGATTTGGAGAGATTTTTGTGCTTTTTGAGCTTTCTGTGTGTGGATTTCAGCGTGGTGGTTTAGCTCTTGTAGTTACCCACCCCTGTATTCACACATCTTGAGACCCAGCAGTCCTTTTAAGGACTACCCTTGCTAGACCCAAAAGTCCTTTTAAGGACTAACCCCACCTATAAGTCCTTTGGCCAAATTTTGTGTTAGACCTTTTTGAGGTCTAGGTGTCCTGTTTTTTTGTTTGTTTCTGTATCTGTGTATCTGTGTGTCAGCATCTGTGTGTTTGTGTAACTGACAGTGCTGCATTTGCAAAAACGCAGCATGCAAAAACGGAGGCACTCGCAGGTCTTAACAAACAGCCAAGTGTTTATTTCAATGGAATAGGTTTACATGTTTCCGCCCCTAGAGCGGGGCCGTCTTCAGAATGTATTTATTGGGAGGCTTGGTCAAGCCTCCATGTGGTAATAGCACCCCCAACACGCCCCTTTAATGGGAGGTCCTATGCCTTTAAAGTAAAGCACTGGATGGCTTTTTCCCTCATTTTAAAAAGCCAAAGGGCTGAGGGGGAAGGGAGAGAGCCTGTTATATGGATCCAGTGTGTAAGAATGAGAAATGCAAAAGTTTGCTAATCGTAATTGAAGTAAAAGAAATTGAAAAGGTTAGACGTTAGGACCTTCCAGACTGGGGTTACCTTGATGTGGTTGGAAGGCTTTTCATTCATGTGATCACAGTAATGTATACTAAAACCCCTTTGTTTATAAAGTATGCCAGTGTGCAGATAATATAATACTGTATAGGGCCTAGGAATGTGCATTGATTATATTTTCTATGTTTGTATATATATATATATATATAACTTTTTTTTTTTTTTTGGTAAAAATTGCAGAGGAAATGCCTGGCTGGGCAGAGGAGGGCCAGGGGCAGGGGTGCTTCTGCACGTGGAGGGAGAGGGAGAGGGAGAGGAGCCTACTGAAGGCTCTGGCCAGGAGCTACCTGGCCCTTCGCAGGGTAGACGGGTTCTATACCCGATATGTTTAGGGGTAGCCATGCTAGGGTTATCCCTTCTGATCAAGGAAGGCAGGTAGTAGAGTGGATTACCCAGCCTTCTTCATACACCTCCTCACAGGCACAGAGCAGCCGAGCTGCTACTGTAGATACTGTGCCTGCTCCTTCCTCACCTGAGGCTCCTACTGTGGGCATGGACCCTGAACCTCTTTATCAGGAGTTCGTTGCCCACATGACCACTACCTTTGGGGATCCGGAGGAGTCTCAGGATATGTTTTTGCTCGCTATGTGTGGGGCTAGTATGCTTGAGGAGGAGCTGTGCACTGATGCACAATCTTTCCTGTCACCCGAGGCGGAGGAAAGTGCTCCGTGCACAGGGGGACAGGAGGCTGATGATGTCACGCAGCAATCCGTTAGCAGCCAGGGAACTATTGTAGGAAGTTCCTAGACACTGCTGTTGCTGCTATTAGTGACACAACTTCCAGTATTGAGGAGGGGGAAGTGGACGATGAGGTCACCGATCATTCATGGGTGCCACAAGTGAGAGAGGAGGATAGTGTCTCTGAGGGGAAGCCCTCAGAGTGCGAGCACGAGCCTGAACCCAGAGGCAGGACTGGGGTCAGGGGCAGAGGCGGTGCGTCTAGTGCAGGTGACCTCTGCTCCTGTGCGTGCCAGTGGCTCTGCTGTATGGGAGTTCTTCTCATTGGCTCCCGGTGACAACATGGTTGCAGTGTGCAGTCTGTGCCTGCAGCGTGTTAGCCATGGGAAGAATGCAGCAACCCTGGGCACCTCTTCTATGAGGAGGCATATGATGCTCCACCACTTTAACCGGTGGGAGCAGTGGTCAGGGAACATGCAGACACCCACGCGTTCCCTTCCTCGTGCCCAGGTAGCCACCGTTCCTCCCCCTCCGGCCCCATAAGCTGCTTCCTTGATGGAAGTTAGCGAGTAGAGACAGCCTTTGGCCCCAGCACGCAGTGTTAAGAGGCCTCTTGCTGCTGCTGGGTCTTCAGGTATAAGGCAGGTCTCTCTTCCCCAATTGTTGGAGCGGAGGCAGAAATTGTCCCCCAGTCACCCCCAAGCTCAGTGTCTAACACCCGGTTTAGCCAAACTCTTGGCGGTGCAGCTGCTATCATTCAGCCTGGTAGACAGTGCAGCGTTCAGGGAGTTTGTGGCCATTGGCACACCACAGTGGCAGGTACTTTTCCCAGAAGGCAGTACCAGCCCTGTACGTCCATCTGCAGGGCAATATATCTGCTTCGCTGGACCACAGTGTGGGCAAGAGTGTCCACATTACTTTGGACGCATGGTCCAGCAAGTAAGGCCAGGGGCGGTATGTCTCATTTACCGTCCAGTGGGCCATTCTGCTAGCTGGCAGAGACGCAGCACAGGGCACAAGTGGTGAGATGGTGGTACCACCACGTATAGGTGATACACCAGTCTCCACCCCCCCCCCCTCATCTGGTGAGTCCTCTTCCTGGACAGCCCTGTGCCCCCCCAGAGCCTATGCTTCATGCCAGATGAGATGGTGCCATGCAGTGTTGCAGCTTGTGTGTCTCTGTGATAGGACCCACACCGGAGCAGAGTTGCTGGCAGCACTGCAAGGGCAGGCTGAGATGTGGCTGACCCCACACCACATCATAATAGGTAGTGTGTGACAATGCCACCAACATCCTGTCTGCCCTTCACATGGGCAGAGTCACACATGTTCCTTGCCTGGCACACGTTTTCAACCTGGTTGTCCAGCGGTTCCTCACCAAGTACCCTGATCTGCAGGAGGTACTGAGGATGGCTATGAGGGTATCCAGTCACTTCAGGCGGCCATACACGGCCACAGCTCGTCTGGCCGAGTTCCAGCAGCAGAACAGTCTGCCCCAGAACCGCTTGGTTTGTGAAACCCCCACCCGCTGGAACTCTAGTCTTATGATGCTGCTGAGGCTGCTCCTGCAGAGACGAGCCATCATTGACTATTTGTATGATGGATTTCTCTTACCCAGGCAGTGGCTGCTGATTCGGGATGCCTGCCATGTGCTCGTGCCATTTGAGGAGGCTACCAGGATGGTAAGCCGCGATGATGCCACCATAGCGGATACCATCCCACTTGTGTTCCTCCTTGAGCACACCCTGCACGGCATACTCGACAGGGCACTAGCTGCCGAGCAGCAGCTACTGGAAGAGGAGTATGCAGACACCGTAGTGCTTTCTGCACCCGGGGCATCAAGGTACAGAGCAGCCGTCCGATGATGATGAGGGTGATTTAGGTGATCTGGAGAGGAAATGGGGCATTCCTCTAGGGGGATGTCTCAACCCTCCCAAGTACCACATGTCATCCGTGGTTGGGGAGTGGTTGAGCCCGACACTGTTGTGATGAGGACATTGGGTCCTCTGCATACGGCACTTTGCGGCATGAAGGGATGAAGGTGCTCGCTGGCAAGTCCTTAGCCTGTTGCTTAGTGGTAAAGCCAGGCAGGTATACCAAGGATTTACTGTAATACTGAAATAAAAAGCAGTTATCAGTTATTAAAAATTGCTCTGAAGCAATTTTTTTCAATTAGATCTGTATAAAAGAGTATATAAAGGATAAATCCATTTCTTTAGGTAAACTTGGAATGAGAAATGTTTGTTTATACGTTAGATTATTAGGGCAATGCTATTATAATAACATGATGCTGTGAGGTACCTTCTGTTATAATATGAGGTACCATTCCCACTTGCCGTGGTGAATACTAATAAGTATTAACCTAGCATGTTTAGTTTAACCACACAGAAAGGAAAGGTAATAGAAAGATAGTGAAGATGCACATCTGGGTCTTTAAATAAACTAAAATTGAAACAACAAACATGGCTCACATCATCAGTGAATTATTCACTATTAATGCACTTTATTTCAAATCACATAATGCAATTTAGGATGTTTTAAGGATATATAAAACACTATAGTACTTTTTGAAAGTACAGTAATATGGAGAATATGCATTTTATGAGATGTTTCCACTATGAGTATGTATAGGGTTAATTTAACACATCACATGAAATGGGGTTTTTATAGAAAAAATGAGTGCCACTGGGGGTTGTGGTATGGCTCTAAAGTTTTTTTGAGTCACTGTGTGTGCCCCATATATGCTGATGAAGGTGCTCTGTGCAGCGCCGAAACGTTAATAACATTTTCGCATGTTATAAGTAGGTGCGCTTGGAACGTATTTTACTTTTCATTTAAATATAGATATATTTTAAATACTTTTAAATATAAGTTTACATGAGGGGGCATGGGGCATTAAATGAGTATGTTTAATTTCTTTATAACTGAGCTTTTCATACAGGTGACACAATGCAAAAATGTTGATATTCTTATAGAAGTAGTAATAATAATAATAATGCATGTATGTAGTAGATTCACATAAGTGTGTGTGTGTGGGGGGGGTACGTGGGTATTTGGACAGTGTTTATTGATATAATTGTGTATGAACTACATTTTTTTATGGATTCACTTTGTTGCCTGTACTACTGATTGGAACCCTGGAGATAGATATTTTAACGTGTGTTTGGCCAAGTCATGGATTGGTCCTGCTGTGTGCCCTGCATCTCCTTTCTCAGAAACTCTTTAAAGGAGAACTAAACTTAATTTTTTAAAATCCTAATGTGAAAGCTTTTCTACCCAGAACACCTACCGTATACATTGAAAGATTCTTCTCTATTATTGGCATTAGTAGATTATAAGTAATAGATTCGGTAACAAAGGAGATTCCATGTGTTGCCAGTACAACTCACAGGCCAGTTGGCTTTAAAGAGCCATGCCCCTTAACACCAGGATTCACTGTCTTAGCCAAAATTTTTAGCTTCTTTCAAGCAAAGGTGGTAGGTAACAGGAGATTCAATAAAAAATTCTTTATTGTTAAAAATGTGCTAATTTTGCCCCAACCAATCGATATTATTTAACCTTTGAAAGTTAACATCTGATGGCTGGGGCAAAATTAGCATCCGTTTAAACCCTAGAAACTTTTATGAATAACCTGACAAGTTCTACATGTACCTGTAATCACCAGTGAGTTGCTGGTGACCAGTGGCCGCCGGGAGAGGACTCCAGGCCATTGTAAATGGTGTTTTCGGAATCCACCCCTCCTCCTCACAAAGTACTATAGTAAGCTGTCAGTTGTGTCAGCTTACTCTATAGCAGGTAGTGAACTGTGATCAAACAGCTCCTGTCCTATTTGTGAATGGATCATCTTTAGTTATTTTGGGGGGTATTCAATAAAAGTTCTTATTGTTTAAAATGGTGTTAGCTTTCAAATGTTTAACATAGTTCTGATTGGTTGGGGCAAATTAGCACCATTTTAAACAATAAGAACTTTTATTGAATCTCCCTGTTGTGTGCATTAGTAAGCTCTCAGTGTGACAGCTGACTATAGTATTTGTGAATGGATCAAAGAGATCATTCACAAATACTAAAGTAAGCTGTCACTCTGAAGCTTACTATAGCACACAAAATATATTAACTTGTGAAGGTCTCATTATCCAGGTCATGGTATATCTGGTGTATTCAGTTAGATTAACTGGACATAAAGTTGCTGTATCCGACTGGCTTTCTCAATTCAGATGATTTGTGTCATTCTGAATTGAGAAAGCCGTCGGATGACTAGCGAAATGTCTTCAGAACTAAACTAAGTCCAGTGATCTAACTGAATACACAGATATAAAATTGGGAGAGTATACATCCATTATAAAGTGAACAATAGTGACCAAATTAATATAGTATACATACAAATAGAAGCCTCGTGCATACATCTTTATTCCCTCTATGATGCTGCTTTAAAAAGCCTGCCCTTCTCTCTGGATAAATAAAAGCAATTGGTCGATAACTTGGAAATTATTTTTAGCCCAGCCACCACTTCAAGTTTTGCTTTTTTTCAGATGGGCATGATATTCAGTACTGCCTTTTATGAGCTGAAAGTCCTTGCTGCACTGTGGCTAGTTCCCATGGGACGAAGCTCACCTGCAATACACACCACCTGAGTGCATGACCTTAACTTGGGTGGAGTACACATCTAGAGGCTTGGTCAAACCCCCCTTGTAACACACAAAAACATATAAAGATTGGATATACATCTATTATAAAGGGCCATAATGACCAATTTAACATAGTATACATACAAATTAGAAGCCTAGACTTCTATTTTGTATGTATACTATGTTAAATTGGTCCGTAGTTGCACTTTTAAAGGATGTATACTATGATTAGGACTGTGGCACATTTGAAAACAATCAAGAGACACATTATGAGAGATGATTAGGTCTGTGACAGCTGAATGCAACCAGAGTTAATAACCACTGCAACATATATCTATTATAGTCTATGCTCAAAAAATATCGTAAATTTGACAATAATTCCTTCAGCTAGAAGATAGCACACGTCTATCTATTTGTATTGTTTTTTTCGTTTCTCTAGCTCAAAAAACGTGTGGGATGAGATACAGTAAAAAATAGAAGAAGAAAAAATAATGACAAGCCAAAAGTAGAATAGTTGCCAGTGAAATCCATTTGAGCAAGCTTGATTTCACAATAAAGGTAATTAAATGACAGCTAAGATGTCTGGTTATTATGACAAAAAACAGGTTCTGTCAACACCATGTTTCCCAAAGTTGTTGCTTGCATTTAGGTCTGGCTATGTTATTAAATTACAAGTGATTTGGTTAAGTGTAATGTGCAAATTACATTATTTATTATTTACCTCAGGAAATGTAGCCGCGGAGATCAACGAATCCTGGCATCTGAAAGAAGCAAAATGGAAAGAAGAATTTGAAGAGGAGAAGTAAGGGCACTTAGTAAACAAAGTAAGATTGGTTATGAGAGCAGGAGTTTGCAATGCGATGATATGAATCAATACGATAACAGAAAAAAGAAAGTGGTGTGTGTGTGTGTGTGTAATGTTTGTGTGCAATGAGATTTACCACAACAGCTTATCATTTAAAACCACAAATTATTGCCTCCCTTTTTTGGTATTCAGTATTGTATCATGCCTGAGAAGAGCCTGAGTGCTTTGAAAGCATTTTCAATAATTTTAGTTAGCCAATAAAAGGTATTATTGTATATTCAAGATGTCTTCCCTTTTTTGGGTCAAAAACAGCAGAGAAAGTATCCCCCAAATTAGTGCAATCACCTATTGTACAAAAATGGTGAGGGTTGACAGAGGGTAAAGAGGTAAAACTTAACTTTACTAGGTATGCATTCAAAATAGTAAAACCCACAGTGTGCCACAAAGAAGGAAGAAGAGAAAAGAGGACAAAGAAAGTGTAATACCCTCAAAATTTAAAGGGCAGTCCACTCCTTTATAATTTTTTGGTGTACTGTAGGCTTCTTCCCCAGCCCCAACACGTATATTAGTTTTTACAGAAACTCCCCGATCATTAGTTACCTTACCTCTTCCTCTGGCGTACTGTCCCAGCCCTCTACTTGCATGAAACTGCAAGCAAGGGGCCGGACCAGCAGCCAGTCCGTGATTGTCTGAGAGGCAGCCAATCACGGAACATGCTTCCGGCTACCAGAACGGGGGGGAGAGAAGTAAGGTAAGTAATGATCGGGGGAGTTTCTGTAAAAACTAATTAAGCGGTTGGGGCTGGGGGGGAGCCCGACAGTACACCAAAGGGGTTTTATGCTAGGGGGAGGGAGAGGAAAACAGGTGGGAGGGGGTAGGGGGATGAGAGGCTGCAGTGTGCATGGCAAAATCTCCTGGAGGGAGACAGGAGGCCTATATGGACTCTGCAAGGCTCCTGGTGTATAGTTTTTGGGACTTTGGAGGGGCATAGTAGGGCATTTGGAGCAGGGATGTAAGGTAAGGATTTATTACACTACAGAGTGGGACCAGTAGTGGGTTAAATTATAGTTTTGGGGGTGGACATGTCCTTTAACAGGACACATATTCAGTGCCTCTAGACTGGCATACCCTGCACTGGTGAAGCCCTAGCACTCGGTGCTCTCCTTAGTCTTAACAGTAATTCCCTATATCAGTTCCCTAACTTTAGTGGCAAAAACTGGGATGCACATTAAAACATATACATCTGTAGCACGATCACAGGTAGTAATAAAGCAGAAAACAAACACGCATTAGTATGACGTGTAATCGATCTGGGAAAACTCAGATGTGAAACGGACGTTTCTTCCTATATTACATTGGTAGAGGAATTAGCCCAACTGCTTAGGAGCTTATCATATATTAGGAGCAAAACGCATCAGGGGGCTTGTTAGATTCTGTATTGCAAGGCAGCAATTAGGTCAAAATATAAGCCAAAGTTTTTGTTGCAATTGTCATTTTGTGGTCTTTTAAAGGTAACATGTGGCTCCATACATTTAAAGAGCTATCTTATACCTTTCAACACAAACCAATAATTTTGTGCCTAGTTTTCGGGATCATGGTCCGGTATTGGTTCTGTGTGATGAGCCCCATATGACTCAGACAGATGCAGAAAAAACAAGGAAGTGTATGATAGTCCCTCCTCCCCCACCCCAAAAAAAATTTTTCTGAGCTATTTAAAGACAGTTACAGCAGTAGAATACAACTGGGCATGCTCAGTGCCTGTGGCAGGGGGGTCACAGAAGTCACAGCTAGTATGCTAGCTGGAAACACAACCATTTATTACTGCTATAAGTTTGCATTGATTGATCTAGAAGCATGATCTGGAGTCAGTTTAAAGGTAGGAATGTGCTCTTTTAAATAAATGCACTTGTATGGAGACCAAAGGTACCCTACAGGAGTTTAACTGAAAGACTAAAGAATGTTTTTTGATTTTTGTTGATTGGGAAGATATGGTCAAGCTGACCTGTGTGGATTGGGCCTGGTCAGGCATCAGAGTACAAGTGGTAGGGGCAGAGGAACACCACTTTTGGCGGAGCTTTTTCTGCGTTACTGCTGCATTACCTCCAGCAACAACTATTTTGTGACATGTTATTCAAAGTTGTGTCAGGATGTTGATCCAAAGTTTTACCAACCATAAAGACTTACATGAGCATGCTTACTGTACAATTTATAGCAGAACAATGTTTTTTAATGTTTTTAATGGAAATTCAGATAAAAAGTTGTAACTATATGTGGAATCACTGGTCAGACAGGGTAATACAGAGCATGCGGCACTACAGCAGTGTTTCTTTATGTGCCGAAAACAACATAGCCACTGTAAAATTATGTATTGTTTGTTGTACTTAGGGATGAGGGAAATTATAAAAAATTAAAGCAAAAAATATATTTGAATATATAAAATTCCTACATTTAGATGTTCTTTTCTATTAATATTAGAAGATTTTACTAGGCCAAAACTATTGTTTCTCTAAACATGACACACGTGCCTACGTTTTACAGAAGTAGACATTTTCCAGGCATCTGTGCATTTGTAAAATAAGTTGGATAATTCTGGTGTGCCAATAGCAGCTGAGAACATTCCCAGCTAGAAGCATGCTTAGACAATGGCTAAAGGGTGCACTGAAATTCATTCCGCTTGCAGATTTGCAAATGTTTGAAAAAAATTTCAAAATCAAAAATCACAAGTGTATATGTACTTGTATTAAAGGTATAAATAGCAATGGCACTTACTTGTAAATGGCTCAGGGACCTGGGGAATGGTCTCGGGAACACTTATCTATGCCCAAAATCTTAAAAAAACACACAGTCCAGTACTGGAAAATTCACATGCTTCCGTTGTGTGTGGTTTCCACATGATTTTCAAAAATTTTTCAAAATCCAGAATTTTAAAGTAATCTGAAAAGTCAAACATCTGCAAAGTCCGAGTTCCAGCGGATCCGTGAAGCGCAAGCAAGTAAGTTTACTTTTATGTGGCTGTAACTCTGGATAGACTACAGCTACATGATCCTGAACAGGTTTGAAAGTTATTGAGAGGTTTATTTAAATGGAGAGAGCACTTGTATTAACACAATTCCCATAAGAGGAAAATGTTTATATTTTCTTCCCAGATAAGACTTGCTGAAACATTTGAGAAAGAAAAAAGAGATTTCGTAATTGTGCACAAGAAGAAAAAGAACCTGCAGCAGAGGAGAGCCATACCAAGCAAATAAATGTGAGTCATGTACAAACACTGTGTGTGATATGGTTTTCCTAAGCACTTGAGGCAGGCCTGATGTAAACAATGTAAAGTGCCCATTTTATAAATGATAATACCAATACTCTGATCCTTTTGCTGATAAACCAAATTGATACAGGCATGTACTGCAAAATATTTTATATGTCTTGGGCAGATAGTAAGTGTGTTCAGGGGGATAGTACAGTGGAATCAGGGGTATTGGGTCATGGGGTGGGAGAGGAGCTTCTGCAATGCAGTTTTAAATTATAACTCCAGCCATTAACAGTCCTGGTGGGATTCACTCACTAAGATGTTACAAGGCCATCCTCACTAAAGCTGTGACATTGCTGAAAAATGTGAAAATTAACTACAAAATTTTCTATTCTTAGACTGAAATATGGCAGTGGTCACTAATGGGTTAACCCCTTTCCATGCAATGTGGACAGGAAACACAATCAAATAATGGACTCCCTCCTCCACCCCTGGCCGAGCATGACCATGAAGGGTAGTGGAGCTTAGTGACCACTGCCATGTTACAGGAATAGGAAAATTTGGTAAGTATATTTATTTTCAGTGTGCCTGTTCCTATATGGCAGTGGTCACTAATGGAATATACCAAAGCAGTGAGGAAAAATAAAAATAACAACAGCGATTCAAGAACCTCCTGGCCAAACCAGTCTGAGAAATGTTCAGTTTCAATGATTCGGAACGTGTGAGGAGCTCTCCAGGTGAGCTGCCTTGATAATATCCTGGACAGAAACCCCGTGTGACACACCCAAGTGGTTGCCACTGCCCTAGTAGAGTGCGCTTAATTCCAGAGCGCAGATCAGATTATATGATAGGTAGGTCTAATTTATACAGAGGTGATCCACCTCGCCACTGACAATTTGAAGGTTTCATACCAGCCTTATTCCAGAATGTAGAACCAGAAGGTGAGTCACACTTTCTAAAGGATTGAGTTCTGTTGATGTAGATATTGATACATCTTGTAAATGCAAAGCTGATATCTAATTTCTTCTTCTGACTGCGGATTTGGAAAGAAGCGAGGTAATATGGCTTCTTCATTAACATGAAAACTCTAATATTACTTTGGGACAGAAAAGATTTGTGCAATCTCATAATGACTTCCACAAAGGAGAGGTAAGGCTGAGAACACCTGAATTCTGCGATTTCAGAGACTCTCTAGCTGATGTATCGCCAACAAAAAAAGCATCTTCCAAGTAAGCTTATCCAACCGTACAGATTCTAAAGGCTCAAATGGGAGAGAAGTGAGAGAATTTAGAACCCTGGACTATTACCAATTTGGTTTTCTTGGGGGCTTAATATGTTTTATGGTTCTGAAAAATTAAGAACACAGCAGCTGAGAAGATCAAGAGACTTCTGTGAGGGCAGAGAGAGATGCTGAAACCCAGCTTTTGAGGTTTGAAAGAGCAAGAACTTTATCTAAACCAAGTTGCAGAAATTCAACAACTTGAACTTCTATATAGTTCTACTGGAGGAGACTAAGAAGAGCACCAGCATAAAAATTCCTTCAATGTTTGTAATAAGCTGTAGATGTAGACCTTTTCTTGCTTGCAACAAGGTGGAGATTACAGCTCAGACAGACCCTGAATCTTCAAGGATTCCCTCTCACTAACCAAGCCATCAAATAAGGCTGTTGAGATCTGGATGGAATATTGGACCCTTAACTAAGATCCTTCTGCAAGGAAGCGAAGAGGATGGTTTACACTAATTTCCAGAAATATTGTAACCAAAGCATCTCGACCACCATGGGATAATAGCTATGACTGTCACCTGGTCCTTCTTTATCTATTCAGGATTTTTGGATGAGAGGGAAGGGAGGAAATATAGTAGGCTAGCCTGAACCTCCATGGATTGAGAAGGCATCCATCACTCTGGCTGATTGGGATGGGAACCTCAAACAAAAGCTGTTTTATCTTGTGGTTCAATCTGAGGCCATAAGATCTTATAGGGAACACCCCATTTGGCTGTAAAAGATACAGCACTGCTGGTTCAATTGCGGCTCTCCAGGGGGAATATCACTGCCCCTGTCAGGAAATTCACTCTGACATTCTGGATGGAAGGATTGTACAAGGCTTTGAGGTTCAATAGATGTTGCTCTGCCCAAGACAAAATTGCTTGGGCTAGAAGTCCAGTTCAAGAGGTCCTACATGAGCCATAGCCCACTTCACTGACTGAATACATGATGCCATCTGCGTATTAGTTGTTGACACATGGATGTGCTTTACACTCTGGACCATATTGATTCATTTCAGACACTTCCCACTGCAGAAGAGAAACTTGAACCGAGAACTCTAGCTCCTGTGCTGGAAACAAGCTGAGATTTTAGATGATTCACTGTGATCTTAAATATGGGCAAGGCTCCCTGCAAAGATACTATAATAGGATATCCCCCTCCCCTAAATTAGATGCTCCAGTCCCACGTGGACCTAGATCGATGCTCTCTGAGCTCATAGTCAACTAATAATCATAGAAGAAAAAGCCTACATTAGTTGGGGGAAAAAATGCTTTTTTTTCGAATAAATGATGCTGATATAGGAGCCCTAAACTTCAACTGAATATCCACAAAAACAAGGTAAAATTCATCTATGCGGAGAGGATTGCACTGGATACACTCAGTCCCTTTACAAAACAGGAGAGATGAGTATGCAGTATTCCATCCCTTTTAAAACTTACGCAATGACGTCACACGCCTGAACCTGGAGTGCAGGGCCAGAATCTTTCCGATTTGAGACACAATCTGTGCTGTATCAGGGAAGCTTAAACAGCTAAGAGGTGCGATACTACCCGGCTGACTAGAGAAGAGGGACAAAGAAGAGGCATTGTTCTGCTCTGGTTTTGCCCAGATATATAAATAATATTCATGACTGTGACAGTCTGGACAGCACTTAAAGGAAAATGAAGCAAAGCAATGTGTCAGGGTCTTAGTGATATAACACATTTCATTACCCATGTTAGTCAGTCCCTCCAGTTCATTAGCCAGTGTAGTCAGTTCAACAATGTAAAATGGTAGTGGTCTTTAAAATGGGTGTTACCTTAAAAGTGGGTGTGGTTTTGGAAAAGTGGGCATGGCCAAACAAAACAAAATGGTGCACACTTTACATTTGTCCCTCATTGGACTTTCCAAATGTTGGGAGGTAGACATGGAAAGTAGAATATCAATCGTTGTTTGAATTATCAGCGATTTTACATGTGGCATCAGCTGAGGTCCCACGTTGATCCTCCTGTAAAGGTTCAGATTAGATAGTGGTGGAGCTAGCAGGCTGGTGAGGAAAATCAGGATGGTGAATACTTTCATATAGTTCTCAAAAAAGCCCTGGATCTGTATTAAAGGAAAGTAGTCTTTGAGTGTGTAATTTACTATTATTTTATAATCATTTAAAACAATCCTAAATCTACAATAACGATAGTAATGTTCGACCGCGACCGTAGATTTACGATCCCCATAGAATAACATTGCGGTAGTTTACTGCTACATGGTATTCTATGACTGAACATTCATAAATTAACGAATTCCAGCATAAATGTAGGATTGTGGACATACAAGAATGAAAGGGTTTTTAAATCCGACTGCATTCATAATGTACAAACCTTTGTCCATGGAATACCATGTGGTAGTAAACTACCGCAATGGTTTCTATGGCAGATCGTAAATCTGCGGATTGTTGGCCATAGATTTACGATCGCGGACAGACATTTACAGGGCGCTATCATTGATTTATGGTAGTGGGTGTAATTTGCCATAGCCGGAATGCATTACAAAAGGCTATGAGTTTATAACATTATGACCAATGGCTAATATTAAATATTGTATTATTATTATTATTGATTTATAGCTCAACCATCTTCCGTGTGCTTCTAAAATTACATAGTATACATTACATTACGGGTAATACATGTTATACAAGTCATACATATTTACATAAACAGGTAATACATAATTAAGTAAACAGAGTGAGGAGTTTCTTACAGCTATACGTGATACAATGGAGAGAGGACCTGCCCACAGAGCTTACAGACTAGAGGATATTGGGGTGAGACATTAGGTTTGCGGGAGGAATCGGTGGGTTTAAATGATTGGCAGTGGAGAGTGAAATGCGGGTTTTGGATCATATTGGGTAGTAAGGGGGTAATGTTTAGGCACGTGGGTATAGTGTTTTTACGTGCAGGTGTGTGTTTGGCTTAGATGGAGAGAACGCGAGGCGGAAAAGAAGTGCACAGTTGGTAATGTAGTCGTGGTATTAATAGTTATGAGTTAAAGAAGTGACATTGCTTGTGGGACGTACAGCACATATGTTTATTGCAAATCCTTATATACAACATTTCAGTTTTTTCCATCTGTAGAGTAAATATACAAATGTTGTGGTGAACCTACTCATGAACAGGAATTTGCTGTTGGGAAAAACATGTTGATTGCAACTGAATATCGCAGCACTTGAGTGACTGACACGTGTCAGTGTCTCTGAAGCATGTGACGTGCGGCTCTTTGTCTGGGTTGTTAAAGCCAGGCTTCATCTCTTGCTCTGTCTGAGCGTTGTGTGTTTTTATTAAGCATGCTCAATTTTTTGCACATTAGTTAGCAGGCACTTCGTTTGCACTTTAACACTTATCCTTGTCAAGGACACTTTATATTGACTATTAGATCCCAATCAATAAAGTTAGTTTCTGGTCCTAATTGAAAGTGCCATGATTGTCTTGTTCTTTTAGTTGTATAGTTGTAATAGTCTATGAAGTGTATGACATGTGGGCCAGTGTGTGTCTGGTTCTTAAATCCAGGTAATGCAGGTAATTCCTGTGTAGTCCATACCCCTCAACTGTCCTGGTTTGAATAGATGGATAGGGCATGTCTGCATGTTTGAAGTGGGGTGGGCACGGCATTCTAGGGTGTGGACAGACTGGGTCATGTCTGTGATGTTGTGGTGTCCAGGAGGTTTGGACGTGACATTTGGTGTGCACAAATTGGGGGAATGGCCAAGTGTTTCAAAGCATGGGCGTGCCATTAGGGGAGGGGTGGTGTTTGGTGGTGGGTGGGCTGCTAATGTTTGGGGGCAGGACAGGATGTGTTGTGTATGGGGTATGATTCGAGAACAGACCTGGGATGTTTGGGGGTGTGGCCATGATGTATGGGGGCTGACCATAATGTTTTTTTTTTGGGGGGGTGACCAACATGGAGGGTAATCACAACTGTGGGGGCATGGTTTGCGATGTTTGGGAGCATGGCAGTTACTTTGGGGACGTGGCCTTGATGGTTGGGGTAGAGCGTGACCGTGATGTTTGGGGGTGTGGCCGTGACAGCAATATCTGGGGGCATGGTCACATTCCAGAGGCTCTGCTTTAATTTCTTAGCATGACAATAATCGCAAATGTGATTTATATCACCATAGTAACACAGTCTTTCCAAGGTTTATATTTGTATAAAATGGGATTCATATTACCAATAGTAAAAAGTCTTTCCAAGGTTTATATTGTATATAAATAGGATTCTATTACCAATAGTAACAAAGTCTTCCAGGGTTTATATTTGTATATAATGTCATTCATATCACCAAAGTAACATAGTCTTTCCAGGGTTTATATTTGTATATAAATGTCATTCATATCACCCTAGTAAACACAGTTTTCCCAGGGTTTTTATTGTATTATAAATGTAATTCATATCACCAATAGTACATAGTCTTTCCAGGGTTTATATTTGTATATAAATGTCATTCATATCAGCAATAGTAACATAGTCTTTCCAGGGTTTATATTTGTATATAAATGTCATTCATATCACCAATAGTAACATAGTCTTTCCAAGGTTTATATTTGTATATAAATGTCATTCATATGACCAATAGTAACATAGTCTTTCCAGGGTTTATATTTGTATATAAATGTCATTCATATGACCAATAGTAACATAGTCTTTCCAGGGTTTATATTTGTATATAAATGTCATTCATATCACCAATAGTAACACAGTCTTTCCAGGGTTTATATTTGTATATAAATGTCATTCATATCACCAAAGTAACATAGTCTTTCCAGGGTTTATATTTGTATTAAAGTTCATTCATATACCCCTAGTAAAACAGTTTTCCAGGGTTTTTATTTTTGTATATAAATGTAATTCATATCACCAATAGTAAACATAGTCTTTCCAGGGTTTATATTTGTATATAAATTGGTTCATATCACCAATAGTAACACAGTCTTTCCAAGGGTTATATTGTATATAAATGGGATTCACATTACCAATAGTAACAAAGTCTTTCCAGGGTTTATATTTGTATATAAATGTCATTCATAGACCAATAGTACATAGTCTTTCCAGGGTTTATATTTGTATATAAATGTCATTCATATCACCAATGTAACACTAGTCTTTCACCGGGTTTATATTTGATATAAAGTCATTCATATCACCAAAAGTAACATAGTCTTTCCAGGGTTTATATTTGTATATAAATGTCATTCATATCACCATAGTAATACAGTTTCCAGGGTTTTATTTGTAAAATGTCATTCATATCACCATAGTAACATAGTCTTTCCAGGGTTTAATTTGTATATAAATGTCATTCATATCACCAATAGTAACACAGTCTTTCCAGGGTTTATATTTGTATATAGATTTGTCATATCACCAATAGTACACAGTCTTTCCAGGTTTATATTTGTATATAAATGGATTCATATACCATAGTAACAAGTCTTTCCAGGGTTATATTTGTATAAAATGTCTTCAATGACCAATGTAAACTAGGTCTTTCCAGGGTTTATATTTGTATATAAATGTCATTCATATCACCAATGGTAACACAGTCTTTCCAGGGTTTATATTTGTATATAAATGTCATTCATATCACCAAAAGTAACATAGTCTTTCCAGGGTTTATATTTGTATATAAATGTCATTCATATCACCCATAGTAATACAGTTTTCCCAGGGTTTTTATTTGTATAAATGTAATTCATATCACCAATAGTAACACAGTCTTTCCAGGGTTTATATTTGTATATAAATGTCATTCATATCACCAATAGTAACACAGTCTTTCCAGGGTTTATATTTGTATATAGATTTGGTTCATATCACCAATAGTAACACAGTCTTTCCAAGGTTTATATTTGTATATAAATGGGATTCATATTACCAATAGTAACAAAGTCTTTCCAGGGTTTATATTTGTATATAAATGTCATTCATATGACCAATAGTAACATAGTCTTTCCAGGGTTTATATTTGTATATAAATGTCATTCATATCACCAATAGTAACATAGTCTTTCCAGGGTTTATATTTGTATATAAATGTCATTCATATCACCAATGGTAACACCGTCTTTCCAGGGTTTATATTTGTATATAAATGTCATTCATATCAACCAATGTACCCGTCTTTCCAGGGTTTATATTTGTATATAAATGTCATTCATATGACCAATAGTAACATAGTCTTTCCAGGGTTTATATTTGTATATAAATGTCATTCATATCACCAATGGTAACACAGTCTTTCCAGGGTTTATATTTGTATATAAATGTCATTCATATCACCAAAAGTAACATAGTCTTTCCAGGGTTTATATTTGTATATAAATGTCATTCATATCACCCATAGTAATACAGTTTTCCCAGGGTTTTTATTTGTATATAAATGTAATTCATATCACCAATAGTAACACAGTCTTTCCAGGATTTATATTTGTATATAAATGTCATTCATATCACCAATAGTAACACAGTCTTTCCACGGTTTATATTTGTATATTAATGGGATTCATATCACCAATTGTAACATAGTCTTTCCAGGGTTTATATTTGTATATAAATGTCATTCATATCACCAATAGTAACATAGTCTTTCCAGGGTTTATATTTGTATATAAATGTCATTCATATCACCAATGGTAACACAGTCTTTCCAGGGTTTATATTTGTATATAAATGTCATTCATATCACCAATAGTAACACAGTCTTTCCAGGGTTTTTATTTCATATCACCAATAGTAACACAGTCTTTCCAGGGTTTATATTTGTATATAAATGGGATTCATATCACCAATAGTAACATAATTTTTCCAGGGTTTATATTTGTATATAAATGTCATTCATATGACCAATAGTAACATAGTCTTTCCAGGGTTTATATTTGTATATAAATGTCATTCATATCACCAATGGTAACATAGTCTTTCCAGGGTTTATATTTGTATATTAATGGGATTCATATCACCAATTGTAACATAGTCTTTCCAGGGTTTATATTTGTATATAAATGTCATTCATATCACCAATAGTAACATAGTGTTTCCAGGGTTTATATTTGTATATAAATGCCATTCATATCACCAATGGTAACACAGTCTTTCCAGGGTTTATATTTGTATATAAATTTCGTTTATATCACCAATAGATAACACAGTCTTTCCAGGGTTTTTATTTCATATCACCAATAGTAACACAGTCTTTCCAGGGTTTATATTTGTATATAAATGGGATTCATATCACCAATAGTAACATAATCTTTCCAGGGTTTATATTTGAATATTAATGTCATTTATATCAACAATGGTAACACCGTCTTTCCAGAGTTTATATTTGTATATAAATGTCATTCATATCACCAATAGTAACATAGTCTTTCCAGGGTTTATATTTGTATATAAATGTCATTCACATCACCAATAGTAACATAGTCTTTCCAGGGTTTATATTTGTATATAAATGTCATTCATATCACCAATAGTAACACAGTCTTTCCAGGGTTTATATTTGTATATACATGTGGTTCATATCAACAATAGTAACACCGTCTTTCCAGGGTTTATATTTGTATATAAATGTTGTTCATATCACCAATAGTAACACAGTCTTTCCAGGGTTTATATTTTTATATACTTGTGGTTCATATCACCAATAGTAACACAGTCTTTCCAGGGTTTATATTTGTATATAAATGTCATTCATATCACCAATAGAACCATAGCCTTTCCAGGGTTTATATTTGGAACCTTCCAGGAGAAAATTGTAATGTGTTACAGACCTTAATGGAAATGTCTGGTTCCCTCTGTTATAGAAGCTGTTGTGTCTGTGTGTGCAGCTCTCTGAGTTGTGTAGCCGTACATTACACTGTTGTTGTGTCACTGAAGTGGACTCTGTGTCTGTGTTGTTGGCAGCACACAGGGCCCAGACCCTTCATCTGAGTTACTGAATTGGGTTATCACACTCTCCAGTCAAACTGCACTTAAGAGGGCGTCACCGTTATGTGGATGCATTAAGAGGTGTGGCTGTGAGGTGAGCGCATACATACATACATACATACATACATACAAGCTTTCTGCTTTATATAGTAGATTTGCCACCAAAACAGCCATAACCCATTGAGGGAAACTCTACACCAGACCTCTTACATTATTCTGTAGTGTCTGGCACCAAGCGGTCAGTAGCAGATCCTTTATGGCTGGCACACAGGTTATGTGCAGACATAACCAATGGTTTACAAAAATTTTTAGGCAATATCAGTGAGTAACAAAAATTGACATGCCAGTGAAGGATTCAATTATTGAGCATGTGCGATAATGCGCACAAAAGAGGATTAGAACCAGGAAATGGTCAGAGATTTCATCCCTTCAGCGCAAAAGGTAAATTATACTTCCCTTCGTCCCTGGCTCCTGCTCAATTGATTGAAGAATGGGAGTTAAGGCATAGATAGCTCCTTAACCTCCTGGGCCTCAATCAATACATTAAAGGAATAGTTCACTTTTCGAGTGAAATATTCCTTTTAAATGTAAAAAATTAACAAAAACATATTTGTGGTTGTGTGTTAATTTTTTTATTACTTAAAAGTTTTCTTCTTCCACACTGTCTCCTATGGGTCAAAAATAAAACCAATATCAAATCAGTTCAACCCATGTACGTATTTATAGTACTACAGCTTGGAAACTTGTCTGGACTATTGAAAAAAAGGGGGGGTTGTTTTTTTTTAAAAATAAGATTTTGTTATTTGGTTTCTATTTTCTGATTCTAAGAAACAAAGTGAACTTAAAACCATTTCTGTATTTTCCTTCAGGAAGTATGGGAGCAGTTTAAAGAAGTCAAGCAAGAATGTCGAAAACTCAGCCTAATAAAAGCGGTAACTGCAACAAAAAGATGGTTGTTTTCTTGGGGTTAATCAGTATACAGTACCTCATGGAAGGATGTTTATATTTCCAAACAGTGGCAGGCACTTCTATAGCAACCATTTTAAAGGGGATTATACTGTGAATGTTTTTGCTACTAGGAATTTCTCTCACATTTCTGTTATTTATGGTTCCTGAGATATTTTCATAAAAATTCTGTTGGTATTTCCATTTAAGATATTGCCTCTTCATTTAGCCACTGGCAGTGCAGATCACAGTCTGGTAGGGGAGTTGTTACAGAATGAGGATTGCAATGTGATTTATTGATAAAAGTATTTAAAGGGAAACCAAATGTTAAAATATCGATAAGCCTTAATGGATTCTACAATGGATAAGTTTAAAAGATCTGTGTCTTGCAACTATCAGCATTATTTTAAAGAAATTATCCATTTAATGCTGTAGATTTTTGGCTTTTCCCCCCTACCAGAGTGTGTCCTGGACACTTTTTCATTGTGAAACAAAATCCGCAATTTATTTTTTTTGATGTTTAGCAGAAGGAATATGCAGGACAACAAATAGGTCAAAAAGTGTCTCTTATCATTCCAATGAACTGAATATGGTGATGGGCAGATGGAACACCTTTTGTGGCTAGGGTTAAACACTTGCAAAATACCCATATACCCTGCCCTTGGGTAAAAAACATTAACAAGCTCAAGAACAACTGAACCAGACATAACAGAATTTTCTTAACCTGTTAAAGACGTTCAACAGTCACCAAAAATTCCCAAATCTTATGCGTCTTGAATCTGAATTTTTTGAGCCAACATAATTTTAAACCAAAAATCTGTGACCTTGGTGTTCCAACCTATATATCGATACTACAAACCTACACTGCTGTTTTGCCACAATGCCAACCCACCATTTACTTTATAAGCTCCTCAGTACACTTACCCACGAGTAGATGATGTGCTGCCATAAAAATATCCCCCTGTTGTCAAATGTCCAAAAGTACTTTTCAACCACACAAATTGCCGTTGCAGCCAAAAAGTCGATACTGGGCAGTATTGAAATAACGGCTGGTATCCACTTTTCGCTGCATTGGCTATTTGCGTTGCGACCAAGAACAAAACCATGGCTATACGATTGCTATAAATGTTTTTTGAACAAACCTTTCTAACTATGGCCCATGGTTCTTAGCTTCGGACAGCAAAATTTTAAAAAGCACACAGGGTTGTATAACTATACTGTGTGCTTTAATGAGCGATATTGTTATTTTACCATAAAAAAAATGTGTTCATACACTAACAACCGTTATCATTGGATAATGCCAGTAGTGTTAAATAATGTCTGGCAGAGTAAATTACCATACTGGTGCTATATGAATATTACCCTTTATTACTTAATGGTGGCCATAGACAGATCATTATTATCAGGCGATCACAGGCGATAATCTCGTTCAGCCCAAAATTTAAGCCCATCTAGATAACAATTTTGTTGGCGGGCACCATACATGGAGTAAAAATAGCCCGATTGTATCTGCGTCTATGGCCATTATAATCTGTTTAATATATGTGACATTCTCTTTATCATTCACCCTAGAGATGTGCACCTCAGTCTTCCAATTATTATTTTGCTATAACCTCCAGAACCCCTTTGACAGTTAGGCTGTATTCCTGTATTGTTAGGTGCATTCTTTTCTTCTAACCTTCCTCTTAACTTGTTGTCTTGCAGAACTTGCAGGTGGAGGTAACTGAGAGCAAACAGATCATTTCTTCACACAGTAAGGAGGTACAGAAAGCACGTCGGGAGACGGAGATTCTGGTGAGAGATAATTATGAAAGACAGAGAGAGAAATTAAAAAACAAGTGCACTGTAAACTCAGAGCCTACCTTTGTGCTTTGGAAGTTGCTGACATCTTGTTACTGGTTTGCTGAATGTTAAGCTCCGCCCCTCTGAGATTTCCTCTGCTTTCTCTCCTGCTTGAGCCTCAAACAGAAATGCCTGTGAGTTCCGTGCACGTGCGTGTGCACGGAACTCACAGGCATTTCTGTTTGAGCCAAGCAGGAGAGTGCACGGAACTCACAGGCATTACAGTTTGAGGCTTAACTAGGAGAAAGCAGAGGAAATCACAGAGGGGTGGAGCTTAACATTCAGCAAACCAGTAACAAGATGTCAGCAACTTCCAAGGCACAAAGCTAGGCTCTGGAGAGGCATAGTAAAAAAAATAAATATGGCAACAGTATTTTTAAAGCTGCTGCTTCCAAATGAACATAACTTGATTTTACAGTGCACTTATCCTTTAAAAACATCTCATCCTTTCCCTTATGAATGCCAGTTATGCAATTTAATACATTTTTTATTTTTCTAGAGAAATCAGCTTGATCATTTGAGAAAACAATCTCACCTACGAGTCAGCAAAGTGGAAGCACAATTGAAACAAAGAATTATTTCTCTTACAAATGAAAATTCAGATTTAAGGTAGGCAGTAGAGATGGCCGGTTCGCGGACCCGAACCCGGATCCGCCGCGGATTTCTCCCGTCCGCGAACGGCGGATTATTCCGGACTTTCCGGACTTCCGAACTTCCGAACTGCGGATTTTTTTTTTTTACGAAAATTTTCGAAAATACGAGTATCTCCGTAATTACGAGGATCTACGATACTTTCGGGATACGGAAAAACCGAAGATTCTCGTAATTCACGAGGATTCACGTAATTACGTGGATTCACGTAATTACGAGTATTCTCGTAATTACGAGAATACTCGTAAAAACGAGTAATTCGTGTAAATTTTCAAGACGGAGCAAGCCACATGATCCAAATTAGCCAATGGCAGCTATCATAGTTACAGAAAGCCTCGTTTTTTTACGGAAATCTTTGTTTTTACGGGAATCCTCGTATTTTCGAAAAATACCGTTTTTTTAAAGTCACGATAGCGGACTGTACTTTTTAGGTATTGTTGGCATTTATACGTGCTTCTAAGGCCATTACCCAGGTCCCTGAGTGGTTAAGTGTACGTTACCAAGGCTATTTAGACCACTTTTAATGCGGATTTTGCCGAACTTTCATTTTAATACGTTTTAACGGGTCCGCTCGCGGATTTTCGAATTTTCGGATTTTTTCGAAAATCCGCGGATCCTCGCGCGGACCGGATTTTTCAAAGTTCGGACATCTCTAGTAGGCAGTGAACAGTGGACTAGACACTAGAGGAAAACTAACAATGCTGGTACTATTACAACCTGGTAATTTAGGCCTCTAAGGATGACATCTGTGAAGCAAAATGTATTCAAAGGTTTGTAACATGTACCTTGTGATCACAACAATCTGCAAGGCTTTAAAAGAGACATAAAGTTAATGTGAGGTAAGTAAGAATGGTAAATGATAAACTCAAATACCCAAAGAACATCAATGAAATATACAATGCTAGTAGTATGTAAGGTTTGGGACGTAGGAATGCAAGGATATCTTAAAGATCCAATGTTTTCTCCAGAAGTTTAGAAAAAACCTTTCTGTCTCCAAATGAAAATGTAATGTAATGAAAACAATCCCTGATCAGTGGTCAACTTTATGCTTTAAACCAGTAACTAAGACTTAACTAGAGATGGACTAGAACTCTGTCTCGATCCCAAGCTCAAATTGGTTCCTTTAGGGAAAGAGTAAGATGAGTCAGAAGAGAAAAGGTGTGGAAAAGAAAGGGCCAAACAAAAACAAATTTACAAAGAAAAGTCCGCCATGAGAATTGAGATGGAAAAAGAACAAAAACTAATTAGGTTAGGGAGGGGTGATGAGGATAGAAAAGGAACACTAGAGGTTTTAAAAATTCCAAATGTAGAATTAGATACGGGCACCATAGCGGTGCTATCAAAGGGTTTATCCTTTCCCCCAAAAAGCCCCGAAGACAAATTTTCCTATATAAAAAAAATAGTATAGTATAGTATTTGAGGTTGAATAAAGACATACATACATCCAGTCCAACCCATCTAGCAATATCCCCATTCCCTGCCTAACTGTTGATCCAGAGGAAGGCAAAAAAAAACCCAACAAATTTATGAAGGGGAAAAAAATCTGAAATTTCCCTGGATCAACTCTACTTTATGTATTTAAAGATCTGCATTTGTTTGGCAGGAAGATTGTAGTTTTCAAACACTTGCATAAATCTAATGTGGAAAAACAGGAGTATGAGAGCGATAGGAAGGCCCTGAATGACCTCTTATATTTATTGGGAGAAAATCCAATGAAGTGGGTTCACCAAGTTGTGAAATAGGTCCAGTTAATTCCCTTCCTTGTTTGCTGTGAGGTTTTCGTCCAACAGGTCACAAGAGATGTGGAAAAACTGCATCAATTGGATTTTGGTGACCATAATTTATCTAAGGACGAAGATTGGGTTCTAAAATGCCTGGCACACCGAGATCATCTGGTAATTAGAACAGCAGACAAGGGAGGGTATGTGGTGGTTATATCAAAGGACCAATATAGACTGGAGGCCCTAAGACAATTAACAGATAAATTCCAGTACTAATCCCTCAAACTAATTGAGGGACCATGGAAGGAAGGCTTGTTAAAGGGCATATCCACCCCTTTAAACATTTTTTGATATGTTGTAGGGCAGGGGGCCAGACCGGCAGCCGCAGTCCTGATTGGCTGAGAGGCAGCCAATCACGGACGCGGCTGCCGGCTGCTCACAACGCGGGGGGAGAGAAGTAAGGTAAGTAGAGTTCGGGGGATTTTCTGATAAATCTATTATGGCAGTTGGGGCTGGGGGAGGGAGACCTACAATATAACCAAGGGGTTTTACGCTAGGGGGAGGGAGAGGAAAATGAGAGGGAGGGAGAGTGGCAGTGCGCATGACAAAATTCTCCCGGAGGGGAGACAGGAGGCAGAGTCCTATATGGTCTCTGCTATCCTCCTGGTGGCCAGTTTTTGGGACTTTGGAGGGGCATAGCAGTTCAGCCATTTGGAGCAGGGATGTAAGGTAAGGATTTTATTACACTACACAGTGGGGCTAGTAGTGGGTTAAATTATAGTTTTGGGGGTGGACATGCCCTTTAAGCAAACAAGAAAGAAATTATTTGTACTGTAATCATCCAAGAATGCCAACCTTCTACACCATCAAAAAAGTCAATAAGAATTTTCACCAGGGAGACCGATAGTTTTAGGGTAATCTGAAACATCTTACATTTCAGCATTTCCATAAGCAGTTTTGCTGTAGGTGAAATGCTTTGACAGTTGGTGTGCTGTATACTGTATGTAGTATTGACAGTTAGTATGGGAGGGGAAAGCCAGGTCAGTGGTCAGAGCCTGAGCAAAAGTACTTTATTGAAGCATGCAGCAATACACACACCTCAGAGTAAGTGCTACTTACACATATTTATTTATAGATTAAGATGTTGCGAAGCCATTTTTTCAGTATACATACACTTAAGGAAATTGGATGGAATTTCAGTAGGGGAAAATACCTTGTTAGTCTCTTTCGAAATTGAGGGTCTCTACAGAATTGAATAACAATGTTGATGTTGTTGAATGATTTGAAGTTCTATAGGCAGGTGCACAGGACCATGATGGGAGCATCCTGCACACCTACTTATGCTTGTCTACATCTGGGAAGATGGGAAAATGAGTGTGTTGGCGAAAAAAGCCCAAAAGCTGAAAGTAGAGGATTGTATCGCCCTATGGATTAGATAGTACGATAAGTGCTGCTCCTTTGGAATGGATAGGAAAACAAAGAGAAATAGTAATGGATATAGTTTATGGGCACACTTCTTAGACCTGAAGGCCCTAATGACCTCTTATTTATTGGAGAAAATCCAATAGTGGGTGTTCCCCAAGTTGTGAAATAGGTCCAGTTTAATTCCCTCCTTGTTTGCTGTGAGGTTTTCGTCCAACAGGTCACAAGAGATGTGGAAAACTGCATCAATTGGATTTTGGTGACCATAATTTATCTAAGGACGAAGATTGGGTTCTAAAATGCTCTGCACACCGAGATCATCTGGTAATTAGAACACAGACGGGGAGGTATTGTGGTGGTTATATCAAAGGACCAATATAGACTGGAGGCCCTAAGACAATTAACAGATAAATTCCATACTAATCCCTCAAACTAATTGGGGACCATGGAAGGAAGGCTTGTTAAAGGGCATATCCACCCCTTTAAACATTTTTTGATATGTTGTAGGGCAGGGCCAGACCGGCAGCCGCAGTCCTGATTGGCGAGAGGCAGCCAATCACGGACGCGGCTGCCGGCTGCTCACAACGCGGGGAGAGAAGTAAGGTAAGTAGAGTTCGGGGATTTTCTGATAATCTATTATGGCAGTTGGGGCTGGGGGAGGAGAACCTACAATATAACCAAGGGGTTTTACGCTAGGGGGAGGGAGAGGAAAATGAGAGGAGGGAGAGTGGCAGTGCGCATGACAAATTCTCCCAGGGGAGACAGGGCAAGTCCTATATGGTCTCTGCTATCCTCCTGGTGGCCAGTTTTTGGGACTTTGGAGGGGTAGCATTTCAGCCATTTGGAGCAGGGATGTAAGGTAAGGATTTTATTACACTACACAGTGGGGCTAGTATTGGGTTAAATTATAGTTTTGGGGGTGGACATGCCCTTTAGCAAACAAGAAAGAAATTATTTGTACTGTAATCATCCAAGAATGCCAACCTTCTACACCATCAAAAAAGTCAATAAGATTTTCACCAGGGAGACCGATAGTTTTAGGGTAATCTGAAACATCTTACATTTCAGCATTTCCATAAGCAGTTTTGCTGTAGTGAAATGCTTTGACAGTTGGTGTGCTGTTAACTGTATGTAGTATTGACAGTTAGTATGGGAGGGGAAAGCCAGGTCATGGTCAGAGCCTGAGCAAAAGTACTTTATTGAACATGCAGCAATACACACACCTCAGAGTAAGTGCTACTTACACATATTATTTTATATTAAGATGTTGCGAAGCCATTTTTTCAGTATACATACACTTAAGGAAATTGGATGATTTCAGTAGGGGAAAATACCTTGTTGTCTCTTTCGAAATTGAGGGTCTCTACAGAATTGAATAACAATGTTGATGTTGTTGAATGATTTGAAGTTCTATAGGCAGGTGCACAGGACCATGATGGGAGCATCCTGCACACCTACTTATGCTTGTCTACATCTGGGAAGATGGAAAATGAGTGTGTTGGCGAAAAAGCCCAAAAGCTGAAAGTGAAGGATTGTATCGCCCTATGGATTAGATATGTAGATAATGTGCTGCTCCTTTGGAATGGATGGAAAACAAAGAGAAATGTAATGGATATAGTTTATGGGCACACTTCTTAGTGTCAAAATATAAAAAACTCCTTTATTAAACATATGTGGGAGTAGGTCAATAATATCTCATACATAAGGTATCCTATACCTTATGTATGAGATATTATATTGACCTACTCCCACATATGTTTAATAAAGGAGTTTTTATATTTTTGACACTAAGAATGTGCCCTGTAAACTATATCCTTACTATTTCTCTTGTTTTCCTATCTATGATATATTCTCTTGATGGATGGAGCACCTTCTGAACCGTCTACATAGCTCTAAACTAATATATCTCACCAGTGCCCCTAGAAATCCCTATTTATAGCTCCTTTGGAATGGATTGGAAACAGAGTTTAGGTTGTTTCTAGAAGCCATCAATGTTCAGAGGATGAATGTAGCAGCAAGTCTGTAAACTTTCTAGATCTAAATATCCACAGAGATGTGTATATTTTGGTAACAGAATCATTTATAATGGGAACGGGGACAAACTCTCTATTAAGAGCAGACAGTCACCATCCTTGAGGCTTGATAAAAGGTATTCTTACTGGGCAGTTTTTAAAAATGAAAATAAAATGCTCAACTGAGGAATCGTTTGCTAGCAGTTTGCTGACAGAGGATACGGGAAGGAAAGCATATGGAGAGGGCTAGATAGAAGAGAATTAGAAAGGAGGATCCTTTATATAAAAAAACATAGAGGTGAAAGCATAGATGAGAAAACAAAAATCAGATTAAACACTCCTTGAAATAATACATGGCATACAATGCTAGAGAAGCATTGGTATTTGCTGCAGGGGGATCCAGAAATAAAAGAACAAGTGGGCACTGGTCCACAGCTAACGGCGAAACGTGCCAAAAATTTGAGAGATAGCTTATGAAGAAGTCATTTTTAACCCCCTATGAAGGCAGGGACCTGGCTGGACAGATTTCCCAGACAAGGTAATCAAAAATGTGGAAAATCTTGTATTTGTAGATTAATAGTATTGCACAGATGGGAACAACATTAAGAAATGGGTTAAGGGTTACATCACATGTCAAGCCAAGACAAGTTGTATACTTGATCACATGTGAGTGCGGATCAAGATACGTGAATCAAACAAAAAGGAAACCGACCAGGTGAGTACAGGAACATGTCAGAGCAGTAAGGAACCAAAATGCAGAACTTGGTGCACTTGCTAAACATATGCAAGAAAAACATAGAAGTATGAAAGTGAGTTTTGTTTTTATGATCAAAATGGGTATAAGAGGAGGGGACCTATAAAGAATGCTATTACAAGCCAAAAGTAAAAGGAAATTCAATTTAGGAACCCAGATCCAGATTCATGCTTTCTGTAATGATCCAATTTCCCTACCTGAGCTGGAGGTGATATGATGGTGAAACTATTTTATACTGAGCAATGATCCAGGGCTAATGGACACAAAGAGAATAATGCGTGATGTACCCCTAGATATTGCTTTCAGCAAAAAGCACTACTTACACTGTGTGTGGGTTAAAGTATTTTTTATATATGTGGTATATTAAAGCCATGGTGAATAATCACATATTGTTAGAAAGAACCCCAGTTGTATAATAAATAGTATGATTTGTTACAATATGTATGAGTCAGGAAATAATACTGTTTCAGGGGTAGTCTAGCATGGAAATCGATGCACTATTTAAGGACAGGGAAGTCCCGGCATTAGGGATGAAACGTGCATCGGTCAAGGCGTTGTTTTGAGCTACCAGTGTGGAAACTGTGTGTATATAATCCCGTAAGGAACCAAGGGCGATATTTATAAAACCTCGCTATTGTTATCGCAAAAATAACGATCGTTATCGGTAAATACCGTTCGTTAGCGTAAAATAACGATCGTCATTTTCCGATAATGCTCTGCATTTACCGATAACGATCAGTATTTTACGATAGCGATCGGTATTTTGCGATATCGTAAAATACCGAGCGCTATCGTAAAATACCGAGCGTTATCGGTAAATACCGAGTGTTATCGGAAAATGTCGATCGTTATTTTACGATAACGATCGGTATTTACCGATAACGATCGTTATTTTTGCGATAACGATAGCGAGGTTTTATAAATATCCTCCTTCATTGTAAGTTCATTGTAATTAAGGAGGAAAGCCAGGAAATGTATGCGGAAAAGGCACCAGGTGAAGAGATGGGCGTGATGCCACGCGAGCACCAGTGGAAAGCTTCATTTGACAACTCATGATATTTTCCTGCTCTCCTGTGTTGTTAATATGACGCTGATTGGAGTGTCTGTGACTTGTGCTATCAGTACTGTGCCATGTGAGCAGCAATGTTACTCCTCTGAGTAGACCCCGGCAAATACACTTCATATATTAGACTTATACTTACCTGGGGCATATTTATAAAGCCGCGGTATCGCTTTTTAGCGATTTTTTTAAACAAATTTTAATTTACGTTCACGGTCGTAAATGTAGGCTTGCGATCGTACATTTAAGACTGAACATTCGTTAATTAATGAGCATTCGATCGTATGGGGATTGTAAATCTACGATTTCATAATCATAGATTTACGATCGGTATCGTAAATTTACGATCGGTTTAACAATCGTAAATTTACGATACCGATCGTTAAAGGCACGGTATCGCTAAAAAGCGATACTGCGGCTTTGTAAATATGGCCCCTTTACTGTGCATGTAGCGCTGATTGAAGTGTTCGTAAGTGGTCTGATAAAGCTTCTGGGACTTAGAGGCAATCATCGTAATGCCGCCTGTGCTCTAAGGGAAGGTGTTGCGCAACTGCACCTCAGATTATTTTTACTGCTGGCATTAAATTCTGCACCACACACATAGTGGCGGATGCCCCTTTGCCCAGTTGGTTGGCAGCTTTATAGTGTGATTCTTTATGTTTTATGTCTCCGCTGATGGTTTCAATAGTGTTTTGATCTCAAAGTTTCAGTAATTTTTTAGTTTGGTGGTCATGGCTGAGTTGCTTCCAATTGGGATCTATTTAACAGGGCGTCTTTGGCCTGTATTATATAATAGGACATAAGCTTTAATCTCAAGTAGCACCGCAATAATTGATGCAAAGCCACACCGTAAAAGACAATGTTTGGGGATGGTGCACATCACGCTATATATACATATATATACAAATACATATACCGAGTTTGAATCGACTTTTAATAGTTTAAATGAACTCGAACTTTTCAGATTTCGAACTTTGTTATATTTTCAAATTTTGAATTTTTTAAATTTATAGAATTTGGGAAAAAGATAGAACCATGTATCTCAAATTGCCCAATGATGGCTATTTTTAGCAGTGCCAACTCCCTGGGTATAAAAGGCAGCTTGACAGGCACCTTATAAGTGTGATGTGTTACCCTTCTGCCCACTTGCACAGATGCATACTCTGAGGAAAGGGAAAGAAGCCAATTTATTGTTTGGTATGTCTAGAGGTGTCATGCTTGCCTGCAACAATGGTCGGCCACTGCAGTGAGCCTTCTCTTAACTCTGCCCTGTAAAGTGTATACCTTTCACCCACTTTCCCTCGCATGATGCATACTCTGAAGGAAAGCAGTGTGGGGTTTGTCCAGTGAGGCCAAGACTGCCTGACTCCTCAACAATGGGGGCAAACTGCAGTGAGCCTACTCTAACTTAATGGTTCTGCTGTGGTAGAGCATTATCCTTTCGTCCGCTTTTCCCTATATGATGCAAATTACCAAAATAAAGATTAAACAGGAAATTCAGTGCAAATACATATTAGCAGTATTTTTCCATCCTAATGACCTTAACCTGCCCATTCAGCATTGTTTCTGTGTATACATAAATGCTTCCGAAATACTGATTTCCTGTTTGTAGGAACCCCTAATAGTGACCATTATGGTCTTTACCATGACCCAGCGCCTGGGTTGAATCAGTTGGTCAGTAGAAATCTGAGCATGTTTGACCCATCCAACAGCCAATCAGCAGAAATTGCAACAGTATTTTTAAAGGGCATGTCCACCCCTGTAATAAATTTTTGCCATATAGTAGTGTTCCTTCCCCCAGCCCCAACCGCTATAAAAGATTTTTCAGAAAGTCCCCCTATAGTTACTTACCTCCCCTCTCTCCTTCGCAGCACTGCCCGGCCTTCTGCTTGCATGAAACTGCAAGCAGGGGGCCGGACTGGCTGCCGCATCCCTGATTGGCTGAGAGGCAGCCAATCACGGATGCGGCTGCCGGATGCTCAGAACGCCGGGGGAGAGAGGTAAGGTAAGTAGAGTTCGGGGGACTTTCTTAAAAATCTTTTATAGCGGTTGGGGCTGGGGGAAGGAACACTATTATATGGCAAATGGGTTTTATGGTAAGGGGAGGCATCGCAAAATGGGAGGGAGAGGGGGGGGGGAGGCCTGCAGTGCGCATGCCAAACTTCTCCCGGAGAAGAGACAGTAGGCAGAGTCCTATATGGACTCTGCTATCCTCCTGGTGGCCAGTTTTTGGGACTTAGGGGGGGATTACAGGAGAACCATTTGGAGCTGGGATGTAAGGTAAGGATTATATTACACTACAGAGTGGGGCCAGTAGTGGGTTAACTTATAGTTTTGGGGGTGGACATGCCATTTAAAGCTGCAGATTCCAAAAAACATAACTTGATTTTACAATGCACTTATCCTTTAATGGGTCCGTTTTTGAGCTTTTGAACTTTCGAAATTGAACCGAACTTTAGGAAGTACGCCCATCTCTAGTAGTCGCCATAAATATGTTATTAAAGAAATAACAAAAATTTGTAATTATGTCATGTAACCAATTTATTTTAAAAAAATAGGGTTATTCAATAAAAGTTCTTATTGTTAAAAATGGTGCTAATTTTGCCCCAACCATTTAGATGTTAGTTTTCAAATGTTAAATAATATCTGAGTGGGCAGGGCTTGTGCACCCGCGAGTGGGGGGGCTTGTGCACCTGCGAGTGGGCGGGGCTTGTACACCTGTGAGTGGGCGGGCTATATGCACCCGCGAGTGGATGGGGTCACGTCACCCGCGGGTGGGGCCACATGGGGCTGTAAGAGAATGGACCAAGGGGGGCCTGCAACTGGAGGGACCATGGGGCCCATGAATGGGAGGGACCAGGGGGGCTGCAAAGGGGAGGAGGAGACACAGGGCAGATTGACTGACATGGTTTCAGAGCAGGAAGCAGTGATGCTGCTGCCATATAACACACAAAAATGTAAATATCTTCAGAACTATGCAAAATAAACAATGAAAATAAATTGCAAAAATTCTCAGGAGAGCAATTCCTATCAATTCACCTAAAGTAATTTTTGGACCAAAGTTCCCCTTTAATTACTTTGTGTCCTTTTTCTATTCTATTAAATAGGAGAAGACTTATTACAAAGAGTGAGCAACTTTTCAATGAAAGAACCAGAGATGGTTTGGGGACTGATCACTGGATGCAGAAAATAGATCAATAAACGGAAAAGAACCTTTTCAGAGACTCGATTTTAGAAACCAAAGCTCCCAAAAGACAAAACATGCAATAAAATGTGTGTCTATTAAAGATGCAATGTTAATGTATTATTCTTTTCTATAGGATCTTAAAGGACATGCCCATCCCAAATACAAAAATCTATACTAACCATCACCCCCCCCTCCCCAAGGTTCCCCACAATAGTTACTTTCCTGGACATCTTTTCTGAAGGAAGATATACAATCAGGTATTCACTGCTCCCTTCTCTGGTCCTGTGTCTTCTTTGCTCATGGCTATGACTGAAAATGTCATGGCCAATAACCTATTGCTGCTGATTGCGCATCTTTTTGTGAATAAGAGAGCTCATACAGATTTAAGAGGAGACGTTAACCTTGGAAAAAGGGCGGGGAGACCAGACTGAATTTCTTTCTTTAGAAACAGCAGACAGGTAAGTTACTATTGTGATCTATTGTAATATACTATTGTATATATTGTTACTATTATAACATACACAGGCAATATTTGACCTAATCAGTCACCTGGTCCAATATTTCTCCTGATCAACAATCACATGTGTTTGTAAATCACAGGCAATCATATGGATTTTAATGTGGGTGAAATTCCAGCACTACTACTGTGCACAAGACCTACAAACTACCGAACAGTATATCTGACATTCGGAATTATGGGGCTATATCGGTTTGTATCAGCCATTTTAGTCTGCATATTTATTCAGTAATATAAATCATTGGGTTTCTGTGATGTGTAATAAGAAAAAAAGTGGAATCATGAATTAATAAATCCCAGTAATTCAGTTTTGACATCTTGGTTTCTCACCACCAAAAAGTCTTCAATATATTAACACACACAAATCCCGTATCGGATTTTGCAAGATTGAATAATGGACTGTAAGGTTGAAAGTACCGGTAAGCAGCTATTGTAAAAGCAGCCAGTGGTGCCAGATATCACAAGATGCTAATAACACTGCCTGATGCCGGCTTTACAGACCACTTCAGTCTCGCAACACTGGATCCAGGAGACAGACAATACATGTTAATGTATTGATGGGAAATCACATTTTAGTTCTCCTTTAGCAATGTTTGGAACTGTGTGTGTAATGTTAAATTTGTAGTATTGTGTGTCAAGATTCTTTACATAGTCGGATAGCTATTCATTTGTTATCTCTAACCTACCATGCTTAAAATCATTGATGTATTTTTAAACATTTTCTGCAAAAATATTTTATTACCATTAGCAAATTATTACAGTATAACTAATTTATGATTTAATAGAAATACAAATTATACTATATGATGACAACCATAGCAAGCTAGATTATCCTTGTGGTAAATCAATAAATCACTATAGCTGGCAAGTTCTTATTGTACCTTCTATTCATTTGGAAAACTGTCTGTGCCAATCATTTTGCTATTAACATTATGGTAATGTAATACCGACTGCAAACCATGATATGGCTGGGGAAATAAGCAAGGAAAGAAACACCACTGCATTATAATGATTAGTTGTTTTATGACAGAACGTGTTTCAAATCAGCGCAATGCTGGTTCAGTGTATGGTCAGCATTAGGGTTTCACCTTAAGTGCTTTTGTATGGGAAGTAGGAGTGAGTATTCCTACCCTCCATTCATATTTCTTTGTAGAGCAGCAGAGTTTAGAAGATCTGTTTGTGGACTTTTGTTTTTTAAGTTGCCATACTGTATGTCCACCCTGATTAAGCCAATTACAATGGTTGACAGCTAAGACCTTGCAGCTTTAAAGTGTACAAAATAATCTTTTAAACACTGATGGATTTCAAATAAAGAAAATTGGGAGGTAGAGATAATCATTCATACCGCCATTAACCTGCTACTTTTGATTTTATTACTGTTAACATTCTGGGTAAAGTTGCCCTTTAAAAATGCAAGAACAATTATTTTTTTCTCATTGAAACCTATTGCATTCAAATGTATTTTACAACATACTGCTGCCCGTATTTGTCTTTTGATATGGAAGTTTTTTTTAAAATAAACAAATAGAAAAACACAAATGCAACAAATAAACAGTTTTTTTGGCTGTGTTTGAATTGTGTAGTGTGTACCAGCCTTTTGTTATATTTTATCCTCTAAGTAATAGACTCTAACATGTCTAGTGTCTCCTGAGTTTAACTCGAACCAGGCAATGTTAAAACCAATTCAGATGATGGAAAATATTAATGCTGCTCAAAGGTTTAGGTTAAATTTGTTGTCATACAGATCATCAAACAATGGTCAGTTTCGTTCTGTAGCAGAAATTTACCACTAAAAGACGCAAAACTCCTTTAGTGAAAACATAATGTTATCTCATTAATCGCCACTATTTATTCTGAAGCATTTGTGGTGACTGCATTTTGGAATTATTCTTTCCTTTAAACCTTCATAGCATAGTAGCGATTTAGCTTAGGACCACATACTGTCACAAGAATAATCTATCTAGACGTTGTCATGGTGTGATCCTGCTTTATAGGTTTACATTATACAGTAGAATAAAGTCCAGTGAAATACTAAATCTGCAGTATTTCAGTGTAGAGGGAAGATCAATTTTTTCCCAAGAGTTGAACAAGGCTCTGGCATCTGTGTCCCACCATGCTGTGTGTCAAATTTTTGGCTTACTTCATTGTTAACCATTGTTAGGATTGTATTTAGGTCTTTTCCCCTGCAGAGAAAGAAAATGCTTGAAATTAAAATGCTTTCATAAAAGAGTATTTGATAGCAACGTACACTAGATACATTTTCCCTGCTGCCTCCTCTGCACATGGTCAAGCTTATAAAAAGCTAATTTAGCAGAAGGAGGAGGCAGATCCCTTTGCCAGAACAGAAGAGGACTTATCATATCATCGTTGCAGTCACGGCGGATAACTGACAAGTAATCTTTTTTTTTTTCTTTTTTTCTTGAAGGACAGACATGCCCTTTAAAGACCAATAAATCTTTCCAAAAAGTTGCTTTAAAGAAAACTGATAGATATTCCAAGGTCCCATGCATTACCCTAGTATCTCTTTGATGATAATTGAAGCCAACTTTCTCAATACAATGCAACAAAGCATGCAAAGAATATCAAGTTAGATAACTAGATGGGTCCAAGTTTAGCTTATTGATACCTGTAATATTTAGTTGAAGGGATTTGTTTTGCAATTACGCATATTTTTTAAGAACTGCCATGGAAACAAAAATCACAAAAGTCTATAATTGTCATGGGGCTTATTTCTTGTATTAATTGTATGCTGCACTTGAGAAAGGAAACAGAAGTTTCTGAAATGTTGTGCTGTATCATGGTATGATCCAGTAAAAGAATTGCATTGAGTGCCGAAGTCCATGTTGTTCCATCGATACCCAGTTGCGTTTTATGGTGTTAGAATCAGTACCTATTCCTTTCAGAGGTGGCGACATTCAACTACAATTAAGGAAAAGAGAAACATGGTGGATCCATCAATTAGGCACCCTGTCGCCAGGAGGCCTAAACAAAGATTATGATCTGTTTGTATTCTTGTAATTATAAGGTAATCCAGATCTATGGTCTAGATTTGTAGTATGCATGTTTCATTGCCTGTCATGCTCTATTTTAAGTCTTGTATTCTTGTATTAATTGTATGCTGCACTTGAGAAAGGAAACAGGAGTTTCTGAAACGTTGTGCTGTATTATGGTATGATCCAATAAAAGAATTGCATTGAGTGCCGGAGTCCATATTGTTCCTATATGCATTAAGGGCTATACAGTGTTGCTCAAGTACTCCAGGCACCACAGAAGCCACAAGTGAGTGGTGTGCGACTGATATTGCTATTATCTATATATGTATAGTTTCCCCAATGTTATGATGTCTTCAAAAATGTATAAAACAAAAGAAAATGCACTTAATGACAACTTATATATAAACATACAGATAAAGCACAAAGGCTGGTACTAGCCTGTCTTTTCTGACTTATCCTGTAATTTTGGTGTGATACTATTAGCTAACTTTTGAGCACATCAGCAACTATACTACTTCCCACTGGGTAACATCATTGTCTCATTGCAGTCACAGATAACCACACCTAGCTACTGAGCAGGATCGGGGAGTGTCTGGGAATTACAACCAATGTAAGATAAAGGTATTTTTTGTAGTTCCAACCATTTTAATAATATCCACAAAAAGGAACTGTGTATTAATGCACATATAAAAGGTTCATGCATACATATTAATAATTTACCTTGGGCATTGTCCCTTCAGATGTTTACACAAGGCCTGTATGTACCAAGTGCCCTGGGTACAGTGTCTGAAAGATACGAAAGATGAAGCAGTAGCCATGCCTAACAAGAAATCTGGTTCATCTGGAATCAACTTATTCTTTGTCTCGGAACAAACTGATGAGCAATTACAGGCATCTGTTTCTGGACTGACAGAGCCTTGGAATTCTTTCCCCTGGCATGCCTGGATGAAGAACACTTTAGGTTTTCCAGAAAGCGATGGGCACCTAGATCTGATAAAGTAAGAAGCAATATCGTGGATGGCCACACTCTGTCCATCTGTACCATAAACAATCCCTTTATTTCCATGAGACAGGATACAGCAGATAAAAGCACTACTCTTTTCATGGTTCTGTTCACTGTAATGCTTAAGAACCTGTAGGATCTTTTTCCCAGTTAGGTCGTTAAATGATTTTACAAAAAAGTGAAGATGTAGGAATACTTCCCTGAGTGATTCTGAAAAACAAAGGGGGAATAAAAGCAGTGTAAATGAACAATCTTCACTTCAGTTCTATTACATATTATTACTTTCTGATCATTAAACCTACTAACATTATGTAATTATAGGGCTGTCAGTTTGGCATTTGGGGTGGGAAAGAAGCAATATTAAGGGATAAGATATTTAAAGACATTTTAGTGTACAACATTATACGCAGATCCCAGCATGGCTTTATGCATATAGACCCTGCCTTCTATATAGGGGTGAGTCAGAACCTACATCTAAGGGATCAGAGAAAGTGATTTATTTTAATTTTGAATAAGACTTTGATACAGAACCTAATAGAAGGTTATTATGAAAGATAAGAAACAGTGGTCTTGACCTTTCCATTTGTACATGTATTGAGAACTGGCAGATTACACGGATTACAAAGAGTGGTTAATAATGGAACATTTTCTAGTTGGACCAGTGTTGTTAGTTGTGTTCCTCAAGGGTCTGTCTTGGGTTCAGTACACTTTAACCTATTTATAAATGACCTAAAGTTGGGCATGTCTGTGTTTACTGGTGATACTAAATTGTGCAGGATTATAAGCTCAGTGTCTCCACCTTACAAATTGATTTAAATAAACTTGGTGATTAGGCGGCATAATAGCAAATGAAGTTTAACGTAGAGGAATGCAATTATGCATGTGGGCAAAAGCAACAAAAATGCAAGACTTGCAAGACTTAATGCATCATGGGATCTCAGTAAGCCAAAACTTTTTTTGTATTACATCGGCCCCATATGGCACTGTAGGAATAGCGTTAAGATAGGCACAAAGTTGTTGAGCTAACCTTAACTAAGCCATTACTACATTGGCTAAGATGAAAAATGGACGATATTGCATCGGCCCCTTAGTCTCTCCAGTAGCTCTATGCACTGACATGTAGTATCTGGTAAAACAAACTAAATTATTTCCTGTGTAAAAAGGAGCATAGCGTCAAAGGTGCAAGGCATAAATGTGCCTCTATATAGAGCCCTTGTAAAGCCTCGGTGCAGTTTAAAGAGCATGTCCAGGGGCAAAACGCAAGATTTTCAAGGTGATGTTTTTCATAACCAAATATATACATATATTCTATTATATAGAGATCATATGATAACATTCTAAGAATTTGTTGAATATCGTAAATGTGTATCGATAGGTCCCGGAACTTGACAAACTACCACCATTGATATCGGGATCTATGAGGCAAGATGGTAAAAATTACTGTTACCATCTCCATTTACTACAGTAGAGGGAGCCAATAACATTAGACCATGTATGGGCACATCGAACATATTGTTCTGTAAAATTAATATATTAAACAATCACTCCTGTGTATTTGCAACATAGCTTTACATATACTTATACATACATTGCTACACATAATTCACTGCTACACACACACACACGTATGCATCACACTCAAATATACTGCCCAATCCACCAGGGGGATCATCAACGAGCCCCAACGGAATGGCTCGTTGATGACCCCCACAACAAAGTGTCCATACATGGCACGATTATCACCCGAAACGGCCGTGCATACACGTGCGTCGCGGGCTAACCCCCGTGATTGCACGTGTGTATGAGGCTTAACACTTAATCAAAGACATTGAGACAATACTTACACACAGCTCACACCAGGGGCCACCCAGAGAGGCAGGAATTTATTTTACTAATGCCGCAGGGAATGCCTTTTAATTTCAGTACAAAAAAGTATATGGTAATGATTAGGGCTGTCTGTGCTGCAAGGGGGTCTTTAGTCCAATGTTTAGTTTTCCTTTAAAGGGTAACTGTGGTCCAAAAATGACTTTAGGTAAATTGACAAGAATTGCTTTCATGACTATTTTTGAAATTTACTTAATACTTAATTAATTTTTTTACATAGTTTTGAAGATATTTTATGTGTAATATGGTAGCAGCATCACCAAATCCCCTGCACTTCCCGGTTCCTGCTCTGAAACCATGTGACAGTCCCTCCCTCTGTGGGAGGCATTAAAAAAGACAAAATGTACACACCTTACACATTCCCTGCTGTGGGCTTTGCTGTTCTCCCCCACCTTCAGTCACTGTAACTTGATCTCTTCCTTGTTTTTTTCTGCTTTCTCCTGCACAGAGAATGTGCCAACCACAGATTAGAAAGAGGAACTGCTATTTGTGACTGCAGATTCAGAACATTCCACCCACAAACTTTCTGATCAGTGATTTCTTCATTTCTTGGGCTGTGCAGCTCTTACAGAGGTGGTTGATGGCTCATTTTAAACATAGGGTTTGGCGACCACAGTTCCCCTTTAAATATCTCTGATATAGACAAGCATTTTACTTAAAATATACAGGCATTCACATTTATGAAGCAGCACTTTTAACCATCTTACCTAAATCAGTTTTAGTCCCTCTCCTGTCCTTAAGCTCTTTCAGGGTAGGTATATTTTGTCTTGCTTCATTAAAGTTGAAATTATTCAAGATAAGGCACAATCCTCGTGGCTTGCTCCTCATTTCATAAAAACCATTGATTGGCTACATTAATAGCAAATGTAAACAGAATTAATTTTAGCTTCATGTGTCACACTCAGTTCTTTATTATAAGTGCAGTATATGCATAAATATTAAAAAAAAATCAATTTGAACATGATGAAAGTTGTTTGACTTTTATTACTAATTCTTTACTTTAATAACAAACACCTGATTAACTAATGAAACAGAAAATAAAGATAATAGGATAGAAGGACAGTTTGATGCATTAATTCCAGTTATCCTTCAGCAATCGGTCATCATTGATAACTGCAGCAAAAGAAGCGCACGCAAACTACCACTTAAGCTTTAGTACACACATTAGCTAATTAGCTAGTGTGCACTGGAAAAATGTATTTCCGATTGCTTTGGAAATTGTTGCTGTGGACCAAAATTTTTCCTTATTCTGGTTTTCTTAACTGTAGTATAGGGAGTCGGCCACATTCATTAGTTAGTGTGGCAGTCCCAAATAATCTTCCTTATTTGTTTGGGACTGTGTGTATCCACATCTTTGACAGCTGACAGACAAAATATTACACATTAGTTTGCCGAGTATCTGCAAGGTGTGAGGGGCGAAAATGACTGTCAGCTATGCCGTTGGTACGTCGGCCAGCTTTGGCTCCCTTTGCTTTAAGTAGAAGGAGCCAGTACACTCAGCCATTAGTGTGGGCACATGGCCGACCAATTCCCATACTGCATATGGTAAATATCTCAGGGAGGTAGGAAATCCTGCTATCACCACAGCTTTTGCTAGTGGTTCAATATCAGCATATATATTTCAGAATATACCTAGAGCTGCAATGACCAACCTGCCGTCCCCAAGCAGACCAACCCCAATTTTTTTGCTGGCTGCAAAAACCCATGGGTTGGTAGGGCAATGATTGGAGATGTCCTGGATGGATTAGGGGGGCTACACTCGATGCAGGAAGATATGAAGTAGCTAATTGAACAGAGTCTGTCCCAAGGTGAAGCATACGGATTATTCCTGAACCAGCGGTGAAGGATTTACCTGAATGTATTATAAATGCGAGTAATAAAATTATAAACCAGCAGTTTCTTGGATATATATTTATATGCCTATCTTTGTTACTATATCCTTCTTTTTAAAATAAATTAAATGAATTTAGGGGACATCCCTGTTAATGAATCATAGCTATTAGTCAATTTTTTTAATGTCATTTACAGTCAAGTAGTTTAAGGGCATCTCCACCACCAAATCTTAATATAGTGTAGGGACCCCTAAATGCTAGGGTTTTATTTGCCCAGAAATAGGACTTACCCACCTTCGTTCTCTCTGCCTCTGCTGCTACTTCTGGGAACGGAAGGGTAGTAGAGGCCAAACTGGCAGCTGTGTCTGTGATTGGCTGAGAGTGCTGGTTAGTAGAGGGAGCCAAGGGAACGAGGTTGGTAAGTATTTTTGAGCGTTTTTTAAAGTTAAAACGTTATTGTTTATGGTTGGGGGGGGTCTGTGTGTGTATAAAGTATATTTTTATTAAAAATGACTGCAGCGTCGAAGGGGGCCGGGAGGGAAGAGATCCCTTGCACATGCTAGAGTCCTCAAGGAGGACAAGGAAGAGGCAGATAACAGATTACAAACAGAGGCTCCTACTATTTAGTTTCCTGGACTTTAATCGAGGAGAAAGGTAAGTATTTTTTTAACATTACACAGTGGGGTAAATTTTAGTTTGGGGGGTGGGCACGCCCGTTCAATGCAAAGTAAAATGATACCTGTAATGAGTGTTCACATGTGTCATTTTGGATAGTGTTTATTCTGGAATCCAAATTATTTTTATTGGCAGCTATAAAAAAAAACACATACTGTAAACAGCCATATAACAAAGTAAAAGCATAAGATAGATTTTACTTTGCAAAATAAATTCATATGTATATATACCAGTAGTTAAAATGAAAATCTAAGCAAACCTTTGGACATGGGCACAGTTTGATGATGTTGAGGTTACCTGGACCCCTACAAAAAGTGCTTAACATATTCACATTTCTATTCTAGCACTTAAAATGTCCCAGGGGATCAGGGCCAAAGAAATATATACCCTGTGTAAAACAAGCTTTATTCACTGTACACTCCTGCAAAACTTTTTTTCCATTAAAGTTTTCAACTGCTTTACTGCTCTGTTTGAAAGTAATTTCTGTGCTAAGTTAAAACAGTGTGAAATTTACTGCACTGACAAGGGTAATTTGCTCATTAGAAAGGATAAAGAACAAAAAATTTCTTTTCCTGCATTTTCTTTATATCAGAACCTACGGGACATTAATTTGAGGTACAATATATATATTGGTATTATATGCAGCTGAAGATGTCCTGTCCTAGCAGTGGACATGTTCAAACCCGAGACTTGGGGCAGACAAGTGGTTCTCTTGATGCCATAGCTCACAATGCTAGCAGGAAAAAAACCACATGTAGATGTAACTTTGGATAGACTGCTGCTAGAAGCATGTTTCTGGAGTCATTTTAAATAAAGGCCACTTATAGAGACCACATTTCACCTTTAGTTTTCTGTGTAGAGTAAAGTCTAATCTATGAATACCACCTCAGCTAATATGAATAGATTATCCATTTAAATGCCCTTTACAAAAATAGTGCATCGTAATGCAAACATTTGCATTTCTAAATCAAAAGTAATATTTGGATTAGTCAAGTCTTATTACCATTGTAGAAGTTTTACTTCAGGTAGAGGTAGCATGGCTGTAACTAGTGCTTTTTGGACAGCTCTATTCTAAATTCTCTCAAAGCACAGCACTTTCTTTGGGGAGGCAGCACAACAAATTTTGAAACTCAAATTTCTACATTGCAATTTGCTTAACACATAAGGTTTGACATTATTCTGCAGCAGCACTGCTAACATCTATAGACAGAAACCAAGAATTATTAATTAGT
Organism: Hymenochirus boettgeri; assembly: GCA_019447015.1. Classification (NCBI taxonomy): domain Eukaryota; kingdom Metazoa; phylum Chordata; class Amphibia; order Anura; family Pipidae; genus Hymenochirus; species Hymenochirus boettgeri. The sequence continues at coordinate 99,004,199 of CM033477.1, forward strand.
TTCTTTACCTGCATAGCTTTCTTCATATGTAGTTATTTTGCAAAGAAGACTTTCATCTATTTCATTAAATATTTTCTTTAACGGCTCAATCGTGTCTTTAGCCAAGATTGCTGTTTTTTCCATTTCAGTGAACATTCCATATATATCCTGAAAAAAACATTAGCAAACATTGAATTTTCATCAGCTCTACCTGCTAAAAGCACCTGCTTGCTTTAAAGAGCACACCTCATCTAATCACTCTCCTTTTTAATGTATAATTGTCTCAAAGATATCTTTCTTACTTTTACTTTGTCCATAGAGGACCTTGAAATTTGACAATTTAGAAGTTGCTTAATTTTAATCAGGTCCTCTTCTGAGACTTCTTCTGCAAGATCAAACAGCAGGTGTCTAAGAAAGAATGGAGAAACATTTGTTTTTTAAGTTCAATTAACTCATACAGTCTACATTTCTCAACTCACACGCACAAAAGTCAAGTTTCAAATTTTGCTACATCAAAATACTGCCAGATCAGTAATGCAGATAAATATTCCTGTGCTGAAATAGTGAATTATGTATAACAATTTATAGACAATCTCTTATAAGGTCTGCAGCCTTTCATACCTGCCCTCAGCAAACACACTGTGTACCCTGGGCCCCCTTAGTTTTGTTGCTGTATGTTTAAAAGCATCCATTATGGCAGTGCACACTTAAGGTGGGTACATACGAAGGAAGTCCTTGTCCCGACCGAACGCTCGCTACTAGCGAGCATCGGCTGGGGTAAACGACTGTTGGTCACGGCCGACAGTTCGTGTGACTGATTATCTGGTCCCATTGGATAAAAAATTACACAACAAGCAATCAATTTTTAATCTGTAGAGTCCAAGACAATAAATTATAAAATAAAAAAAAGTATAGTTAAAGGGAATGTCCACCCCCAAAACTATAATCCCCCCCACTACTGGCTCCACTCTGTAGTGTTATAAAATCCTTACCTTACATCCCACCTCCAAATGGTTCTCCTGTAATGTCCCCCCAAAGTCCCAAAACCTGGCCACCAGGAGGATAGCAGAATCCATATAGGACTCTGCCTCCTGTCTCCCCTCTGGGAGAAGTTTGTCATGTGCACTGCAGCCCTTCCCCCCCTCCCTCCTCTCCCACCCGCTTTGGTCTCCCTCCCCCTAGCATAAATCCCTTTTAGCATATTATAGCCCATGTTCCCCCAGCCCCAACCGCTATAATTATAGTCTCAGAAAGTCCCCGATCATTACTTACCTTACCTCTCTCCTTTGCCGTTCTGAGCAGCCGGCAGCCGCGTCCGTGATTGGCTGCCTCTCAGTCAATCACAGACGCGGCTGCCAGTCCTGCCCCCTGCTTGCAGTTCCGTGCATTGCGGCGAAGGAGAGAGGGAAGGTAAGTAATGATCGGGGGACTTTCTGAGACTATAATTATAGTGGTTGGGGCTGGGGGAACATGGGCTATAATATATTAAAAGTTTCTATAAAGGGTGGACATGCCCTTTAATTCAGGGCTGGACCTCCAACTATTAAGGAGCCAGCAACTAATTCATACCTCCCAATGTCTTATGACTGACAGATGACTAACCCCATCCACCCTAGCTCCACCCAGTCACCTTTAGCCCCACCCATTACACAAATACTACTAACTTAAAGGACAACAATATAAAAAAAACACATCACCCCCATTACATGTCCACACTTCCAGAAGCTGAAATCACTTACTCACATTTACAGCCGTGCTGCCCACGCTTAGATATCACACAGCAAAGATGAGTGCTAAAAGCCCACCTCCTAGACGGCCCAGGGCCATGATTAACATAACACATGTCATTGGCTGGTGGGAATGTCTGTTACAACCTCTCTCCTCCTCCTCTGCCAGTTAACAAACTTGAAATGTCCTGTTGCTAGGATACAGCCTACATAATCAAGCTGATCAAGGGTGGGTGGAGTAATGTTTTCTCGCATGCTAGCTTTGAATGACAGTTAGAGGCACACAGAATCGTTACGCCCCCTTCACAGCATCGCTAATTGAAGGCAGAAAGAGGCTCGAAATCAGGAAAAAAAATGTAGGGGGAGGGCTGCATACCTTTACTCATGCAATTAAAAACAAAAAATGCATTGAGGCAACACAGTTATCCTTTAAAGGAATTGTACACTTAAAAATTACTTTGCCTCCTTCCAATCTATAAATTAATACATGTAATTAGCACTTACTGATGTGTTTGTGTTGCTGCATTACTTCAATCCAGTACCTCAAGCTCACATTTCCCAGTGCACATATCCTTTAAATTTGCAGTTACATATTAGGAAGATCGATAGACAGGGACAGATAGGCATAGGTACAGACAAACAGGTAGATTAAGAGGCAGGTACAGACGTGAATAGACAGACAGAAAGATTGATATATAGAGAATAGGTGGACAGACAGATTTTGAGATGTTTGGGATCTCTTCAAGATCCTGTTGGTCATTTCTCAAAGATCAGGCTACACACAGTCCCGAGCGTTCTCCCTATGTACAGTATAGGGAGAGTGCTTGGGACTGTGTTTGTCTCAACAGTGGCAGACTCCCCTATAAGGAGTCTACCGCGGCTGAGGGAATTTTTTAGTTCTTTCCTGAGTTAGCGCTCGGCTTACCTGAACGTTCAGGGGCCGAACACTCTTTCAGGAAAGCAGCCACACAAAGTGCTGATAAAGCCCAGATCTGACGGTATCAAGCTTAACACAGGGAAATAAAATATGCTACCCAATTTTTAACACCTGGCAACCAGGATTTGTCCAGCTCTTGGTTAATTTTTCTGCTCTCAACATTTTTTACAATTCAATACATATAATGAAAATCCCCTTCTTCAATGGTTCCTTTACAGTACTGTTAATGTGACCACAGGGTAAGATGCATAAAGCAGTCTGGAAATGTTCTCACCTGTAGGAAGAAATAGTTGTCTTACTTGAATACTTCATCTCTTCCTCCATCCTCTCCTTGCTCACATTAAAAAAGTCTTTAAGAAGCTTAAACTGGTGTATTAAGAAAAGAAGTTCTTTAACTATAAACATATCGTGCATATCCAAAAAGCCATTTTCCTCTAAAAGAATGAAGATTTCTGTGGCATTTTCAATTACTTTATTTTTCAAGGGAAGGAAATCCTGGCACAAAAAAATCAGAGAGCACACATCACTCTTGCTCAGCTCTTGGCTGATGCATAACAGCGTCCTCTGGAATTCATCCATGTGATTAGGAGTACCCCTAAAATGGAAAATAATTTTAACCATTACAGAACCAGCGAAATAATATTAAGCATTCTAATACTAAAATAAAAACACAAGAACAATTTCTTACTCAAGTTATATTTCGTTATTCAATGCTGAATAAAACACTGGGCAATAAAAATAGAATGTTATTTCTGAAACAGATATACTAGAGAATTTGAAGGGTATCTCCACCCTGGAAAAAAACTTTTGCTGTAGGGTATCCCACCCCCAAACGTCAAGTTCATTTTGTAAAAAAAGCAGCACAAATGTACTTACACTCCTTTGTTTCCCTGGCCCTCTGCTTCCCAGAAGTTGCAAGCAGGGGCTGGACCAGCAGTTGTGTCTGCAATTGGCTGAGAAGCAGCCAATCACAGGCACGGCTGCAGGCAATGTAGAGCGCCAGGAAACGAAAGAGCGCAAGAACATTTATTCTGCTTTTTTTACCAAACAAACTGTGTGGGGGTGGGCTACCACTACAGAAAAGTCTTAATGGTAGGGGATCAAGGAGCAAGACGGGATCTGGAGGGAGGGCAAGGGGGGGGGGGGGGGGGGGAGGGCTCCCCTGTGCATGTCACAGTCCTCCCGGAGGACAAAGAAGAAGCAGGGACGGGCTGACTCACTGACAGCTCCTACTCTCCTACTAACTTTGGACAAGCACTGCAGGAGAGCCATAAGAAACAGAGGAGTATGGTAAGGAAGGGTCAGTAGTGGGTTAAATTTTAGTTTTGGGGGTGGTCATGCTCTTTAAAAAAGAACTGGTGTATGACTTTGTTACACATGATATAACTGCATGTATAATGATGAGGCTCAAACTGGGTACAGAATTCATCCATTCCCCCAACCCTCCCCCTACCTTTTTTTCCCCAAAGATTACCTCTGTTCCTTTGCAGCAGCTTCCGGAAGCTGTGCTAGCTCCTGGGGGTGTGTCTGCTACTGTGCTGGGTGGGCTGTCAGTCAATATGCATCATCACATGCATATTCATGATTCTGCCACACCCACATATCTGTGCATAGAGAGACTAAAGGTTCGTACATACAGGTGTACGTGTGTACAAACGAACGTTTCGGCCGATAATCGGCCCGCGTGTAGGCCCTTTATTGGCCAAAACGGACGGTTATTCAGAGATCCGCCAGGTCAGTCGGGCAACGATCCCTGACCGAATGTCAGTTTCGGCCGATATAGGGCCTACACGGGCCGATTATCGGACAAAACGTTTGTTCGTACACATCGTGCGTTGCGGGTCAGGACACGCGATCGCAAGTGTGTACGAACCTTAACCTGCAAGAGGATAAAGGCTAATAAATGTTTGGGTGTAGCCTGAGCCTGTCCCTAAGAAATAAACATGCCCAAAACACACTTTACATTTTTTATAGACAGAGCTGCTATTTTCGGCAGCACAATAGAACAGAAGAGCCGATAGCTCTTGTTGCCATACGAACGTGACACCTATGTTCCTATTCGCTGTCTGCAGTAGATGCGGGGTAAGCTAGTCCCGACTATGGAAGGGACTTAGTGCGCATGTCCAATGGGAGCATGCACGTTGGGTGAATAAAAGGCAGGCGGGCATGTCAGAGAGGAGGATCAGACGGCTGCTACAGCAGAAGCAGCAGATCGGAACAAATATGGCACACAGTAAGCTGAGATTCCAGGTATGAGTTAATCTTGCTATAAAATGCTATAATAGCCAATGTCATTTTTTTCAGTGGAGATACTCTTTAAGAGGAAGAAGGGTAAATGTATTGTAGGTTTCTGTTACAAGCAGGTGGCAAAGGCTGCAAGCATGGGGCATGTTCTAGTTATGAAAGATTATAACTGACCTGACAGAGTGGTGCAATTGCCACTACAGAAAAAAGAACACAGTTCTTAAAGGACAAGTATGCTTAACTCAGCCCTAATCCTCATATTCGGCCCATTTAAAGTACCATGCTCATGTGACAGCTCACCGCTTACTGGGTACGCAGTATGATTTTATCATCTATTTCTAACATTAGGGGGGAAAGTCGCTCCTGTGCACTAAAGAGTGTTATTAGCTGCTGCAAGAACAGAACTGTTCATCACATCTGCATGCGGCCACACAAGGAGGTAGGAAAAGGACTTGCCCTTTAAAATGGGTTGTTAGGAACTGTAAATATCTGTAAATTCCCATTTAAAGCTGGGTACACACGATGAGATATTTCGGTCCGATCGGCCGATAGTTCAGTGTATCGGTCGATTGGACCAAAATTATCGCATCCGAATGTGCCCATGTCCGATCGACCGTTCGTCCAAATCGGACGATCGGACAGGGTGGAAAACCTCGTCCGATCGTGCGGTCCTCTATGGACCGCACGATCGGTCGCGGTGACTATCGGACGCGGCTGCTTTTGCCGCGACCGACAGTCCTTCCTCCTGGCCGACCGTTCGAAAGTATCGAACGGTCAGTCAGGAGGAAAAATCGCTAGGTGTGTAGCTAGCTTTAGTGTTCTGTTTGGCAACTTCCCAAACAGAAAAAGGGGAGTTGTAAAAACAGAATCAGAAACAACCCAGAATCCCTTCATTGGATTTGTATTGTGCCAAAGAGAAAATAATCTGTTCAATCTGATTTACAAGTCTAACCAGTGACCGGGGTTACCAGTATTCCTAGTATGCAGTAACTGTACCATCGTATAATTCTGGTAGCAGGGCTGGATTTCCCATAAGGCCACAGCCTAGGGTGTCAGGTTCTATAGGGGTGGCATTTCTGAAGTTTTTTCTAAACATGTATTGCTTACTGCAATAATAGCAGAGAGACAATTTATCTCTTAAAGGGCATGTCCACCACCAAAAATGTAACCCACTGCTGGCCCCAATATGTAGGAGCCTTCCTATTTTTAAAAAGGATTCTGCCCATTCCCTGTCCTCCTGGAGGCCTCTGGCATGTGCAGGGGAGCTGATTTCTTAAAACTGAACACCCTAAAATTCCAGTCCTCTATACATTACCAAAAGTATGGTACATAAAAGGCTCCAAGATCCCCATAGTAGACCGATCATTTTGGGTATGAACCTTTGTCACAATATGTTGACTATCACCTCCAACTTTAGCAGCCAGTATCCAAAGTTGTGTACGTGATACTACAGATCTGCTAGCTAGATTGGAAATGATAGATCATATTAGTCCAAATACATATTTGTGTGGGATTGATATACAATCATTATATACATCTATCCCACAAAATGAATGCATATAAGTAATGGAAGACAATTTATTAGCCACAGACATACCAACGGCTAAAATGTATTTCATAATGGATTGCTTAGAAATGAAAAGAATCATTTAAAATTTTTTGGATAAGTACTATCGGCAGCTCCAAGGGACCCCCATGGTAGCGCCATCCCTGGCCAATCTATACGTAAAACATATAGAAACAAATTATTCACACACCATCCCAGCGCCACCTACTGGTTACTATCTGTAATTGCAGAATTTGCATCTAAATTAGGACTTGACTCGAGTATAAGTCGAGGTTAGGTTTTCAGGCTAATTTTAAAGCCTGAAAAATTCGACTTATACTCGAGTATATACGGTATGTGAAACTTAATATCCAGGAGCATAAAGGCAACATAAGAAACTTTACTCCAAACACACAATGACACGTCTGTGGCAAGGCACTTTTTTGAATGTAAACATCAGGTGTCCCAATTAAAATGGTGCATGCTATCACAAGTCAAAGTATCTAATAGAGGGGGAGATATTAAGAAGAAATTACTTCAGGAAGAGCATATTTGGAAAAAATTGTCTGCATCCAGTAAGTCTCAATGAATCATGCGCTATAAGTCCTTTTTTCAGAAGAACCCTTTACAAGAACTCTTTTATACTAAGTGTAACATGTCTTAGGAAAGCGTATAACTGATTTTGTGCTACAAAAGGCCCGTGTTGAAATTAGATATAAACAGCATGCCCGCATGACACAAGTGTTGAAATTTGTATAGAGTTGCAACTTGCAATATTTCATGTATTTATTATTGCTTCTATTCTTTTAAACGCAACAATGTATTTGAACTGCCTGTCTTAGATAAAGTTTTACTTGTTTTTAACTCTTGTTTAATTCAGATGCACGTGCATGTTTTTAATTGGCTTTAGGAGATCTGAAGATATTAATATATAATGAACCTTGGGGAGGGGTATATATGTATGTTTGTTTTACCACTATTACTGCTTGAGAAAGGATTGTGTGTAATCTGAAACACGGCGCAATTAAAATGCACTTTATTTGCAGTCGATATACTGCGTGGCGTCCCCTTCATTATACGTCATATATTTGGGTAAAATGTAACAACTGGTCAAGGTTGAACCTGCCAAAGGATCGATAAAGATACAAAAGTAACAAATCTACCAACTGAAATAAATAATAACAATATAGCCCTCTAATTAACAAAAAGGGAGATTCAATAAAAGTTCTTATCGTTTAAAATGGTGCTAATTTTGCCTAAACCAATCAGATGTTAGCTTTCAAATGTTAAAGGGCATGTCCACCCCCAAAACTATAATCCCCCCAACTACTGGCCCCATTATGTAGTGTAGTGTAATCCTTACCTCACATCCCAGCTCCATATGGTTCTCCTGTAGTCCCCCCCCAAGTCCCAAAAACTGCCCACCAGGAGGATAGCAGAGTCCTATATGGACTCTGCACATGATTCCCTTTAACATTTGAAAGCTAACATCTGATTGTTTGAGCAAAATTAGCACCATTTAAACGATAAGAACTTTTATTGAATCTCCCTTTTGTTTAATTAGAGGCTTTATTGTTATTATTATTTCAGTTGGTAGATTTGTTTACTTTTGTATCTTTATCGATCCTTTGGCAGGTTCAACCTTGACCAGTTGTTACATTTTACCCAAATATATGACGTATAATGAAGGGGACGCCACGCAGTATATCGACTGCAAATAAAGTGCATTTTAATTGCGCCGTGTTTCAGATTACACACAATCCTTTCTCAAGCAGTAATATGGTAAAACAAACATACATATATACCCCTCCCCAAGGTTCATTATATATAATATCTTCAGATCTCCTAAAGCCAATTAAAAACATGCACGTGCATCTGAATTAAACAAGAGTAAACAAGTAAAACTTTATCTAAGACAGGCAGTTCAAATACATTGTTGCGTTTAAAAGAAAGCAATAATAAATACATGAAATATTGCAAGTTGCAACTCTATACAAATTTCAACACTTGTGTCATGCGGGCATGCTGTTTATATCTAATTTCAACACGGGCCTTTTGTAGCACAAAATCAGTTATACGCTTTCCTAAGCATGTTACACTTAGTATAAAGATTTCTTGTAAAGGGTTCTTCTGAAAAAAGGACTTATAGCGCATGATTCATTGAGATCGATACGGATTCAGAGACCTAGTTCTGTGCTCTGATTGGTTGACACTTTCAAGGAAGTAAAGGGAGCAGCTCCAGTTTGTCCTAGGTTGGATTGTCCAGTCAATGCTGTGAGGCTCTAAAACCTCATTTCCCATATTCATACAGGTAGCAGACTAACCTACTAACATAACAGGACTCTGCTTCTGTCTAACCCAGGGTTGTAGGTTTTTGTCCAGCTGCTGCTTCCTGACCATAGAAGGAGGCACTGAGAGGGAGCTGGAGGTACAGGTACCATGGGCTGAGGCTGCTGAATTTATTGTTATGTCTCCCATCTTAGGCTAGGTTCAGCGCGAAGGCTGTACGTCGGTTTGGCACATTGTTACCCGCGTTTTCTTAGCATCGCCGCTAGGTTAATGCTGCATGCAAGTTTTCCTATTGGCAAAACAAATGGAAAAATTAGTAAAAAGCTACAAAGCTTTCGTCTGAACCTAGCCTTAAAGTGGCCATAATATACTTCGATTTTACTTACCCGACTGAGCATTCCGCGACGTTCGTGACAATCCTACCAGAACCGCCTCTCCCGTTCTTTTATGCGACCAACATGCGATCGCAAAATGAATGGGATTTTGCGATCGCATAGAAGAATGGGAGAGACGTTTCCGGCAAAATTGGTCGAACGGCGGGAGTGCTCAGTCGGGTAAGTAAAATTTTACTAGTCCAGTCTAACTTATCTGTCGATAAACACCTGGATCTGCTGAGAAAAGGTTACAATACCGTTCGTATAAAAGTAGCCTAATAAAATACAGCAAGGTGGGCCATATTTATAAAATTACTCTTTGCTACCGTGCCTTTAGCAAGTGTTGCAACGATTGTAAATTATGATCATGGTCATAAATATACAATATTGTCCGTAAATCAACGATTTGGTTGTAGATCTACCATTCAGTACCAACTAAAATGGATTTTATAGTATAGACCAAATTAAATAATCTACTATATGGATTGTATTCAATAATAAACCATGTCCCAATACAATAAATAAGTCCCCACCATAAAGTGCTGTATCAGTGAGGTCCATTCACTGCTTCCTTTCTCTGTACATTAGGTGACAGTGTAACCAGTTGGTAGATTAGTTACTATCGGTGAGAACAAGGCAGGTCTATTCACTGCTTCCCTTCTCTGTACATTAGGAGGTGACAGTGTAACCAGTTGGTAGATTAGTTACTATCAGTGAGATACAAGGCAGGTCCATTCACTGCTTCCCTCTCTGTACATTAGGAGGTGACAGTGTAACCAGTTGGAAGATTAGTTACTATCTGTAAGACACAAGCAGGTTTCTACTGATTCCTTCTCTGTACATAGGAGGTGACGGTGTAACCAGTAGAAGATTAGTTACTATCAGTGAGATACAAGGCAGGTCCATTCACTGCTTTCCTTCTCCTTGCATTAGGATGTGACAGCGACACTTGCCATCAGTTGGTAAATTAGTATTCAGTGAGATATAAGGCAGGTCCATTCACTGCTTTCCTTCTCCTTGCATTAGGATGTGACAGTGTAACCAGTTGGTAAATGAGTTACTATCAGTGAGATATAAGGCAGGTCCATTCACTGCTTTTTTTCTACATTAGGAGGAGACAGTGTAACAGTTGGAAGATTAGTTACTATCAGTAAGATACAAGGCAGGTTCATTCACTGATTCTCTCTTGTACATAGGAGTGGTGACGGTGTGAACCAGTAGAAGATTATATCTATGAGTGAGATACAAGGCAGGTTAACTCCGCTCCGCCAGCTTTCAAATAGCCTCGTGGCCAGAGAAACAAAGATGTGTGTGTGTGTGTATAATTATATATATATATATATATATATATATTATAATAACACACCACACAAAGTTAAAACACATAAAAAAAAGAAATGCATTCTAATACGTAGTATACCTGTCTGATAGCAATAAACTACGAAGCTCCCTATGAGGTGAATATATGCCTATAAAGACATCAGTGGTGAAACGGAAGGAAGTTAAAAAGGGGGGGAAGAAAGGAGGAGAGATAAGTGAATACATATATAAATACACTGCGCCAGAACTACAGTACCCATGATGCACAACTAAAACCACTTCCCCAAGCTTAGATAAGCTATAAATACACGAGCCAAACATATATGGGAATACAATACACTAATGTGGATCGGGCATACAATGCCCATGGCACATGCAGATCCCCAAACTGGAGTAAAAGTGTAGGTACATGGAACTAAAACATATGTGGATCTAAAGTATACTCGTATAGCAGTCTCACATACCCACCAACATCAAAAACCCCTCCAGTGGGATCTTAAATTCAAACTCTAGACCGGAGCTAGACATGGCAAGTCACATCCCTTTAGAGTTTTTAAAACCTTTAGGGATACGTATATCCAACAGCCATATCCATCTGGCTTCCGCTGATAGTAAAAATTGTTTCCTATCTCTACCTCTATAATCCTTGTGTATTTGTTCCAATACCTGAACACTTAGTTTCAATGAATCTCATTGCTACATATACGAAATGTTTCCCAATGGGGTACTTATCCTGCTTCTTACTGATACCCCTAACATGCTCCCTAATTCTCTCCTTAAGGAGCGAGTGGTACAACCCACATATTGCAAACCACAGGATTTACAGGTAAGTAGGCAAACTACATAAGCTGACGACAATTAAAATATTGTTTGCAATGATAGACTTTGGATGTAGATGTACTCTCACAGAGTCACTCTTATCTACATAGCCACAAGGATCTGGGGTATATTACACCCAGATCATCACACTCCTTAGTGAGTTTCGTTTAATACATGGGTGTTTCATTACTCTTTATATGGCTACATTTGTAGACCTTTATATGTTAACACTTTCAGGGTATTCAATAAAAGTTCTTATTGTTAAAATGGTGCTAATTTTGCCCCAACCAATCAGATCCTATTTAAAGGGTATGTCCACCCTAAAAATGTTTTTTTAATATAAGATTCCCCCTGCCAGCCCAGCCCCAACCGCTATATTTATATGTTAGAAAGCTCCCCAAACTCTACTTACCTCCCCTCTTTCCTCCGCCGCGCTGCCTCCCTCTGCTTGCGAGAAAATGCAAGCAGAGGGGCGGACCGGCAGTCGCCTGTGTGATTGGCTGAGCGGCAGCCAATCGTGGACGCGGCTGCCGGGAGCTCTTTTCGCCGGGGGAAAGAGGAGAGGTAAGTAAAGTTTGGGGAGCTTTCTAAACATATAAATATAGCGGTTGGGGCTGGGGGGACAGGGGCAAATATTATTAAGGGTTTTACACTAGGGGGAGGAATCCTGAGAGGGAGGGGGAGAAGGGCTGCAGTACGCATGCCAAACTTCTCCCGGAGGCCAGGTAGGAGCCACCCCCAAAACTATAATCCCCCCAACTACTGGCCCCATTATGTAGTGTAGTGTAATCCTTACCTCACATCCCAGCTCCATATGGTTCTCCTGTAGTCCCCCCCCAAGTCCCAAAAACTGCCCACCAGGAGGATAGCAGAGTCCATATAGGACTCTGCCTCCTACCTGGCCTCCGGGAGAAGTTTGGCATGCGTACTGCAGCCCTTCTCCCCCTCCCTCTCAGGATTCCCTCCCCCTAGTGTAAAACCCTTAATATATAGTATTGCCCCTGTCCCCCCAGCCCCAACCGCTATATTTATATGTTTAGAAAGCTCCCCAAACTTTACTTACCTCTCCTCTTTCCCCCGGCGAAAAGAGCTCCCGGCAGCCGCGTCCACGATTGGCTGCCGCTCAGCCAATCACACAGGCGACTGCCGGTCCCGCCCCTCTGCTTGCATTTTCTCGCAAGCAGAGGGCAGGCAGCGCGGCGGAGGAAAGAGGGGAGGTAAGTAGAGTTTGGGGAGCTTTCTAAACATATAAATATAGCGGTTGGGGCTGGGCTGGCAGGGGGAATCTTATATTAAAAAAACATTTTTAGGGTGGACATACCCTTTAAATAGGATCTGATTGGTTGGGGCAAAATTAGCACCATTTTAAACAATAAGAACTTTTATTGAATAACCCTGAAAGTGTTTAACATATAAAGGTCTACAAATGTAGCCATATAAAGAGTAATGAAACACCAATGTATTAAACGAAACTCACTTAAGGAGTGTGATGATCTGGGTGTAATATACCCCAGATCCACTTGTGGCTATGTAGATAAGAGTGACTCTGTGAGGAGTACATCTACATCCAAAGTCTATCATTGCAAACAATATTTTAATTGTCGTCAGCTTATGTAGTTTGCCTACTTACCTGTAAATCCTGTGGTTTGCAATATGTGGGTTGTACCACTCGCTCCCTTAAGGAGAGAATTAGGGAGCATGTTAGGGGTATCAGTAAGAAGCAGGATAAGTACCCCATTGGGAAACATTTCCGTATATGTAGCAATGGAGATTCATCGAAACTAAGTGTTCAGGTATTGGAACAAATACACAAGGATTATAGAGGTAGAGATAGGAAACAATTTTTACTATCAGCGGAAGCCAGATGGATATGGCTGTTGGATATACGTATCCCTAAAGGTTTAAACGCTAAATGGGATGTGACTTGCCATGTCTAGCTCCGGTCTAGAGTTTGAATTTAAGATCCCACTGGAGGGGTTTTTGATGTTGGTGGGTATGTGAGACTGCTATACGAGTATACTTTAGATCCACATATGTTTTAGTTCCATGTACCTACACTTTTACTCCAGTTTGGGGATCTTGCTATGTGCCATGGGCATTGTAGTCCCGATCCACATTAGTGTATGTTATTCCCATATATGTTTGGCTCCGTGTATTTATAGCTTTATCTAAGCTTGGGGAAGTGGTTTTAGTTGTGCATCATGGGTACTGTAGTTCTGGCGCAGTGTATTTATATATGTATTCACTTATCTCTCCTCCTTTCTTCCCCCCCTTTTTAACTTCCTTCCGTTTTCACCACTGATGTCTTTATAGGCATATATTCACCTCATAGGGAGCTTCGTAGTTTATTGCTATCAGACAGGTATACTACGTATTAGGAATGATTTCTATTTTTATGTGTTTTTAACTTGTGTTGTGTGTGTGTATATATATATATATATATATATATATATATTATATATATACACACACACACATCTTTTGTTTCTCTGGCCACGAGGTATTTGAAAGCTGGCGGAGCGGAGTTAACCTGCCTGTATCTCACTCATAGTAACTATTTCTAACTGGTTACACACCGTCACCTCCATCCTAATGTACAGAGAAGGAAATCAGTGAATGAACCTGCCTTGTATCTTACTGATAGTAACTAATCTTCCAACTGGTTACACTGTCTCCTCCTAATGTATAGAAAAAGGAAAGCAGTGAATGGACCTGCCTTATATCTCACTGATAGTAACTCATTTACCAACTGGTTACACTGTCACATCCTAATGCAAGGAGAAGGAAAGCAGTGAATGGACCTGCCTTATATCTCACTGATAGTAACTAATTTACCAACTGATGGCAAGTGTCGCTGTCACATCCTAATGCAAGGAGAAGGAAAGCAGTGAATGGACCTGCCTTGTATCTCACTGATAGTAACTAATCTTCTAACTGGTTACACCGTCACCTCCTAATGTACAGAGAAGGAAATCAGTGAATGAACCTGCCTTGTGTCTTACAGATAGTAACTAATCTTCCAACTGGTTACACTGTCACCTCCTAATGTACAGAGAAGGGAAGCAGTGAATGGACCTGCCTTGTATCTCACTGATAGTAACTAATCTACCAACTGGTTACACTGTCACCTCCTAATGTACAGAGAAGGGAAGCAGTGAATAGACCTGCCTTGTATCTCACCGATAGTAACTAATCTACCAACTGGTTACACTGTCACCTAATGTACAGAGAAAGGAAGCAGTGAATGGACCTCACTGATACAGCACTTTATGGTGGGGACTTATTTATTGTATTGGGACATGGTTTATTTATTGAATACAATCCCATATAGTAGATTATTTAATTTGGTCTATACTATAAAAATCCATTTTGTATGGTACTGAATGGTAGATCTACAACCAAAATCGTTGATTTACGGACAATATTGTATATTTATGACCATGATCATAAATTTACAATCGTTGCAACACTTGCTAAAGGCACGGTAGCAAAAGAGTAATTTTATAAATATGGCCCAGCCTTGCTGTATATTTTAGGCTACTTTTATACGAACGGTATTGTAACCTTTTCTCAGCAGATCCAGGTGTTTATCGACAGATAAGTTAGACTGGACTAGTAAAATTTTACTTACCCGACTGAGCACTCCCGCGCCGTTCGACCAATTTTGCCGGAAACGTCTCTCCCATTCTTCTATGCGATCGCAAAATCCCATTCATTTTGCGATCGCATGTTGGTCGCATAAAAGAACGGGAGAGGCGGTTCTGGTAGGATTGGTCGAACGTCGCGGGAATGCTCAGTCGGGTAAGTAAAATCGAAGATATTTATGGCCACTTTAAGGCTAGGTTCAGACGAAAGCTTTGTAGCTTTTTACTAATTTTTCCATTTGTTTTGCCAATAGGAAAACTTTGCATGCAGCATTAACCTAGCGGCGATGCTAAGAAAACGCGGGTAACAATGTGACCAAACCGACGTACAGCCGTTCGCCTGAACCTAGCCTAAGATGGGAGACATAACAATAAATTCAGCAGCCTCAGCCCATGGTACCTGTACCTCCAGCTCCCTCTCAGTGCCCTCCTTCTATGGTCAGGAAGCAGCAGCTGGACAAAAACCTACAACCCTGGGTTAGACAGAAGCAGAGTCCTGTTATGTTAGTAGGTTAGTCTGCTTACCTGTATGAATGATGGGAAATGAGGTTTTAGAGCCTCACAGCATTGACTGGACAATCCAACCTAGGACAAACTGGAGCTGCTCCCTTGTACTTCCTTGAAAGTGTCAACCAATCAGAGCACAGAACTAGGTCAGCTGGGTCAGGACTTTTTAGATAACGTTTTTCATCTTCTTCTTCCTTGTTTCTGAGTTTATGTCATGTGACTGAAATGAATAGTAATCATCTAGTTCAATCTCTTTACCTTACCCACAATGCCAGCATCCCATTGGAATCTGTAACATGCAGCACCTTCAGCTGGGTAAACACAGTAAGGATTCGTATAGAAAGCTGTTAGACTACGGACCACGAAGCCGAAGTTGGTTTCTTATTCAAAAAAGTTGGTTTCTTTTTCAGTTAATTTCTTATTCGCAGACTGAAGTTGGTTTCTTATTCGGATTTGAATAAGAAACTGGTGTATTGCAATAGGTAAACCAGTTTTGGCCACTGAAAAAACACTGCAGACAGACATGTACATAGCCCTGGCACATAATTCAGTTGAGTCCAGCCTGGCCCAAATTGGTTTTGGGTATGCAAGTTGGCACCAAAGTCTGCAAAATAGCCATTTTTGCACATTTGAATAAGAAACTGGTGTATTGCAATAGGTAAACCAGTTTGGGCCACTGAAAAAACACTGCAGACAACTCTGTACATACCCCTGGCACATATTCAGTTGAGTCCAGCCTGGCCCAAATTGGTTTTGGGCATGCAAGTTGGCACCAAAGTCTGCAAAATAGCCCTTTGCACATTGAATAAGAAAATGGTGTATTGCAATAGGTAAACCAGTTTGGGCCACTGAAAAAAACACTGCAGACAGACATGTACATACCCTGGCACATAATTCAGTTGAGTCCAGCCTGGCCCAAATTGGTTTTGGGGATGCAAGTTGGCACCAAAGTCTGCAAAATAGCCATTTTTGCACATTTGAATAGAAACTGGTGTTGCAATAGGTAAACAGTTTGGGCCACTGAAAAAACACTGCAGACAGACATGTAAATACCCTGGCACATAATTAGTTGAGTCCAGCCTGGCCCAAATTGGTTTTGGGCAGCAGTGGCACCCAAGTCTGCAAAATAGCCATTTTTGCACATTTGAATAAGAAACTGGTGTATTGCAATAGGTAAACCAGTTTGGGCCACTGAAAAAAACACTGCAGACAGACATTGTACATACCCTGGCACATAATTCAGTTGAGTCCAGCCTGGCCCAAATTGGTTTTGGGCATGCAAGTTGGCACCAAAGTCTGCAAAATAGCCATTTTTGCACATTTGAATAAGAAACTGGTGTTTGCAATAGGTAAACCAGTTGGGCCACTGAAAAAAACACTGCAGACAGACATACATATCCTGGCACATAATTCAGTTGAGTCCAGCCTGGCCCAAATTGGTTTTGGGCATGCAAGTGGCACCAAAGTCTTGCAAAATAGCCATTTTTGCACATATTGAATAAGAAACTGGTGTATTGCAATAGGTAAACCAGTTTGGGCCACTGAAAAAAACATGCAGACAGAATTACATATCCCTGGCACATAATTCAGTTGAGTTCAGCCTGGCCAAATTGGTTTTGGGCATGCAAGTTGGCACCAAAGTCTACAAAATAGCCATTTTTGCACATTTGAATAAGAAACTGGTGTATTGCAATAGGTAAACCAGTTTGGGCCACTGAAAAAAACACTGCAGACAGACATACATATCCCGGCAAATAATTCAGTTGAGTCAGCCTGGCCAAATTGGTTTTGGGCATGCAAGTTGGCACCAAAGTCCAAAATAGCCATTTTTGCACATTTGAATAAGAAAACTGGTGTATTGCAATAGGTAAACCAGTTTGGGCCACTGAAAAAACACTGCAGACAGACATTTACATATCCTGGCACATAATTCAGTTGAGTCCAGCCTGGCCCAATGGTTTTGGGCATGCAAGTTGGCACCAAAGTCGCAAAAATAGCCATTTTTGCACATTTGAATAAGAAACTGGTGTATTGCAATAGGTAAACCATGTTGGGCCACTGAAAAAACACTGCAGACAGACATTTACATATCTGGCACATAATTCAGTTGAGTCCAGCCTGGCCAAATTGGTTTTGGGATGCAAGTGGCACCAAAGTCTCAAAATAGCCATTTTTGCAATTTGAATAGAAACTGGGGTATTGAAATAGGTAAACCAGTTTGGGCCACTGAAAAAAACACTGCAGACAGACATTACTATATGGCACATAATTCAGTTGAGTCCAGCCTGGCCCAAATTGGTTTTGGGCATTCAAGTTGGCACCAAAGTCTGCAAAATAGCCATTTTGACATTTGAATAAGAAACTGGTGTATTGCAATAGGTAAACCAGTTTGGGCCACTGAAAAAACACTGCAGACAGACATGTACATACCCCTGGCACATAATTCAGTTGAGTCCAGCCTGGCCCAAATTGGTTTTGGGCATGCAAGTTGGCACCAAAGTCTGCAAAATAGCCATTTTTGCACATTTGAATAAGAAACTGGTGTATTACAATAGGTAAACCAGTTTGGGCCACTGAAAAAACACTGCAGACAGACATTTACATATCCCTGGCACATAATTCAGTTGAGTCCAGCCTGGCCCAAATTGGTTTTGGGCATTCAAGTTGGCACCAAAGTCTGCAAAATAGCCATTTTGGCACATTTGAATAAGAAACTGGTGTATTGCAATAGGTAAACCAGTTTGGGCCACTGAAAAAACACTGCAGACAAACATGTACATACCCCTGGCACATAATTCAGTTGAGTCCAGCCTGGCCCAAATTGGTTTTGGGCATGCAAGTTGGCACCAAAGTCTGCAAAATAGCCATTTTTGCACATGTGAATTAGAAACTGGTGTATTGCAATAGGTAAACCAGTTTGGGCCACTGAAAAAACACTGCAGACAGACATGTACATACCCCTGGCACATAATTCAGTTGAGTCCAGCCTTGCCCAAATTGGTTTTGGGCATGCAAGTTGGCACCAAAGTCTTCAAAATAGCCATTTTTGCACATTTGAATAAGAAACTGGTGTATTGCAATAGGTAAACTGCTTTGGGCCACTGAAAAAACACGGTGCCCGTTTTTTTTTTTGTTTTTTGGGGGGGTGGGGGGGTTGTTTTTTTTTTTTTTTGTTTTTTTTTTTTTTTTTTGTTTTTTTTTTTGTTTTAGTTTTTTTTTTTTTTTTTTTTTTTTTTTCCCCTCCTTGTTCCTGCCCGTGTTTCTGTCCTTCCCGCTCGTGTCCGTGTGTGTCCCTCCGTCCCATGGCGCTGTGGTGCCCCTACACTTCATTAGTTCCTGCCAAGTGTTCTGTTGTCACCCGCTCTGTCTTAGTGCTTGTGTCACTCACGTAAACCTGGCAGCTGTGGTGCCCATACACCTTCATTGTTCTGCCCAGTGGTTCTTGTCGATCAGCTCTGTGTCCGTCGTGCTGTCCCTCGTCCCTGGTTGCCCCATCCCTTTCTTGTTCGCTGCCCTCGTGCTCTGCTTCCGTGCCCTGTGCCCCCCATTGCCCCTGCCCTTCCTTCTCACTTACCTGTTTTTCCCGGTCCGTAGCAACGAGCTGCCAAGTTGGTTTCTCTATCAACCCCGTTGGTTTCTTGCATGCCCAACCAAATTGTTTTTGGGCATGCAAGTTGGCACCAAAGTCTGCGTGCCCTTTTTGCACTTTGAATGACTGTGTTTGCTGGTCCCCGCTTTGGGCCTGAACCTGCCAGGCTTGTCCATACCCCTGCACATAATTCAGTACAGTCCAGCCTGGCCCAAATTGGTTTTGAACATGCAAGTTGGCACCAAATTCTGCAAAATAGCCATTTTAGCCATTTGAATAAGAACTGGTGTATTGCAATAGGTAAACTGCTTTGGGCCACTGAAAAACACTGCAGACAACTTGTACATACCCGGCACATAATTCAGTTGAGTGCAGCCTGGCCCAAATTGGTTTTGGGCTGCAAGTTGGCACCAAAGTCTGCAAAATAGCCATTTTTGCACTTTGAATAAGAAACTGATGTATTGCAATAGGTAAACCGCTTTGGGCCACTGAAAAAACACTGCAGACCGACTTACATACCCCGGCACATATTTCAGTTGAGTCCAGCCTGGCCCAAATTGGTTTGGGCATGCAAGTTGGCACAAATCTGCAAAATAGCCATTTTAGCCATTTGAATAAGAAACTGGTGTATTGCAATAGGTAAACCAGTTTGGCCACTGAAAAAAACACTGCAGACAGACTTGTACATACCCCTGGCATATAATTCAGTAGAGTCCAGCCTGGCCCAAATTGGTTTGAACATGCAAGTTGCACCAAAGTCGGCAAAATAGCCATTTTAGCCATTTGAATAAGAAGCTGATGTATTGCAATAGGTAAACCGCTTTGGGCCACTGAAAAAACACTGCAGACACACTTGTACATACCCCTGGCACATAATTCAGTTGAGTGCAGCCTGGCCCAAATTGGTTTTGGGCATGCAAGTTGGCACCAAAGTCTGCAAAATCCATTTTTGCAATTGAATAAGAAACTGATATTGCAATAGGTAAACCGTTTGGGCCACTGAAAAAACATTGCAACAGACTTGTACATACCCCTGGCACTAATTCAGTTGAGTCCAGCCTGGCCCAAATTGGTTTTGGGCATGCAAGTTGGCACCAAATTCTGCAAAATAGCCATTTTAGCCATTTGAATAAGAAACTGGTGTATTCAATAGGTAACCGCTTTGGGCCACTGAAAAAACACTGCAGACAGACTTGTACATACCCCTGCACATAATTCAGTTGAGTGCAGCCTGGCCCAAATTGGTTTTGGGCATGCAAGTTGGCACCAAAGTCTGCAAAATACTATTTTTGCACATTGAATAAGAAACTGATGTATTGCAATAGGTAAACCGCTTTGGGCCACTGAAAAAACACTGCAGACAGACTTGTACATACCCCTGGCACAAATTCAGTTGAGTCCAGCCTGGCCCAAATTGGTTTTGGGCATGCAAGTTGGCACCAATTCTGCAAAATAGCCATTTAGCCATTGAATAAGAAAACTGGTGTATTGCAATAGGTAAACTGCTTTGGGTCACTGAAAAAACACGGTTTACCGTATATACTCGAGTATAAACCGTCCCGAGTATAAACCGAGGTACCTGGTTTTCGGTAAAAAAAAGAAGGAAACCACATTGACTCGAGTATAAACCGAGGGGGTAGTATTTGCCACTAAAGATGTTTGGAAACTACACTCCCAGCATGCTTTATTGCTGGGAGTTGTGTTTTCAAACATCTTAAGTTGCAAATACTTACAAATAAGAGTAAAACCTCTTTATTTGTGCATACTGTATGCATAAATATAGGAGGATTACCCCTATTTGCAAGTATTTGCCACTTAAGATGCTTATTTTCCAATAAAGCATGCTGGGAGTTGTAGTTTCCAAACTCTTTAGGGCAATACTACCCCTCGGTTTATACTCGAGTCAATGTGTTTCCTTCTTATTTTACCTAAAACTAGGTACCTCAGTTTATACTCGGGACGGTTTATACTCAAGTATATACGGTAAACCGTGTTTTTTCAGTGGCCCAAAGCAGTTTACCTATTGCAATACACCAGTTTCTTATTCAAATGTGAAAAAAAATGGCTATTTTGAAGACTTTGGTGCCAATGCATGCCCAAAACCATTTGGGCAAGGCTGGACTCAACTGAATTATGTGCCAGGGGTATGTACAGTTCTGTCTGCAGTGTTTTTTCAGTGGCCCAAACTGGTTTACCTATTGCAATACACCAGTTTCTAATTCAAATGTGCAAAATGGCTATTTTGCAGACTTTGGTGCCAACTTGCATGCCCAAAACCAATTTGGGCCAGGCTGGACTCAACTGATTATGTGCCAGGGGTATGTACATGTTGCTGCAGTGTTTTTTCAGTGGCCCAAACTGGTTTACCTATTGCAATACACCAGTTTCTTATTCAAATGTGCCAAAATGGCTATTTTGCAGACTTTGGTGCCAACTTGA
Organism: Hymenochirus boettgeri; assembly: GCA_019447015.1. Taxonomy (NCBI): domain Eukaryota; kingdom Metazoa; phylum Chordata; class Amphibia; order Anura; family Pipidae; genus Hymenochirus; species Hymenochirus boettgeri. The sequence goes on from CM033477.1 coordinate 99,025,613, forward strand.
ATGCCCAAAACCAATTTGGGCCAGCTGGACTCAACTGAATTATGTGCCAGGGATATGTAAATGTCTGTCTGCAGTGTTTTTTCAGTGGCCCAAACTGGTTTACCTATGTAATACACCAGTTTCTTATTCAAATGTGCAAAAATGGCTATTTTGCAGACTTTGGTGCCAACTTGCATGCCCAAAACCAATTTGGGCCAGGCTGGACTCAACTGAATTATGTGCAGGGTATGTACATGTCTGTCTGCAGTGTTTTTTTCAGTGGCCCAAACTGGTTTACCTATTGCAATACACCAGTTTCTTATTCAAATGTGCAAAAATGGCTATTTTGCAGACTTTGTGCCAACTTGAATGCCCAAAACCAATTTGGGCCAGGCTGGACTCACTGAATATGTGCCAGGGATATGTAAATGTCTGTCTGCAGTGTTTTTTCAGTGGCCCAACTGGTTTACCTATGGCAAACACCAGTTTCTTATTCAAATGTGCAAAAATGGCTATTTGTAGACTTTGGTGCCAACTTGCATCCCAAAACCAATTTGGGCCAGGCTGGACTCAACTGAATTATGTGCCAGGATATGTAAATGTCTGTCTGCTGTTTTTTTCAGTGGCCCAAACTGGTTTACCTATTGCAATACACCAGTTTCTTATCAAATGTGCAAAAATGGCTATTTTGCTGACTTGGTGCCAACTTGCATGCCCAAAACCAATTTGGGCCAGGCTGGACTCAACTGAATATGTGCCAGGATATGTAAATGTCTGTCTGCAGTGTTTTTTCAGTGGCCCAAACTGGTTTACCTATGGCAACACCAGTTTCTTATTCATGTGCAAAAATGGCTATTTTGCAGACTTTGGTGCCAACTTGCATGCCCAAAACCAATTTGGACCAGGCTGGACTCAACTGAATTATGTGCCAGGGGTATGTACATGTCTGTCTGCAGTGTTTTTTCAGTGGCCCAAACTGGTTTACCTATTGCAATACACCAGTTTCTTATTCAAATGTGCAAAAATGGCTATTTTGTAGACTTTGGTGCCAACTTGCATGCCCAAAACCATTTGGGCCAGGCTGAACTCAACTGAATTATGTGCCAGGGATATGTAAATGTCGGTCTGCTTGTTTTTTCAGTGGCCCAAACTGGTTTACCTATTGCAATACACCAGTTTCTTATTCAATGTGCAAAAAATGGCTATTTTGTAGACTTTGGTGCCAACTTGCATGCCCAAAACCAATTTGGGCCAGGCTGGACTCAACTGAATTATGTGCCAGGGATATTTAATGTCTGTCTGCATGTTTTTTCAGTGGCCAAACTGGTTTACCTATTGCAATACACCAGTTTTCTTATTCAATGTGCAAAAATGGCTATTTTGCTAAATTTGGTGCCAACTTGCATGCCCAAAACCAATTTGGGCCAGGCTGGACTCAACTGAATTATGTCGCAGGGATATGTAATGTCTGTCTGCAGTGTTTTTTCAGTGGCCCAAACTGGTTTACCTATTGCAATACACCAGTTTCTTATTCAAATGTGCAAAAATGGCTATTTTGCAGACTTTGGTGCCAACTTGCATGCCCAAAACCAATTTGGGCCAGGCTGGACTCACTGAATTATGTGCCAGGGGTATGTACATGTCTGTCTGCAGTGTTTTTTCAGTGGCCCAAACTGGTTTACCTATTGCAATACACCAGTTTCTTTTATCAAATTGCAAAAATGGCTATTTTGCAGACTTTGGTGCCAACTTGCATACCCAAAACCAATTTGGGCCAGGCTGGACTCAACTGAATTATGTGCCAGGGGTATGTACATGTCTGTCTGCAGTGTTTTTTCAGTGGCCCAAACTGGTTTACCTATTGCAATACACCAGTTTCTTATTCAAATGTGCAAAAATGGCTATTTTGCAGACTTTGGTGCCAACTTGCATGCCCAAAACCATTGGGCCAGGCGGACTCAACTGAATTATGTGCCAGGGGTATGTACAAGTCTGTCTGCAGTGTTTTTTCAGTGGCCCAAACTGGTTTACCTATTGCAATCCACCAGTTTTCTATTCAAATGTCAAAAATGGCTATTTTGCAGACTTGTGTGCCAACTTGCAACCCAAAACCAATTTGGGCCAGGCTGGACTCAACTGAATTATGTGCCAGGGTATGTACATGTCTGTCTGCAGTGTTTTTTCAGTGGCCAAAACTGGTTTACCTATTGCAATACACCAGTTTCTTATTCAAATCCGAATAAGAAACCAACTTCAGTCTGGCAATAAGAAATAACTGAAAAAGAACCAAACTTTTTTGAATAAGAAACCAACTTCGGCTTCGTGGTCCGTATCTAACAGCTTTCTATACGAATCCTTACTGTGTTTACCCAGCTGAAGGTGCTGCTGTTACAGATTCCAATGGGATGCGGCATTGTGTAAGGTAAGAGATTGAACTAGATGATTACTATTCATTTCAGTCACATGACATAAACTCAGAAACAAGGAAGAAGAAGATGAAAAACGTTATCTAAAAATTCCTGACCCAGCTGACCTAGTTCTGTGCTCTGATTGGTTGACACTTTCAAGGAAGTACAAGGGAGCAGCTCCAGTTTGTCCTAGGTTGGATTGTCCAGTCAATGCTGTGAGGCTCTAAAACCTCATTTCCCATCATTCATACAGGTAAGCAGACTAACCTACTAACTAACAGGACTCTGCTTCTGTCTAACCCAGGTTGTAGGTTTTTGTCCAGCTGCTGCTTCCTGACCATAGAAGGAGGGCACTGAGAGGGAGCTGGAGGTACAGTACCATGGGCTGAGCTGCTGTTTTATTGTTTGTCTCCCATCTTAGGCTAGGTTCAGGCGAACGGCTGTACGTCGGTTTGGTCACATTGTTACCCGCGTTTTCTTAGCATCGCCCTAGGTTATGCTGCATGCAAAGTTTTCCTATTGGCAAAACAAATGGAAAAATTAGTAAAAGCTACCAAAGCTTTCGTCTGAACCTAGCCTTAAAGTGGCCATAAATATCTTCGATTTTACTTACCCGACTGAGCATTCCCGCGACGTTCGACCAATCCTACCAGAACCGCCTCTCCCGTTCTTTTATGCGACCAACATGCGATCGCAAAATGAATGGGATTTTGCGATCGCATAGAAGAATGGGAGAGACGTTTCCGCAAAATTGGTCGAACGGCGCGGAGTGCTCAGTGGGTTAAGTAAATTTACTAGTCCAGTCTAACTTATCTGTCGATAAACACCTGGATCTGCTGAGAAAATGTACAATACCGTTCGATAAAATAGCCTAAAATATACAGCAAGGCTGGGCCATATTTATAAAATTACTCTTTTGCTACCGTGCCTTTAGCAAGTGTTGCAACGATTGTAAATTTATGATCATGGTCAAATATACAATATGGTCCGTAAATCAACGATTTTGGTTGTAGATCTACCATTCAGTACCATACAAAATGATTTTTATAGTAGACCAAATTAATAATCTACTATATGGGATTGTATTCAATAAATAACCATTCCCATACAATAATAAGTCCCCACCATAAAGTGCTGTATCAGTGAGGTCCATTCACTGCTTCCTTTCTCTGTACATTAGGTGACAGTGTAACCAGTTGGTAGATTAGTTACTATCGGTGAGATACAAGGCAGTCTATTCACTGCTTCCCTTCTCTGTACATTGGAGGTGACAGTTGTAACCAGTTGGTAGATTAGTTACTATGATTGAGATACAAGGCAGGTCCATTCACTGCTTCCCTTCTCGTACATTAGGAGGTGACAGTGTAACCAGTTGGAAGATTAGTTACTATCTGTAAGACACGGCAGGTTCATTCACTGATTTCCTTCTCTGTACATTAGGAGGTGACGGTGTAACCAGTTAGAAGGATTAGTTACAATCAGTGAGATACAAGGCAGGTCCTTCACTGCTTTCCTTCTCCTTGCATTAGGTGTGACAGCGACACTTGCCATCAGTTGGTAAATTAGTTACTATCAGTGAGATATAAGGCAGGTCCATTCACTGCTTTCCTTCTCCTTGCATTAGGATGTGACAGTGTAACCAGTTGGTATTGAGTTCTATCAGTGTGATATAGGCAGTCCATTCACTGCTTTCCTTTTTCTATACATTAGAGGGACAGTGTAACCAGTTGGAAGATTAGTACTATCAGTAAATACAGCAGGTTCATTCACTGATTCCCTTCTCTTGTACATTAGGAGGTGCGGTGTGTAACCAGTTAGAAGATTAGTTACTTGATGGAGATACAAGGCAGGTTAACTCCGCTCCCCAGCTTTCAAATAGCCCTCGTGGCCAGAGAAACAAAAGATGTGTGTGTGTGTATTATATATATATATATATATATATATATAATATATATAACACCCACACACAAAGTTAAAAACACTAAAAAATAGAAATGCATTCTAATACGTGTATACCTGTCTGATAGCAAAAACTACGAAGCTCCCTATGAGGTGAATATATGCCTATAAAGACATCAGTGTGAAAACGGAAGGAAGTTAAAAAGGGGGGGAGAAAGGAGGAGAGATAAGTGAATACATATATAAATACACTGCGCCAGAACTACAGTACCCATGATTCACGTCACAGCTCGGTGTTAGTGTGCCATCAGTAAATGGCGATGTGGTGCCCCTACATTCATTGTTACTGCCAGTGTTCTGTCAGTCCACAGCCAGAGCAGGATTATCCACAGGCACCCTAGGCGACTGCCTAGGGCCCAGGAACCTTCTGGGGCCAGCTTCAGAAGCAGTAAAAAATTAGTCTATACAATAAATGTAGCAAAAAGGGGGCCCTAAATGATGGCCCTGCCTAGGGCCCCATATGATCTTAATCCATCTCTGGTCACGCTCGTGTAAGTAGTGTGTATCAGTAAATGGCGATGTGGTGCCCACATTCATTTTTACTGCCAGTGTTCTGTCAGTCACAGCTCTGTGTAAGTAGTGTGTCATCAGTAAATGGCGATGTGGTGCCCCTACATTCATTGTTACTGCCAGTGTTCTGTCAGTCACAGCTCTGTGTAAGTAGTGTGTCATCAGTAAATGGCGATGTGGTGCCCCTACATTCATTGTTACTGCCAGTGTTCTGTCAGTCACAGCTCTGTGTAAGTAGTGTGTCATCAGTAAATGGTGCCCCTACATTTATTGTTAGATGCCCTAGTTCTCTGCTTAAGTGCCCTGTGCCAAATTGACCCTGCCCATTCATTCTCACTATACGTGTGTTCCCAGGTCCGTGACGAGCTGAAGTTGGTTTCTTATTCAAAAAAGTTGGTTTCTTGCATGCCCAAACCAAATTGTTTGGGCATGCAAGTTGGCACCAAAGTCTGCGAAATAGCCATTTTTGCACATTTGAATAAGAAACTGATGTATTGCAATAGGTAAACCGCTTTGGGCCACTGAAAAAACACCGACAGACAGATTGTACATACCCCTGGCACATAATTCAGTAGTCCAGCCTGGCCCAAATTGGTTTGAACATGCAAGTTGGCACCAAATTCTGCAAATAGCCATTTAGCATTGAATAAGAAACGGTGTATTGCAATAGGTAAACTGTTTGGGCCACTGAAAAACACGCAGACAGACTTGTACATACCCCTGGCACATAATTCAGTTGAGTGCAGCCTGGCCCAAATTGGTTTTTGGGCTTGCAAGTTGGCACCAAAGTCTGCAAAATAGCCATTTTTGCACATTTGAATAAGAAACTGATGTATTGCAATAGGTAAACGCTTGGGCCACTGAAAAAAAAACACTGCAGCCGACATGTCTACCCTGGACCATATTCAGTTGAGTCCAGCCTGGCCCAAATTGGTTTTGGGCAGCAAGTTGGCACCAAAGTCTGCAAAATAGCCATTTGCCATTTGAATAAGAAACTGGTGATTGCAATAGGTAAACCAGTTTGGCCACTGAAAAAACACTGCAGACGACATTGTACATACCCCTGGCATAATTCAGTAGAGTCCAGCCTGGCCCAAATTGGTTTTGACATGCAAGTTGGCACCAAAGTCGCAAAATAGCCATTTTAGCCATTTGAATAAGAAGTGTGTATTGCAATAGGTAAACCGCTTTGGGCCACTGAAAACACCTGCAGACACACTTGTACATACCCCTGGCACATAATTCAGTTGGGCAGCCTGGCCCAAATTGGTTTTGGGCATGCAAGTTGGCACCAAAGTCTGCAAAATAGCCATTTTTGCAAATTGAATAAGAACTGATGTATTGCAATAGGTAAACCGCTTTGGGCCACTGAAAAAACATGCAGACAGAATTGTACATACCCCTGGCACATAATTCAGTTGAGTCCAGCCTGGCCCAAATTGGTTTGGGCATGCAAGTTGGCACCAAAATCTGCAAATAGCCATTTTAGCCATTATAAGAAACTGGGTGTATTGCAATAGGTAAACCGCTTTGGGCCACTGAAAAAAACACGCAGACAGACTTGTACATACCCCTGGCATAATTCAGTTGAGTGCAGCCTGGCCCAAATTGGTTTTGGGCATGCAAGTTGGCACCAAAGTCTGCAAAATAGCCATTTTTGCACAATTGAATAAGAAACTGATGTATTGCAATAGGTAAACCGCTTTGGGCCACTGAAAAAAAACACTGCAGACAGACTTGTACATACCCCTGGCACATAATTCAGTTGAGTCCAGCCTGGCCCAAATTGGTTTTGGGCATGCAAGTTGGCACCAAAGTCTGCAATAGCCATTTAGCCATTTGAATAGAACTGGTGTATTGCAATAGGTAAACCAGTTTGGGCTGAAAAAACATTGCAGACAGACTTGTACATACCCTGGCACATAATTCAGTGAGTCCAGCCTGGCCCAAATTGGTTTTGCATGCAAGTTGAACCAAGTCGCAAAATAGCCATTTTAGCCATTTGATAAGAACTGGTGTATTGCAATAGGTAAACCGCTTTGGGCCACTGAAAAAACACTGCAGACAGATTGTACATACCCTGGCACATAATTCAGTTGAGTGCAGCCTGGCCCAAATTGGTTTGGGCATGCAAGTTGGCACCAAAGTCTGCAAAATAGCTATTTTGCACATTTGAATAAGAAACTGTATTGCAATAGGAAACCGCTTGGGCCACTGAAAAAACACTGCAGACAGACTTGTACATACCCCTGGCACATAATTCAGTTGAGTCAGCCTGGCCAAATGGTTTTGGGCATGCAAGTTGGCACCAAATTCTGCAAAATAGCCATTTTAGCCATTTGAATAAGAAATGGTGTATTGCATAGGTAAACTGCTTGGGTCACTGAAAAAACACGGATTTACGTATATACTGAGTATAAACCGTCCCGAGTAAAAACGAGGTACCTGTTCGGTAAAAAAAGAAGGAAACCAAATTGACTCGAGTATAAAACCGAGGGGTAGTATTGCACTAAAGATGTTTGGAAACTACAACTCCCAGCATGCTTTATTGCTGGAGTTGTGTTTTCAAACATCTAGTTGCCAATACTTACAAATAAGAGTAAACCTTTTTATTTGTGCATACTTATGCATAATATAGGAGGATACCCATATTGCAAGATTTGCCACTTAAGAGCTTTATTATGCCAATACAGCATGTGGGAGTTGTAGTTTCCAAACTCTTTAGTGGCAAATACTACCCCCTCGGTATACTCGAGTCAATGTGGTTCCTTCTTATTTTACCTAAAACTAGGGACCTCAGTTATTAATCGGGACGGTTTATACTCAGTATAAACGGTAAACCGTGTTTTTTTCAGTGGCCCAAAGCAGTTACCTATTGCAATACACCAGTTTCTTATTCAAATGTTGCAAAAATGGCTATTTTGAAGACTTTGGTGCAACGCATGCCCAAAACAATTTGGGCAGGCGGATCAACTGATATGTTGAGGGTACTGTACTGTTGTCTGCAGTGTTTTTTCAGTGGCCCAAAACTGGTTTACCTATTGCAATACACCAGTTTCTATTCACATTGGCAAAAATGGCTATTTTGCAGACTTTGGTGCCAACTTGCATGCCCAAAACCAATTTGGCGGGCAGGGGACTCAACTGAATTATGTGCCAGGGGTATGTACATGTTTGTCTGCAGTGTTTTTTCAGTGGCCCAAATGGTTTACCTATTGCAATACCAGTTTCTTATTCAAATGTGCCAAATGGCTATTTTGCAGATTTGGTGCCAACTTGAAGCCCAAAACCAATTTGGGCCAGGCTGGACTCAACTGAATATGTGCCAGGGATATGTAAATGTCTGTCTGCAGTGTTTTTTCAGTGGCCCAAACGGTTTACCTATTGAATACACCAGTTTCTTATTCAAATGTGCAAAAATGGCTATTTTGCGACTTTGGTGCCAACTTGCATGCCAAAACCAATTTGGGCCAGGCTGGACTCAACTGAATTATGTGCCAGGGGTATGTACAGTCTGTCGCAGTGTTTTTTCAGTGGCCCAAACTGGTTTACCTATTGCAAACACCAGTCTTTTATCAAATGTGCAAAAATGGCTATTTTGCAGACTTGGTGCCAACTTGATGCCCAAAACCAATTTGGGCCAGGCTGGACTCAACTGAATTATGTGCCAGGGATATGTAAATGTCTGTCTGCAGTGTTTTTTCAGTGGCCCAAACTGGTTTACCTATTGCAATACACCATTTCTTATTCAATGTGCAAAATGGCTATTTGTAGGACTTTGGTGCCAACTTGCATGCCAAAACCAATTTGGGCCAGGGTGGACTCAACTGAATTATGTGCCAGGGATTGTAAATGTCTGTCTAGTGTTTTTTCAGTGGCCCAAACTGGTTTACCTATTGCAATACACCAGTTTCTTATTCAAATGTGCAAAAATGGCTATTTTGCGACTTTGGTGCCAACTTGCATGCCCAAAACCAATTTGGGCCAGGCTGGACTCAACTGAATTATGTGCCAGGGATATGTAATGTCTGTCTGCAGTGTTTTTTCAGTGGCCCAAATGGTTTACTATGCAATACACCAGTTTCTTATTCAAATGTGCAAAAATGGCTATTTTGCAGACTTTGGTGCCAACTTGCATGCCCAAAACCAATTTGGCCAGGCTGGACTCAACTGAATTATGTGCCGAGGGGTATACATGTCTGTCTGCAGTGTTTTTTCAGTGGCCCAAACTGGTTTACCTATTGCAATCACCAGTTTCTTATTCAAATGTGCAAAAATGGCTATTTTGTAGACTTTGGTGCCACTTGATGCCCAAAACCAATTTGGGCCAGGCTGAACTCAACTGAATTATGTGCCAGGGATATGTAAATGTCTGTCGCAGCCCACATCGCCATTTACTGATGACACACTACTTACACAGAGCTGTGACCAGAGATGGATTAAGATCATATGGGGCCCTAGGCAGGGCCATCATTTAGGGCCCCCTTTTTTGCTACATTTATTGTATAGACTAATTTTTTTACTGCTTCTGAAGCTGGGCCCCAAGAAGGTTCCTGGGCCCTAGGCAGTCGCCTAGGGTTGCCTTGTGGATAATCCTGCTCTGGCTGTGACTGACAGAACACTGGCAGTAACAATGAATGTAGGGGCACCACATCGCCATTTACTGATGGCACACTAACACAGAGCTGTGACTGTGACAGAACACTGTCAGTAACAATAAATGTAGGGGCACCACATTGCTATTTACTGATGACACACTACTTACACAGAGCTGTGACTGACAGAACACTGGCAGTAACAATGAATGTAGGGGCACCACATTGCCATTTACTGATGACACACTACTAAGACAGAGCTGTGACTGACAGAACACTGGCAGTAACAATGAATGTAGGGGCACCACATTGCTATTTACTGATGGAACACTAACACAGAGCTGTGACTTACAGAAAACTGGCAGTAACAATAAATGTAGGGGCACCAAATTGCTATTTACTGATGGCACACTAACACAGAGCTGTGACTGTGACAGAACACTGGCAGTAACAATAAATGTAGGGGCACCACATTGCTATTTACTGATGACACACTACTTACAGAGAGCTGTGACTGACAGAACACTGGCAGTATGCTTGTGAAAGTTCTCATTCATCCAGGCCATGGTATATCTGTTGTATTCAATTAGATCAACTGGACTTGAAGTTTAGTTCTTGAAGACGTTTCGCTAGTCATCCAACTGGCTTTCTCAATTCAGAATGACTTGTACAAGAATCTGTGGCAATTATGTACCCTGGAAAATCCCAATTAGCATATCACAGCCAAGTGTTAAGGGCATGATTAGATAGTGGCTAAGAGGTGTTATAGGAACGCCCAGAGTAAGGTGTCAAAACAGCATTGTACATGGCAGACATGGTGTTTTTTACAAGGTGGCAAAATACCTAGCCAATATCTTAGGACCATTGGTGGGAAGTTCTAAGCATCACATCCAGAACTCTCAGGATTTCACCAGCAAGATTGAAGATATAGTACTCGGTGCAGAAGAAACTATGGTGTCCTATGATGTGACATCTCTTTTCACCTGTATACCCACCAAGGAGGCTGTTGTCATGGTGAGAAAACGGCTAGACCAAGACGGCACTCTCACCAGCAGAACTGATCTCAACCCAGAACAAGTGTGTTCCTTACTGGACTTGTGCCTGAATACCACCTATTTAAAATACAGGGATAAGTTCTATAAGCAAAAACACGGATGTGCTATGGGATCTCCAGTTTCACCCATTGTGGCCAACCTTTACATGGAGGAGGTAGAAAAACTGGCGCTTAATACCTTTAAGGGCATAGCACCCAGCCACTGGTTGAGATATGTGGATGACACCTGGGTTAAAATCCACCAGAAGGAAGTACAAGCTTTCACAGAACACATTAATGCGGTAGACCAAAACATCAAGTTTACAAGGGAAGAGGTACAAAACAACAAACTGGCTTTCTTGGACTGCTTGGTAGAAGTCAGGGAAAAAGGTAAACTGGAAGTAGAGGTTTACAGAAAACCAACACACACAGATCAGTATTTGATGTTTGACTCCCACCACCCTTTAGATCACAAGCTGGGGGTCATCAGAACCCTGCAACACAGAGCTGAGAACATCCCCACTAGCACAGAGGCGAAGGCTAAAGAAATGAAACATCTCAGAGGAGCCCTTAAAACTTGTGGATATCCAGACTGGGCTTTTGTCAAAAGAAGTAGAAGGAAAGAAAAGAACACGAATACCAACAGTGAAGGGGAAAAGCAAGACAGGAGAAAGAACAGGGTCATCACATATGTAGCAGGGGTCCCTGAGAAACTAAGAAGAGTTTTCAAAAAACACCGTATCCCTGTCTGCTTTAAACCGAGCAACACGCTGAGGCAGCAATTGGTACATCCGAAAGACCCAATACCGAAACACAAGAAAAGCGACATCATATACGCAGTGCAGTGCAGTGAAGAATGCTCTGATTTGTATGTGGGGGAGACCAAACAACAACTGCATCAACGTATGGCCCAGCACAGAAGAGCCAATTCCTCGGGTCAGGACTCAGCCGTGTACCTGCATCTTAAGGATAAAGGGCATACCTTTGAAGATTGTAATGTTAACATATTGGCAAAGGAACGTGACTGGTTCAAGGGAGGTGTTAAGGAGGCCATTTATATATAAAAAAAGAAACCAAGCCTAAATAGAGGTGGGGGGGTTCAACACCATCTGTCTGCCATGTACAATGCTGTTTTGACACCTTACTCTGGGCGTTCCTATAACACCTCTTAGCCACTATCTAATCACGCCCTTAACACTTGGCTGTGATATGCTAATTGGGATTTTCCAGGGTACATAATTGCCACAGATTCTTGTACAAGTCATTCTGAATTGAGAAAGCCAGTCGGATGACTAGCGAAACGTCTTCAAGAACTAAACTTCAAGTCCAGTTGATCTAATTGAATACAACAGATATAAACACTGGCAGTAACAATAAATATAGGGGCACCACATTGCTATTTACTGATGACACACTACTTACACAGAGCTGTGACTGACAGAACACTTAGGTGTCAGACACTCCCAACAAAGGGTAACAGAGTGATAAGTCACCTGAGTAATAACTAGGAAACGCTGCATTATGGATGATAACTTACCCTAAAAAAAGTGTATACATACAACACAGACCTAAAAACAGCTGGCATTGTTTGTTATACAGATTATTATTCAATTTCAAACTAACACATAATGAATAGGATTACAATCCATGGCAAGGATGTACAACATGTGTCTTTCCAAATGTTGGCAACACCAAAGGAGACAGCCAGAGAGTATGAGGGGGAATGTGGGGAATTATAGTTTTCATCTGGACAGTTGCAAGTTGGACATCCTGTTTTGCTCCAACAAATTGTTTCTAACCATGTGGCAAAATAATCAGCACTTTAAGTATGAAAATGGTTTTACGCAAACAACTACTAAAAATACACACACCAAATCCATGTTAAATGAAGGACACACATAATAAATACAATGTAGAGTATTAGTGCAAAATACTCAGGTTTCTGCGTGCTTTAAATAATCCTTTCACTGATCTGGCAAAACCATGTGTAAATAACCCACAAATTCAGCACAAATGACATTTCATTACTAAACAAAACACAGTAAATTCACGACAGACATTTCCTGTCCTATTAGAACTTGTGCTCATCAAAAACACCCTACAACCACATTGTCTAATTTTCATAGTCAACATTTGAACAGTGTTAGCTACCATCCATCTAGACAAATGGTACAATTATAGACAGTATTTAAAATAAAAAAAAACACTAAAAAGTGAAGTTGTTAAAAGACATTTGCTTTACCTTAGCCTATTGCAATTGAACAGATATTCCAGACATGGCACCCATTACATCATTCCAACATCTTTTCTCTGCAGCTTTGACCACTAATAACCAATTTGAAAGCTGCACAAACATAAATTATTAATTTAGTATGTTAAAGGTAAAATACCCCACATCATTTTTCTGTTATAGTTGCCCTTAAAATAATATGAATACATGTTAAAATATATTTCTATATAAAATCCTATTCCTATCTCCATGTATAGCCACATGCATGAGCGGCAAGCAGTTCAAATCCTGCACACCGCTCATTGCATTGCACTGGGAGGTTAAGGAGCTATGATTCCCTTCTGCAATCAATATCTCAAGAACCAGGGCCGAATGTGAGTATATTAACCATTTACACGATCCACCACTGCTGAACTGAAAATCCCCAACCGCGTCCTGGTTCTCAATCACTATAGCGCGCATGCACAATAATGTGCGCTATAGTGATTGAGAACCAGGAAGCAGTCTTGGACTTTCATTATTTTCAGCAGCGCTGGATTGTGCGCAAGGTAAATATACTAACTCACCTTCGCCCCTGGCTCCTACAAAATTTAATGAAGAATGGGAGGTAAAGTATAGCTCCCTAACCTCCCACGTTTCAATCAATACATTAAAGGAAGTTTCAAGTAAACACTATTCCTTTAAAATCAAATTTTTACATTATAGTTGCCCTTTTGACAATACTGTCATAATATCTAATAACATGTCAGTAAGACACATATAAATAATTAAGGTACCTTCCAGGTAGATGGGTGCAGGTGCTCAGCCGGGAATCAGCCAAATGTCCCTATATCAGTGATGGCGAACCTTTTAGAGGCAGAGTTGCCCCAAATCCCATTATTTATTACACAGTGCCAACATGATCATTTAACCTGAATACGGAGTTTTTAATTTAGAAAAAATAACTCAAGTAGACAGACCAATACAAAGATCTAAAACAGTGACCCGTTAACCCCTAAATAATTAGACAATTTAGAGTTACAAGAGTTTAGAGTTTAAGATCCAAAACAGGGACTTAAGTAGAGTTGTGACCTCTCTGTGCTACAGACAGCCGCTACACTTTCTCTCTGGCTTTCTGGTAACAAACTCTGGTGAAATTTGTTGTGCCCTATAGCATAACAAATATGATATTACACCGCATTCCAAGTCTCTTGTAAATACTCGAGTATAAACCAAACTGAATCTCAGTTTATACTCGAGTCAAAGACTTACCTGCTCAGGCGGCCGCACGCTCCGCATCCTCTGCTGGCTGATGTCACTACTCGGCGCCGGGAAGTTAGGCTGGCTCCAAAAAAAGATGTCAGCCAGCAGAGGAATGCGGAGCACGTGGCAGAGGAAGCAGAGAAAAGGATCCAGAGCAGGGGAACCGGAGCAGGTAGGAGAAGGCAACTGTGGGGACTCTCAGGAGGGGAAAGTACAGTAATTCCTGCAGGGGCAAACACGGTTCCCGAAACGTTGACTGATGTACAGTTAGCTACATAAATAAAGTTACTTGAGCAAGAAACTTGGAGTGCGGAGTAACACACAGAATAGACACTAGCACTCTCTCTTTCTGTACAACTGCCTGGGTGCTACTGAAGGATCCACTGATACAGACGAAGACATATCAGAGCACTCCAAGGTCTTACAAAAAAGAGTTTATTCACACAAGTGGCAACGTTTCAGCCCTTTGTCTTGGACCTAGGTCTGATAAATGTCCAAGGCCAGGGACCGAAACGTTGCCACCACTTGTGTGAATAAACTTTTTTTGGTAAGACCTCGAGTGTCTCTCTCTCTCTCTCTCTCTCTCTCTCTCTCTCTCTCTCTATATAATATATAATATATATTATTATATAAATTATATATATATATATATAGATTATCCGAAAAGGAGCACTCGTGGGCACTTGTGTGCAAAGTGATGATCTTTATTATACGGTATCTACGCGTTTCGGCCTAGATGTCGGCCGTCCTCAGGATACAAACATTCAACATGTGTGCGGTGATAAACTCGGTGACACACCCCCTGTGCTAAGACACTCCCAGTTAAATTTAACCCTAGACAATGAAACCAAACTAAAACCCCTAAAGGGGGTATAAGGTAATATAATGTAATTCTAGACAAATAGCTTAGGTTGATCCAAGTTTAAAGTGCTAAGTGCTATAAATAATCCATCGATAAGGTTATCGATGGCCATCGATAAGGTAGAACCATTATCCAATGTGACAGAAAAAGGACGTCGGTTACTTCAACGCGAAATATTCTGGATAAAGAAATTGGGCACCCTGGCACCAAGAGGAATGAACGAACAGTTCTCACTATCCTGTTTTATATAGGACCCCCCTATATGACGTTCTCCAATAGGAGGCCCCAAGACCCCTAATACTATATCCATTATAACATGTTGTCTTTTATATTTGCAGCCTTCCCCCATTTGGCATGAGATCCACGACGAGGGTATTATTGAGTGAAGTTCAGTAGTCATCTAGTAAGAGTAGCAGGTTTTTTACGTATTGGTATACCAGTTGTTTTGTCTCACAGGACTTTTCTCTTCATCTCTCCCTTCTGATACAGTGTTTTGTATCTTTATTTTATTGTAACATCTCCCAGTTAGGGCCAACTTTGTAACTTTATTTAATTTATTATCTCCCAGTCAGGGCATACTGACACATAGTGTATTGTACAGCATTAGGTTGAGAGAGTAGGGATTATTCTATCAGTTCTGTGACTAGATTGCGATTCTAGTTTATTGTATTAATTCTTAGTATAACTTAGAGAGTCTATTTTACATATAGTTACCACCTTTTAATATTCTTAATGTTCTTACACTATTTTCAATGTTTTAGATTTTTAATATTTTTGGTTCACTTTTAAATATTACACTTTTAGAAGGCGGGATTATTTATAGCACTTAGCACTTTAAACTTGGATCAACCTAAGCTATTTGTCTAGAATTACATTATATTACCTTATACCCCCTTTAGGGGTTTTAGTTTGGTTTCATTGTCTAGGGTTAAATTTTAACTGGGAGTGTCTTAGCACAGGGGGTGTGTCACCGAGTTTTTATCACCGCACACATTGTTGAATGTTTGTATCCTGAGGACGGCCGACATCTAGGCCGAAACGCGTAGATACAGTATAATAAAGATCATCACGATATTTGCAACAAGTCCCACGAGTGCTCCTTTTCGGATAATCTCTATATGTAATTAGTAGGAAGCACCGGGGCATTGGGATCACGAAGCGAGAGTGCGGGACACCGGGAGGATTGTTATGTTACAGACATTCCCAGCACCAGCACCTGGAGAGTATTCATTACCTTGTCACAGCATCCCCAGCATCAGCACTCCAATACGGACACACACTGCTACTAATTAACAACATGGAGGACGCCGACATCAGCCACGCGGCATCATTTAACACTGACACAGACTTTTACTTCACACAGCAGGACGCGCAGAGAATTCTCTTCTCGGAGCCGACGGTGGCGCTCGAGGTTAGTCCCACGCTAAAAGAAGTGTCATGCAAACTATTAGGCCTAAGGAAGAAAGAAATAGATATGCACTTACATGGAGTATTTTTGTCCGATTACCACAGAAGCAGAAAAATTCCTCGTGGTTTCAGGGTTAGGAATACCCCGACACTGGGTAGATTAGACAAGGAATTTTGCACGAAATGGTGCGGAATTCTTAACAAATGTTCATTCGACCTGATACTATTGGTGATTGAGCATGTGTCGAAGGAATTAAGTATAGTACGAGCGGATATAGTAGCACTGCAACAGCAGCATGCTGAACTGTTAAAGGCTGATAACACAGGCGAATGGCTTAGTAAAATTGAATCACAAGTTAACCGATATAGGGAAGATCTACTTACCTTCAAAAGGAATAAGCTCACTAAGGTTGATGATGATTATACTAATAAGCGTGTCTATAGTTGGCTTACCGGTAACTCCATAACAGCTAATCATAGACGCCGAAGACGGCACTCCTTACGCACATGTGATAGCTCGGAAGATTCACCCTCTGATACTGATAACCCTAAACGCACAGGCACTACGGAGAATGAAGCCTCACATCACAGTAATAATTCTTTTTTAGGGGTAAGCACCCGTTCCAGAGGAAATCGAGAGGTAGCAGGAGACAAATCAGGAGGGGAGGTCAAAAGAACCGCAGGCAAACCACCGCGACTGCGGCGACCCCACAACCGGGTTTAGTCTATAACCTTAGCCACCATATTTTGACACAGGACGAATATAGCCTTTTGAGTAAGGGATTAACGTTTATACCCACGCCTAAATACAATCCTCTTGAAGATGAAGTAGATCTATACAGGTTCCAAAGATCCTTAAAACTCAAAGACCATTTTCGCCATACAAACATTACAAGTTCTCTATTCCGCAAACCCAGCAGGTTTGAACCACCCGGTGGCGCTCGAGGTTAGTCCCACGTTAAAAGAAGTGTCATGCAAATTATTAAGCCTAAGGAAGAAAGAAATAGATATGCACTTACATGGAGTATTTTTGTCCGATTACCACAGAAGCAGAAAAATTCCTCGGGGTTTCAGGGTTAGGAACACCCCTACACTGGGCAGATTAGACAAGGAATTTTGCACGAAATGGTGCGGAATTCTTAACAAATGTTCATTCGACTTGATACTATTGGTGATTGAGCATGTGTCGAAGGAATTAAGTATTGTACGAGCGGATATAGTAGCACTACAACAGCAGCATGCTGAACTCTTAAAGGCAGATAATACAGGCGAATGGCTTAGTAAGATTGAATCACAAGTCAACCGATATAGGGATGATTTACTTACCTTCAAAAAGAATAAGCTCACTAAGGTTGATGATGATTATACTAATAAGCGTGTCTATAGCTGGCTTACCGGTAACTCTACAACAGCTAATCATAGACGCCGAAGACGGCACTCCTTACGCACATGTGATAGCTCGGAAGATTCACCCTCTGATACTGATAACCCTAAACGCACAGGCACTACAGAGAACGAAGCCTCACACAACAGTAATAATTCTTCTTTTTTAGGGGTAAGCACCCGTTCCAGAGGAAATCGAGAGGTAGCAGGAGACAAATTAGGAGGGGAGGTCAAAAGAACCGCAGGCAAACCACCGCGACTGCGGCGACCCCACAACCGGGTTTAGTCTATAACCTTAGCCACCATATTTTGACACAAGACGAATATAGCCTTTTGAGTAAGGGATTAACTTTCATACCCACGCCTAAATATAATCCGCTTGATGATGAAGTAGATCTATACAGGTTCCAAAGATCCTTAAAACTCAAAGACCATTTTCGCCATACCAACATTACAAGTTCTCTATTCCGCAAACCCAGCAGGTTTGAACCACCTAATACTGCACCAGCCATACGAGTGTTTTCAAACATGGTAAAAAAGGACATTGAAAAGTTCTCTAGCACTAACATACAGCATGATAACCTTACGAAAGGAGAAAGAACGGCTCTAAAAACCCTTAGGGATGACCCCAATGTAGTGATTCGACCAGCTGATAAAGGCGGATCGGTCGTATTATTGGACCGACACTATTACATGATGGAACTCACTACACAGTTGGCGGATCCCAAAACCTACATTAAGCTAGCAAAAGATCCCACGATGACCCTAAAAAGTAAATTGGATGATATTATCACCATGGCAGTTAGAGCCGGTTGGCTCAGTGATACAGAGGCTAAGTTCCTCACCACGGCATATCCTAATGTACCCAACATCTATACGGTACCTAAGGTACATAAATCACTAAAGGCACCTCCAGGCCGACCAATAGTGTCCTCTAAGGGCTCTCTATTGCAACCTGTGGCTATCTTTGTGGATCATTTTCTTCAGCCCTTAGTTACTAGTATGCAAACATACATACGTGATAGCCGGCAGTTATTGGAAATACTGGCTCAGTATACCGGCCCTTTAAACAACACAACTCTTATGACTTTAGACGTGCAAAGTCTATACACAATAATCCCCCAATTAGAGGGAGTGGAGGTTTGCCGACAAGCTTTAGTGCGTGGAGGGCATACACAGCCCCCCACAGAGCTTCTAATGGAACTGCTATTATTTGTATTAGAAAACAATTATTTCCAGTTGGAGAACTCTTTCTACAATCAAATAGCAGGAACTGCCATGGGGTCCAATGTAGGGCCCTCTTTTGCTAACCTCTATATGGAGGATTTTGAAACGAGATTCATTTTTCCGGAATTTGGACATAAACTACTCATCTTTCGCCGCTATATAGATGATTTGTTCATCCTATGGGATGGCCCTCACGATGAATGCGAGCAATTTTTAAAGGCTCTCAACAGTAAGGTTACCGAAGTAAAATTACCATGTAGCCCATGAAACGACAGTCGACTATTTGACTTGAGAATTAAAAAAACTTCCTCAGGTTTTCAAAACCAGCCTATTCACGAAGCCACGGATAGGAACACTCTCCTCCATGCTTCGAGTTACCATCCGTTTCATCAAAAAAAGGGAGTACTCATCTCCCAGTTCAGCAGGGTTCTTACCAACAACAATGATGAAAAAACTACTAATCAGCAACTGCAGGAGATGGCCAACAAGTTTATTGAACGAGGATATCATCCTAGTCTAGTGGCTAAACAACGTGAAACGGCCATCCGGAAGTTTAAGCAATCCAACGCTAACATGAGCAATAGGAACGATCAAACTACTAACCGAATTCCGTATGTTATGCAATATTCTGCAAAAAGCAAGGATATTAAAAACAGTGTCATAAAACATTGGGATCTTGTTAGTGCAGACAGAACCTTACCGTTTGAACATAGTCATCCCATCTTTGCCTTCAGGCGAGCCAGAAATCTAAGAAACATCTTGGTTAAAACTAAGATGGTGCAACCCCAACCCACACAAGGATTAACATGGCTGGATTACAAAAAAGATGGTTGTCATAAATGCACAGGGTGCCAAGCTTGCAGCTATATGATAGCAGGAACGGATTTCCCACACCCCCATACGGGCCGCAGATTTAAAATACGGCACAAATTATCGTGCATCAGCACGGATGCTATATACTTCATAACTTGTCCCTGCGGCAAGTATTATGTTGGGAAGACCACCACATCTCTGAGGGACAGAATGGCCAACCATCGTACGTCAATACGTATGGCACTGGCCTCTAGAGAAGTCGCCAAAAGCACCGATCCACAGAGGGAACAAAAATATGGTGAACAATCCGTTGCTAGACATTTCAAGGAGAGAGGCCACACCTTAGCGACTTTAAAATGGATGGCCATCGATAAGGTAGAACCATTATCCAATGTGACAGAAAAGGACGTCGGTTACTTCAACGCGAAATATTCTGGATAAAGAAATTGGGCACCCTGGCACCAAGAGATGAAACGAACAGTTCTCACTATCCTGTTTTATATAGGACCCCCCTATAGACGTTCTCCAATAGGAGGCCCCAAGACCCAATACTATATCCATTATAACATGTTGTTTTTTATATTTGCAGCCTTCCCCCATTTGGCATGAGATCCACGACGAGGTATTATTGAGTGAAGTTCAGTAGTCATCTAGTAAGAGTAGCAGGTTTTTTACGTATTGGTATACCAGTTGTTTTGTCTCCCAGGACTTTTCTCTTCATCTCTCCCTTCTGATACAGTGTTTTGTATCTTATTTTATTGTAACATCTCCCAGTTAGGGCCAACTTTGTAACTTTATTTAATTTATTATCTCCCAGTCAGGGCATACTGACACATAGTGTATTGTACAGCATTAGGTTGAGAGAGTAGGGATTATTCTATCAGTTCTGTGACTAGATTGCGATTCTAGTTTATTGTATTAATTCTTAGTATAACTTAGAGAGTCTATTTTACATATAGTTACCACCTTTTAATATTCTTAATGTTCTTACACTATTTTCAATGTTTTAGTTTTAATATTTTTGGTTCACTTTTAAATATTACACTTTTAGAAGGCGGGATTATTTATAGCACTTAGCACTTTAAACTTGGATCAACCTAAGCTATTTGTCTAGAATTACATTATATTACCTATACCCCCTTTAGGGTTTTAGTTTGGTTTCATTGTCTGGGTTAAATTTTAACTGGGAGTGTCTTAGCACGGGGGTGTGTCACCGAGTTTTTATCACCGCACACATTGTTGAATGTTTGTATCCTGAGGACGGCCGACATCTAGGCCGAAACGCGTAGATACAGTAAATAAAGATCATCACGATATTTGCAACAAGTCCCACGAGTGCTCCTTTTCGGATAATCTCTATATGTAATTAGTAGGAAGCACCGGGGCATTGGGATCACGAAGCGAGAGTGCGGGACACCGGGAGGATTGTTATATATATATATATATATATATATATATATATATATATATATATATATATATATTATAATAATCATATTAAATTCATACCAGACAGGTTTCCTCCAGGACCAGGCTCCAGCTCCTCCAGATGTCCTCGGTCGTCCACACTTCCTGTTGTCCTCAGTAAGTCTTGAGACTCTTGAATGGATCTTCCAGCACAGGCCATACTAGTCCCCTCTACCCAGGTCACACTCACACATCCTCAGATGGCCTTAAATCACCCCCCACACACACGCAGGCTCACACAAAACCACCAGACAGCTGCTCACCCCAATTAGGACCCAGGCCGGACCCAGGCCAAGGCCCAGCCAGACAGCACAAAATTGCCCCAGCAGGGCAAAGCTAGCACACACAAGAAAGCCACTTAACCACCAGAGAAAAACCCAGCCAGCAGCAGCACACACATTCCCTCCTGCCCCAAAGCCCAGATTCCCCTCCCAAAGGCACCACCAGTCCCCCCCACCCCTCTCTACCTCCCCTCCTAAAAATACCCTCACACACACAACTTAGAAATAAATAAAAACCAAGCGAAGTTCAATAATATGACAGTCAATCACACACAATCAGTATATTTAGATTAAATCTAAAGCTAAACTTGCTGCCCAATACCACCAATCTAAGTCTAACCAGGCCTCTCCGCTCTCCTTTACTTTATATAGGGCTGGTACCTCCCCCAAGTATTGGGTCACTTGAGGTAAGTGTCGTAACTTACGCAGTGTGGATAGAATCGACCGTCTCACGGACTTCAAGGCTCACCACTTTCGGCTCTAAGGTAATGCATGCTGACTGGCTATTTAAAGGGGGGGAAATGCTGCCTCACTGCCTGTTAAAACCCCTCAACCAAGCGCCAGACCTAGGCCGCTGATTGTTCGCCTGCTTAACTGCAGGGACAGGGACCATATCCTTCACATGGCCAGGAATAAAGAAGAGCTAAGATTGGGGGGATCCAATATCTCTCTCTTCCCGGACTTTTCGATTGAGCTGCAAAAAAGGCGGGGGACGTACCAGGAGGTTAAATGAAGGCTAAAGACAGCTGGAATCACCTATGTCCTACCCAGCTAGGCTCTGGGTGGCCCATGACAACCGCACCCATTTTTTTGAATCTCCCACAGCAGCACTGGAATGGCTGGATGCCCTTCCTCATTAGGAATATACCTTAACCTCTGCAATTGGCTCGCCTATGAAAGACCTCGCGGACCCTGTATCTTAACATCGTTTGCCCATGAACTATGACGGAGGACACCACCAAGGCATGGTATGTACTCACCTGCTATCCACCCCATACATGCACTGATATCAAACCAATTGCTACATCATTGTTTTGAATAGCCCAAGTACTCTGGTAAACTTTTCCCGGGACAAGTAGGCTATCCGTGTACTGTATTGTGTGCACTAAAGAATTTTTTGGGCAGTAGATATCGCACGACCCATCTGCGCTATCTTGATAAAAACTTGATAACCACAGACACTTCAACAATATACAGCACTATATAACTTTTGGTGCTTCCCGAATGGAAATCAAAATGCGGGGCATATGTGTGGGCCCATTGTAGTCACAATACCCCTGTTTGTACCAAAAAGACCTAAGGTCAATATGTTGCTTACAATATTAGTTTATAGTGACACAGCCTTAATCTGGACACCTCCACAGGTTGAAATAGATACTACAACCCATCTGAAATAGTTCAAGGATTTATGTTCAGGTTTGGCGACTACATTTGTTTAAGTATGTGGTAACAGAAACTATGTGTAATGTAGGCTACGATATTTGAAATTATGTTGGGAGATAACCTGTGTAAAGTGCAGCTCAATGTGTATAATATGTAAGGATTGTTTAATCCCCATAGTAAAGGGCCTACAATACCGGTCCCCTCCAGCCACCCCTCACCTGACTTTTCTTGTCTCCCTCCTTCTTTTTCCTTCCTCTTCCCTCCTTTCTCCCCTATATTAGGTGGGGAATCTGGTAACTCCTCTAAATGTGAAATAAGAAGGGGAAATGTATGGTCATAACACGTGTATAATATGGGGGAAAGACTGGAAACAAGATAACATAGTATGCCTTTACCCTATATGTATATAACCTTACAGATGCACTTCTAGGTGTTTAATTATAGGTATTAAATGCACTATGACAGGGGAAGTGTATAGGTTTGTCGTGCAACTTTGGATTATAGTGATCTAGGCAATATGTACGATTAACTCACGTACTATACGACTTTGTATGAAGGTGAATGCCATCCCTTGTGGTATATCTACCATCAGCCCCTCCATTATATTCTCTGTGACTCCCTCCACCCCTACCTTCTGGTCTCCCCAGCACTAAATCGTGTCACCACCAATATTACCCTTGGATGAAAAAGGTTTTAGCGCTAAGCACTGTGGCGGTGCCCCTCTTCAATGCTAACAGTTACTCACACAAGCAGTTTTGCTTGACAGTTGCACTTGATGTGCCACCTCTAAAGTTAGTTGTACATTTTAATACAAATGTTGTGTTTTGTTGAAAGGGTATACAAGGCTTATAGAAGCCTTCAGCGTGGGATGGATGGGAATTGGGATTTTAGAAATACTGTTATATGCTATTCTACAACCTATATCATGGGAAAATGCAAAACTCTATTTGTTGCGTTAATAAATAAAAAGTATGTTATTTTAAGCTAGGACACACAGTATGGATCAGTGAAAGATGACAGACAGGATCGGCAAAGCCTCAATATACTTTTGTATAGTTAACAATGGATTAACATCAAGTTTCACATATGTATTAACATCACTCAGTTGTTGCAAAATCTCATTCCGAAATTGATCCTTTGTTATTATTACCAAAGCTCCGCCTTTATGGGCTGGCTTCAATACCACCGAATCTTTTTGTTTTATTTCATTCAGAAATTAAAAAAAGACATGCTGTGTAACCACCCACCCAGAGGTTTAAGAGGAATCCAGTAAGTGATAATAACTTTACAAGAAAAGAAACAAGTCTGAATGAACCTTGTGGCAGTGCGTCTGCTATACTCTCATACTTGTGACTAGTCCAAGACTTCCTTCTTTCGGTATACGTCACTACGAAGTGTTTCGCTCATTGGAGCTTCGTCAGTAGAGATGGCCGAACTTATATAAAGTTCGGTCCGTTTTCGAACTTTCGAACTTCAGAGAAGTTATATATATGGATAATATATTACTAGATTATCATATGGTTATTATATTACTATATAACCTAGTAGTATATCATCGATATAGTGTATCGATGGGAGACTAGGGTTCGTATCCTGGCTGGGGGCAGCTATACAAATTTTGGATTATTATAATACCCTAGTAATATAATAACCATATAATAACCTAGTAATTATCCAGCCAGGATTCAAACCCTGGTCTCCCATGTCAAAGGTGGTGCCTTTAACCACTACACTATCCAGCCACTGCTTTATATGGAGAATATATTACTAGGTTATCATATGGTTATTATATGGTTATTATATTACTATATAACCTAGTAAGATATCATCGAAGTAATGTAGAGGCTGGATAGTGTAGTGGTTAAAGGCACCACCTTTGACATAGAAGACCAGGGTTCGTATCCTAGCTGGGGACAGCTGTACAAATTTTGGATTATTATAATAGCGTGCAAACTTTGTCTTGGAGACTTCCAAAATTTGGCGCACACCGGAGATTCAAGAGTCCGAACTCATTTAATAGGTAAAAGCCTCACTTTATTCAGGCACAATACGCCATGCACTAACAAACATGAAGAGATCCCGACTTACGCGTTTCAAGCCCACATCGGCTCTTACTCATAGGCTGGGGATGTGTCCCGGCTCATTCCCCTTATAGGGGAAATTACGTCACAAGGAGGAAACACCCTCCTCGGACGTCTATTGGATGTCTTAAAAACAATATAAAAACAACAATTAACCCTCAATAAGCTGCAACAATAGTTACCAACATCTAACCGATACAGTGTTTTGATATATCATCATTCGCTACACTGTGACTTCTATTAGGGTAAAATAAGACTACAAAGTCTCAACATGATGTAGTGAAACAGATCCAGATATACAAAACGTTTCAATCTAAAGTATATATAACATTTGATAAACCACAGTTAACAAAAATCATTATATCATAAGTGTCTCAGCAGAATTACGTTCAAACACAAGTCGATGAAATGGATGTCAAAAAATGGATTAACCTGATGATTCAGTCTATATAACACAGGATATCATATCTGGAGTTCCGACCCAATGGTATTCTAGTGTCCAGATTAAAAATCCATCGGACTTCTGCTTTCCTAAGGAGAGCTAATCTATCTTTATTCCGTTTATCTTGGTGAACTTTCTGTATTCCCTGTACCCTAAGAAACTTTAGATTGGACTGATTGCAGTCTGCAAAATGATGTCCTACTGGACTATTAATATTACAGTTGGCTATGTCTCTAATATGTTCTCGAATTCTTGATTTTAAGGGTTGAGAGGTACAGCCAACATATTGACTGGAACCAAAGTGAAGGGTTCGGGGCAGGCAGCACCCGGACCACCAAAGGGGAATGGCGAGTACTACTATTCCTGAGTCTAGCGAGTGATTGAGCTCCAATTTTCAGGACAAAGTCCTAGTGACAGGCACGGGGTTTGCTACACCTGTGCCTACAGTGAAACATAGTGAGTGTAATACACGCTATTGATTATGTTATGTAGGATATAGGTTGGCTAATAGCATGTTTATTAGAATGATGTTCTTTTTCTTCGCTTGAGACCTATATCCCTTAATTATATAACTCACTAATAGGTATATGTACCTTCTGAAATTTTGTATTATGAATTAAATTTCCCTGGAATCCACTTGTTTCAAAAAATTTTTAAGATGGATTCCCCTACGGAGGGCGTATTTCCCCCCCATCAGGAAGGTTTAGATATGTATGATTATGAAACACGCAACAATGTAAGATCCAGAAGGGCAGCAGATGCATTTAGCGATTAATGTATATTGGATGATACAATTTAAGCTTGTTTTTATGCAGCTGAAAGGGTTATCACTAAGGAAACAAGAATCAGTTGGGACATCATGTCTCTTGAAAAGTATAAGGAGGATAATTTAATACCTAGGGCTCTTAGAATCAAAAAGAGACCCACTTTTTATGTGGAGGAAGATAGTCCCTTTATTATTAATTGGAATAGAATTCTCTCTGATTGTTCCTCTAAACTAATTGATTTAATACTAACATATAAGAGAGAACAGTTGGAAGGAATACAGGGGTGTTCCTAGGGTTTTTGAAACCTGAAACAATTTTAAATGCTGCCCATCGGCAGACGGGTGGCGGCACGTGAAGTGGGTGTGGCTTCATCAGGGAACATAGGCGTGGCTTGTGGAGGTGGGTGTGGTGGGCTGACTAACACTGATTGGTGGACTGGAGGGCTGACTTAACACTGATTGGTGGACTGGAGGGCTGACTTAACACTGATTGGTGGACTGGTGTTGAAATGCAGTATTGCAGGACAGAGGATTTTTTTTTAACTGCCGCCTTTTGATTGTTCTGTAGGGGCGCGCCCTGAGCAAAGTTTTCAGTTTGCTTCATGGTAGGGGCACAACCTGAAGGAATATTGGGGGAAGTTAAAATTAAAGAAAATGCCTTAGATGTTTTTAAGACTGACCCTCTATATAAGGATTTAAATCATAGATTGGTTGGGATAATAGAGAGAATAGACAAACAGATTATGGAAACCAAAAGTCGGAAATATAATAGAGATAAAAAGGATTACAAAGAAAATAAAATATATAACTTTTTTGAACGAAATAATAGGTATGGATTTAATAGGATGTTAAGGAGGGGTAGACAGAGGCAGAACAGCTTTAGCCAAAGAACATCAGCTAAGTCTATTTTTTAAAAAAGATAAAATGTATAAGAAAAGGGTGAGCTTTTCTACAAGCGGTAGTGAAGGAGAAGATTTTTCGGACAGTGCCTCCCTGTCTTCTACTTCAATGTCTTCCAGATCCTCACGGCGAAAAGATGGAGGTATCAAGCCATACCATAAGGAGTTTGTCTCATCCAATCCTGGAAGGTATTCCATTCCAGGACAAAGACCATATAAGTCCAACAAATCAGATATGGACAATTCAGAAGAGGACATTCCGAGATATAAGAACAAATCTGGTAGGAAAACTTTCCCTTTAGATTTAAAAGAACAAGACAAGGATACAGGTACAGTGTGGAACAGAGGACATCGTTTGAGGGAAAGAAAGAAAAACAGGACAATGTTTTAAATCTCTCAAAAAGGTCTTTGAATTGTCATGAACTTTCTGTCTTAAATAAGGGATTAACGTTTTGCCCGACACAGTCATTTTATTTATTGGGCACACTTATGGACTTGAACAAATTTATGAGAAAAATTGTCCTAAGGAAATGTTTTTTACAAACTGATATGGAATGTGATAACAATGCCAATACTAGTACTTGTACATTGGTAGAGTCCGATAGACAAGTGTTGGAAGATTTGGAATGTTTGCGTACTATTGCTGAGAATAGGCCTGGTGATTTTCAGTATTTGGGTATTGACCCAAAATTATACAAACAGAAATTCAGAGGCAAGTCCAACTACTACCCTATAAAGATCAGAAGTCAGGCAATAGATAATTTTCAGGAATTGGTAGAAAATGATTTAAAAAAACTCAAACAGGAATGTTCAAATATTAATAATAAAAAATTCCAAAATAGGTCAGCTAAAGAATTTAAAGCCTTAAAACAACTAAAAAAGGATGATAGTATCATCATTAAGAACTCAGATAAGGGTGGCATGGTGGTAATATTAAATAGAGATGATTATAAAACAGAGTCTTTACGCCAACTAAATGACGTTAGTACATACAAAAGGTTATCGTCAGACCCTACAGAACATTTTAAAGTAATTTTGGATAAATTGGTGGAGGATGGTATAAGTATTGGAATAATTAGTTCCGACATGAAGAGAACTTTGGTTCCTATGCAACCAGTTATTCCCATCTTCCACCACTTCCGAAAATACATAAAGGGTCTTCCCACCTCAGGGAAGACTGATTGTGGCAGGTATATCGTAACTTAATGAAGGCCTATCAGAATTGATAGATCTTTTATTACAGCCTTTTGTTAAAAGACTACACTCTTATGTACGTGATACCACTCACATTTTAAGCATTCTCTAACGACTGATGTTGTACCTCTCTATTCATGCTTTCCGCATGAATATGGTATACAGGCAGTGCGTTATCATTTAGATGGATATAGTGTTAACCCACCAGAATGGAAGAATTTCATTCTGGATGCCCTCAAATATCTTTTGACTCATAATTATTTCCGATTTGATGGAACCTTTTATATACAAAGCTGTGGAGCTTCAATGGGAACTAAATTTTCCCCAACATATGTGAACCTGTTAATGGGGAGGTGGGAGGAAGCCCATCTCTTCCACCACCCCATTTTTACAGGACCTAATTCGAGAATTTTATCATATTATAGATACATAGACGATTTGTTAATTGTATGGGAAGGGACGAAAACAGAATTTGAACTGTGTTTTTCAGAATTTAACATCAACCCCTTTAATCTGAAATTCACCCACCAATTTGGGGGTAAGTCTATAGTATATCTAGATCTCCATATAGGAATTACAAACTTGGGCATATACACCAAAAACTATCATAAACCGGAGGCGAGAAATTCTATCCTTTTAGCTACCTCTAATCATCCCATACATTGTAATAAAGCAATCCCCTATGGTCAATTCCTAAGACTTAGGAGGAATTATTCAACAGAGGAACTATTTGACATAGAAAGTGAACAAATGACACATAGATTGAGAGAACCTGGGTATAATATGTCTTTATTACAATCTACTTATCGTAAGGCGAAAATGGTCAGTCATGACAGTTTATTAAGGGGAGCTAAGAACAACAGTAACAAAATCAAATATCAAAACAATAAAAATAAAAAAGGAGCAATATAAACACTAATCAAGAAATTAAAGATGACAGCATTTTTTTCACCACAAAGTTCAGTCCACAGTTTAAACAAATAGTAAACTGTATTAAAAAATACTTACCTGTCTTAGAGCAGGATCCTGAACTTAACACAGTCCTCAAAACAGGTTGTAAATATGTCCCCAAGAGAGCGCAGTCTCTGGGAGACATATTGTCACCTAGCATGTATGTAACTAAACGAGAACATAGGGCCACCTGGTTGACCTGTAATGGCAACTATATGTGTGGTGCCAATCGTTGTAAAACGTGTTCTCACATGCATAAATCCTCAGTGTTCAATAGCTCTGTTACAGGAAAAATATATGAAATAAGGCAAACATATGAAATAAGACAACACAAACTGTAACAGTGATCATGTGGTATATCTTATCACATGCACACACTGTAATATTCAATATGTCGGCTGTACCTCTCGACCCTTAAAACGCTATTGACTGGAACCGAAACAAAGGGTTCGGGGCAGGCAGCACCCGGACCACCAAAGGGGAATGGGGAGTACTACTATTCCTGAGTCTAGCGAGTGATTGAGCTCCAATTTTCAGGACAAAGTACTAGTGACAGGCACGGGGTTTGCTACACCTGTGCCTACAGTGAAACATAGCGAGTGTAATACACGCTATTGATTATGTTATCTAGGATATAGGTCGGCTAATAGCATGTTTATTAGAATGATGGATTATTATAATACCCTAGTAATATAATAACCATATAACCTAGTAATATTATAACCATATAATACCCTATATAATATTATATTACTAGGTTATCATATGGTTATTATATTACTAGGTTATTATATGGTTATTATATTACTAGGTTATTATGGTTATTATAATACCCTAGTAATATAATAACCTTGTAATATAATAACCATAATAACCTAGTAATATAATAACCATATAATAACCCAGTAATATTATATTACTAGGTTATTATATTACTAGGGTATTATAATAATACAAACATTTGTATAGCTGAACTAGCCAGGATTCAAACCCTGGTCTCCCATGTCAAAGGCAGTGCCATTAACCACTACACTATCCAGCCACTACATTACACTATACTACATTCTAGAGTTAGTGAACGGCCTATAAATTCGATAATTTTCAAATTTACGATCGAAAGTCCAGAAACATCGAAAGTCCGAGAAATCTGGGTCCGGGAAAGTTCGTGAAGTCCGATCGAACTCATAAAGTTTGTCTCGAACTCGTGCTCGAGTTCTAGTCCATCCCTATTCGTCAGGTAGCCAGTTTTATATTGTTGTTATCTGTATATAAGGGGTAATTTAGGAATTTATATTGTGAAAAAGGGTTGTAGTAGCTGGCCAGCTATATATATGTATTTTTAGATAATAAATGCTATATTTGTGTTTTTTATATAACGGGCTATCTCTTTCTGCTTCATTATTCGCTTACACAGGTTGCATTTTGGTTTTGGAGTTGGGGAGTAACTTAAGTCGCTGCAAGTCTTTGTGTAGGTATGAGGTTTCCTTCCTCTCTTTGTTTTGTCTGGTGGGGGGTCTCCGGGCGCCCCTGTGGTTGGTTCCTCAGTTGAGCACTTCTTTTCATTTTATTTCATTCAGACTTGTTTCTTTTCTTGTAAAGTTATTATCACTTATTCCTCTTAAACCTCTAGGTGGGTGGTTACGCAGCATATCTTTTTTTAATTTCTCCATGTCACAATTGACCAATTTTATATAGGCCTCAACCACATTGTCATTTGTGGGAGGGGTAAATAGACTTTTGTTGTGCAACCCTACCCCCTTAAGGGATAATTGGGTATGTCCAATCCCTGCATGTTGATATTGCTTATTAGTAATATACGGACATTTATTAAAGAAAGCCTTCAATCTTAAATTTCTAAAAAAACTTATGCATTTCACTGTCCAATTTATAATTGTCACATCTAGTAGTAGGTACAAAAGATATTCCCTTATTTAAAACACTCAGTTGTGAATCAGTCAATACAGTATTAGAAATATTAAGTACCAGATCTCCTATTGCCTCCTGGCCTGTCTTGGTGGGAGTATTCTCTGAGGTTCCCTGGGTCTGTGGGAGTAGTGCTCCTTTATCAAGCATGAGGCTTGATAAAGGAGCACACTAGCTCTGAAACATGTCACATTGAATAAATCACATTTGCACTATAATCCCTGTGTTTGGTTCTCCCACATTTGTATTTTTGGTGATTTATTATTTCCACGCAAGATAGAGTGGAGTGGGTTTGGAGCCATATATTGAACAAGTTAATAACGTGTGAGTAGCCACATTCCTGCTTTTGGACCAGAGAAGGGAGGGGGTGTGGAGAGCCCTGCAGTAAATGAGACAGTGTGCAAACACGGAGCCACAGAGGAAGGTAAGAATAAGGCAGAATACACTAATCTTTTATTATGTCTGGATTGGAGCAATATATAAATTTCACTATAGATGCCCTTTAACATGTAGTAGAAAATATTCACATTGGATAATAGGCAGAAGGCACCTATATAACACTTAAAGTCTTAACTTGATCAACACTGGTTGGTTAAGTAAATGATTGCATAGTCTGCTTGGGGAGTGGAAGAATCAGTGATTTGCGTAACTCAGATTTGAATGATGGCATCTGGGTCACTTTCTTTCCATTGATAATGAACAATTTTTCTGCTACTTTATTGTTCACTGAGGTCAGTATATCTGTCAGCTCCCGGTTTCTGAATAAACGAAAAGAACAAAGATATGAAAACATTAATTACAGTCACAAGTAAGTGAAGTATATAAATACAATAAATATAACGTGAACAAAAACTAATTTGCCAACCTGGAAAAGAATTGCTGCTCAGAAAGAAACATTGTTGCAGAACAGGACTTACCGTATTTTTATATCACTGCTGAGAAGCCCCTTACTCAGGGCCACATCTACCATGAGGCAGAGTAAGACATTTGTCTCAGGCGGCACCCCTGCACTGAAGAAGAAAGGTGGCAGAGAGACAGTGGTGGAAAAAAATATTTTATTTCCTTGACCGGTCCCGAAAATGTCTTTTTCCCTAATAACAGATATAAAGGGTTATTCAATAAAAGTTCTTATTGTTAAAAATGGTGCTAATTTTGCCCCAACCAATCAGATGTTAGCTTTCAAATGTTAAATAAGATCTGATTGGTTGGGGCAAAATTAGCACCATTTTTAATGATAAGAACTTTTATTAAATCTCCCTGATAATGTTGTTAAAATCCTTTTATAAGGTTAGGTTAGCTTTAGTTAGTTTGTTAGGCTAGGTAAGACTAGTTAGGTTGGTAAGGGCCCTGCTGAAAGAGTCTACCTTGATGTGGTGGCAGGCTTACAAATCTTTTGGCTAAAATATTTTATACTACAAAAAGTATGGCATTTCCAATGTATTGTAACAGTTGAACCAACATGTATAGCACAGGCAATAAAATAAGTTATTTTGATATGGTAGTGGCAGCTATTTGACTGTCTGAGGAACTGTTTAAATACCTATGTAATAAGAAGTTCAAAATCGTAAAACTTTAGCCACACCCATGCACAAAGCCACACCCACTTTAACATGCTGGCAGCACATGATAGGGCATCAATAAAGAGTTTGGCTCAGGCAGCAAAAACCCTAGAAGTGCCCCTGCCCTTACTATTAATTTTTGGCTGGCATCCGGGCTCCTCCTTCAGTCCCGGCCCTAGGCACCTGCCTAGTTTGCCTTGACGATAATCCGGCCCTAATGGTAACCATGATAAGTAATAATACACTGGTACATGGTATCCATGATAAGTAATAATACACTGGCACATGGTATCCATGATAAGTAATAATACACTGGCACATGGTATCCATGATAAGTAATAACAAACTGGCACATTGTAATCATGATAAGTAATAATGCACTGGCACAATCACTTGCAGCCAATTAAATTTAGGGAAGTAGCCAGGAATAAAGGACTGGACATATCAGAAAAGGCTTTAAACAGAATGACAGTATAATTTTTAAAAAGTATACATTTGGATGACACTGAAGGGGTAAACTGAGTTAAACTGAATTGTTTGCCTATTGCAAGTTAGATGTTAATTTAACATTAATCTGCAGTAACCAATCGTATTTATGCTATTACAGTGCAGGTTACTAAAGGGCATGTCCACCCCCAAAACTAAAATTTGCCCCAGTTCTGGCCCCACTGTGTAGTTTAAATAAATCCTTAGCTTACTTGCTCAAAGTCTAGGAAATTGAAGGGTATGAGGTGTTTTCCTTTTCAAAAGGCTTCTGCTTCCTCCTTGTTCTCGGAGAGGACAGTGGAATGTGAAGGGAAGCCCTTTCCACCCTTCCCCCCCCCCCCCCCCCCGGGTCCCCCTATTGCTGCCCTTCCACCTAGCTTAAAATCCTTTTGAAATATTGTACCTCTCTCTTGCTCTGGTGCCCATCCCCAATTGCAGAGTTAGATCTCTTATAAAAGCTTCCAAATCATACTTACAGCCCTTCACTCCCGTGGCTGTCTTCACAGCCAGCAGCCGCATCTGTGATTGGCTTCCAGTTAGCAGCAGAGATGGACTAGAACTTGAACACGAACCCGAGTTTGATCCGAACTATTTGAATTCAAACGAATTCGAACATCTCGAACTATCCCGGACCCGGATTTTCAATATTTTCGGACTTAAATAAATAGCGAATGTTCGACCGTTCGAATGTGCGAGTAAAATGACTATTATACCTATACGTGAGCATCGAATCCACGAGTAAAGGGTCAATTAAAACCTATACGCGAGCATCGAATCCACGAGTAAAATGTCCAGTGTATCTAGGCGCGAACATCGAATCTACGAGTAAAATGTACATGGTACCTAGGCGCGAGTGAGAGTAAAATTGATTTTTTGAATGTCCTGGATATTCGAACATGTTCCCCAGGCCATTTCCCAGGTCCCTCAGCCATTTACATTAAGTTACCATTGATATTTTAATTGTATTTCATTAGAACTTTTCGAACTATTTGACTCCCATTGACTTTAATGGGTCCATTTTCGAACTTTCAATATAGTTCGAAAGTTCGAAAACGGACCAAACTTTCGAAAGTTCGGCTATCTCTAGTTAGCAGAGAGCCGGACAACACAGTCGCGGGAGCAAAGGGAAGCTTTTATTAACTCAGCTGTAGGGGGTGGGCAAGGGAGAGGTACAATTCCCTTTAAAGAACCTGGATAAAGGCTTGTGAAGGTTCTCATTCATCCAGGTCATGGTATATCTGTTGTATTCAATTAGATCAACTGGACTTGAAGTAGAAGGAAAGAAAAGAACACGTATACCAACAGTGAAGGGGAAAAGCAAGACAGGAGAAAGAACATGGTCATCCCATATGTAGCAGGGGTCTCCGAGAGATTACAAAGAATTTTCAAAAAACACTGTATCCCTGTCTGCTTTAAACCGAACAACACACTGAGGCAGCAATTGCAGTGCAGTGAAGAATGCTCTGATTTGTATGTGGGGGAGACCAAACAGCAACTGCATCAACATATGACCAAGCACACAAGAGCCAATTCCTCGGGTCAGGACTCAGCCGTGTACCTGCATCTTAAGGATAAAGGGCATACCTTTGAAGATTGTAATGTTAACATATTGGCAAAGGAACGTGACTGGTTCAAGAGAGGTGTCAAGGAGGCCATTTATGTGAAAATAAAGAAACCAAGCCTAAATAGAGGTGGGAGGGTTTGATACCAACTGTCTGCCATGTACAATGCTGTTTTGAAACCTTACCCTATAACACCTCTTAGCCACTATGCAATCACGCCCTTAACACTTGGCTGTGATATGCTAATTGGGATTTTCCAGGGTACATAATTGCCACAGATTCTTGTACAAGTCATTCTGAATTGAGAAAGCCAGTCGGATGACTACCGAAACTGAAGAACTAAACTTCAAGTCCAGTTGATCTAATTGAATACAACAGATAACCTGGATAAAGGTTACTACACTTTGCATTACACAAGTCATATTAGTGGGAGATGTAATGAAGAGCCCCCCACTCACCTTTCTCATTCTTGCGATACAGTTCAGTACATTTTTAAGCCCCAATTCAAAAGACATTTTGTTTTGTGCTACCAGTTTATTTCTCAATTGCCTAGTGGTATATAATACACAGAAGTTGTCTAAAATAAATTTTAAAAATTAATTTTTGTTAGATCATATTGTTTGGATGGATCATTTTTACCTTTGCAAGTATACAGTATACACAACAATTATTATAATTACCGTATATACTCGAGTATAAGCCGAGGTTTTTAGGTTTAAAAATCAACCTAAAAACCTTGCCTCGGCTTATACTCGAGTCAATACGAAACTTACCTTCATTCCGCGAGTCAGGAAAGAAAGCCGGCAGTTCCCAGTAGTTCTTCATGGGTGCGCGATGATGTCATCGCGCATGCTGACGGGATGACGTCATCGCGCAGCCGCGAAGCAGTACTGGGAACTGCCGGCTCTACACAGAGTGAGCGGCAGCCGGCAGATACATGAAGACTGAATATGAAGGCCAGGTACGGTGAATGTGCGGGGGGGGGGGGGGGGGGCTGGGGGGACAGTATGCCATACAGTAACCCCCAATACCTTTCTACTATAGGTGGTTGGAAACTACAACTCCCAGCAACTAAAGCATGCTGGGAGTTGTAGTTTCCAAACATCTACAGTGGAAAGGTATTAGGGTATTAGGGTGGTAATTTATACCCTGGGCTTATACTCGAGTCAATCATGGGTTTCTGATTTTTGGGGCAAAATGGGTACCTCGGCTTATACTCGAGTCGGCTCATACTCGAGTATATACGGTAGTATTTCTTTTTGTAGGTTACATAAATCAGCATCCTCAACATGTAATCAAGTACTGAAAACTCATTGCTATTAACAGAATGTTACAGCAAAACATAGTTTAGTGGATGGAGATACCCTTTAATAGCACAAGCACAGGAAAACTTTTGCACCTTCTACTGCATCAGCATAAAAAAATTACAGACATAATATTGAGGTCTTTGTCACTGTATTTTTTAAGACAATGCTACAGATGGATATAGCCAAAAAACAGTAAAAGTTTCAAAAAGTAATTTCTAGCAATCAATACTTACTTGAAATCTATAGCATTACAGAGTTCCTGGATGTAAATTGATCCTTGATTAATATGTCTTAATGATGTATGGTCCTCAACAGTTGCAAATGCTGTTAGAAAGTCTGCCTCTAGGGGCACATGACTTCCTTCAGCATCATTTTCGTAAACATTGTCAGTGTATTCTGTATCTGTAACGGCTGGCTGGGATTCTTTTCCCTGGCATGCTTGGATGAAGAAAAGCTTTGGTTTATTTATCAGAGATTGACAGTTTAGTCCATTAAGAAGTTTTTTTAATCTCTTAATTTCTATTTGAACTCCATCAATTCCGCATACAGTTCTTGCATCTCCGTGTGAGAGGATAAAGCACACAAAACTGTCTTTATCTGTATGATCCAATTGGCTATAAGACTTTAGGGTCTCCTCAATCTCTTTAGCAGTCTGGTCATTGTGCTCTCTAGTGATGTAGCCCCGGGCATCAAATAATTGTCTAATTCTCTCTATAAGGTAAAAGAGAGGTATGCTAGGTTAATTTTGACCTACAATTCCAAGCATCACAAACAGCGTGCAAGCTGCGAGTCAGATCTTCCTATGGTAATTAGTTATGAAAAACAGCACATATTACATGTATTTCTTCACAAAATGTTTCTTTCTGATAAACCTTTATACAGACCTGCCCATATTTAATACACATAAAACTAGGTTTCTGTCTACGACAAGACCAATAATTTGTATATCTTGCTTCCCTGAAGAGGTTTGGGGGTGTGGCTAGGTGGTCTGTGCATGAAGCTATTTGTGGCATCAGCAGGCTCTGCCCTATCCTATTCACCACACAAAGTTGTGAGGTATAGGTTTCAGGCCATTGTAGGGCCAAGGATAGATACAAATGATCTGAAAGGAAAATTTTCTTTCTGTCTTCCTGGGTGAATTTAATTACAATGAACATGCCTGAACTTAATAAACTAAGGCAGGGGACAGTAACTGCTAGGCTTTGTCTGTATGGGGGGACACTTCTGTTACCATTCTCTGTGTAGGGGGCACTTAGGCTGAGGCCACACTAGGACACGCCGAGAAAAGCACACGCAAATTTCTTGATCATTAAAGGAGAACTAAACCCAAAATACAAAGGCAGCTCCACAGACTCTATAACTGTCACTTCGTAAAACCATTCTCTCTGAACTCTGAATTCAGCCTCTTAGTGTAGAAATAATTTATAGAACGTTTCTGAGTACTGGAAATCTATGATATCATCACGTCTGGCTTCTAGTGTTGCCTCTTCATGGTGGTCCTGGACATAAAACTCCTGCACATGTGAACTAGCTACCTTGTGTTTGTTTCCCACTCCCCTTATGCTAAGCTGCATGTAACAGTTGAACTCAGAGTCCCCACCTGCCAGTGTCTCCCAGCCAATCATCAGAGATAGCAGTGAATATTATTAGCAGATTTTCCTGCTCAAACAGAGTGGGGGAGGTGTTAACCCTTTTCATATGTATTTAGGAAGCAACTTGTAAACCCTTTATATTTGGGAGCATTTCTGCAAGACTGTGTGTTTTTATGTGTTTATTTATATTAGTGTGTGTATTGCTGCAATGTAGACTGGGCAGGGCCACACTGCAATGCACCTGAATCGCACACACAATTGCACGACATTAATATGCCTTTGAGCTTGAGATTTGTCTATTTTCATTATGAAAACGCAGGTGATTGTACAAAAACGCATGCGTTACCAAATTGCTGACGCATGTGTGAATCTCAACATACCAACTCGCAAGATTTTGGTGCGTTGCTGCATTTTTAATACAACTGGAAAATCGCAATTGCCTGGAAAACGCGCTTGTGTGACCTAGCCCTTAGAAGTGTAATGCAAGCTATATTGATTTCAGTTTAGCCATACAGCATGTATTAAATGCAATGGAAGGGAGGACGCACATTTGCAATAATGCGTGATCGTGCCCGCTTCCGTGCATGGGTGTTGCGCTTCCACAATTGGACCCTAGCAGAGAGCATGCAATACAGTCGCAAACCGCAATCCAAAATGTGCTAGTAGAAGCTAGCCCTAGGTGTTTGAGTCTTAAAGGGAAAGATGGCAAACCCAGTAGAATTAAGCTGACCATTTTACAAGGTACACTTAGGGCTAGGCCACACTGAAACGCAAACGCAAACGCAATCGCAACCGCATGCGATTTCATGTGCGATTTTTTTGCGTTTGCGCTTGCGATTTCTTCAATAAGTATAGGAAATCGCATGCGATTGCGATTAAAAATGCAGAACGCAAAACGCAAACGCAAACGCATCGAAAAACGCGCGTTTTTTTTGCGTTGCCGCGTTTTCAATAATTTTGAAAAATCGCAAGCGCAATCGCAATCGCAAACGCAAGCGCAAACGCAAAAAAAACGCAGCAGTGTGGCCTAGCCCTTATAAATACAAAACAGCTCATAGCTGCAGGTGCAGCATATTGACATGAACATGGTCTTAGCACAGCTCTGTGCAATGCATTTTAAAGAGAAATGTTGGAGCCTGGAAATAGTGTAAAGGCAAAGGCCACCTTTGCCTTTAAGACCCCAGCACATATTAAATCTACACTGTGCTGCAGTGCTAAGTACCATTGCACTAACTTCTAAACAAAACACTAACAACCATTTGTTGTGTAGATATTATCAGGCCTATGTAATAGTAAAAGTTCTTTTGCTAACATCTGATTGGTTGGGGCACAATTTGCACCATTTTTAGCGATAAGAACTTTTAATACATAGGCCTGTATATGTGTCCGGGTCTTAAAGGCAAAGGTGGGAACCCTAGTTGGAAGAGTAATTTTGTTTATGCAAAACTTCTTACAGGCAGCCCTCCTGCATTTCTAAGCTTAGCTCTGTACTACAGTTTGTTGTTTTTATACAGACAGCTGAATCAAAAAACACACTCTTCCTACCCTTCAACATTCCGCTTAATAAGGTACACTGATGAGAAATGCATTGTACAGATCTGGTGCTATGATCAGGTTCACTTCACAATCCTTCCCCTACAGTTCTGCACCACGTGGTTTCTATAAAAACACACTCTTTATACCTTCCAACATTCCCCTTTAAGAAGCTACCCTTTCCACTAATATTGCTGCAGCTGACAGGGAGAGCTAGAGACCTTCACACTACGGGCCATATGTGTGGTATCGCCTTCTTTGGTGATTGTTAATTTATGATCACTATCGGATATCTTGTAAATGTACGACAGCGAACGTAAATCTACGACCGCCCGTAGAATATCATTACGGTAGTTTACAGCATCATATACTTCTGCCACGATCTTGCAGTAATGAAAACCCGCGGTATCGCAAGTTTTTAAATATGGCCCTCCAACACTTAAACAATACATTGCAGGTGAAACATACAAAGACACCGGTCTGTAACTGTGAATAGTGCAGGTTTATTGCAAAACATGCATTCTACATGTTTTTGACCCACTTGTTCTTCCCCAAGTGCTTGAGTGGGTCTGAAACATGTAGCACACGTGTTTTGCAATAAACCTGCACTATTCACAGCTACAGACCTGTGTCTTTGTATGTTTCGACTGCAATTTATTGTTTATATATCGGATTTGGTGGAGTGAAAGCCGTAGGTGAGACATACATTATTTCAGATCCAGACACACTAAATACCCAGACCTATATACATCACACTACAACACTGCTACTAGGAAAGCACCACCAATCTGAATATTGATGATTTAATATATTCCTACATCATAGGGGTTAAGAGGTGGGAGTGGAAATCACACAAGTGTAATGAAGGTAAACGTACTGGCAGGTAAGGGAAAATGTCAGCTTCAGATTTGGGGAACAAACAGAACCTAAAATGAGCTCATAGAGGTAAAGAAAAGGCCCCTGAGTGGAAACTTCCATGCTGAGAAGGATGTTGAGGCAGGTACTTTCTAACTTTTTTGGGTTTAGTTCTCCTTTAACGACCGCTTGGGCCACTCACATTGACTGCTCTGTGTTTCTCACATGCAAACGGAACGCAAATCGCGATTGGAAGCGCATGAGAAAGGCACTAGTGTGATCTAGCCCTAATAGTACTATTCTGTTTGGGGGTGACTTATATTACCATTCTCTGAATGGTGTAACACTTATATTACCATTTTCTGTATAGGGGCTACTTAAATTATTCTATATATGGGGGGACACTTATATTACCATTCTCTGTATGGGGGTCCCTTATTTACAATTCTCTGGAAAGGGGCTACTTAAATTGTTCTATATATGGGGGGGGTCACTTATATTACCATTCTCTGAATAGGGGAACACTTATATTACCATTCTCTGAGTTGGGGCACTTACATTACCATTTTGGGGGTCATGTATATTACCATTCTCCATGTGTGTGTGTGAGGGGGGGCACATATATTACAATTCTCTGGTTCATTCACAGTGGGTCAATATTAGGGCATATTTTTGTTGGGGGTGGTAATTGCACACCTTCCAAATATTGTTCAGAATATCGCAATGTTTTGCTTAATTTTTTTCTGTTACTGCTGTGATAGGCTGTAATACGCGTTACAGGGTACGTTGGTGTGGTACAAGTTACAGGGTAAGTTGGTGTGGTACGCGTTACAGGGTAAGTTTGTGTGGTACGCGTTACAGGGTAAGTTTGTGTGGTACGCGTTACAGGGTAAGTTTGTGTGGTACGCGTTACAGGGTAAGTTGGTGTGGTACGCGTTACAGGGTAAGTTGGTGTGGTACGCGTTACAGGGTAAGTTGGTGTGGTACGCGTTACAGGGTAAGTTGGTGTGGTACGCGTTACAGGGTAAGTTGGTGTGTATGCGTAACAGGGTAAGTTGGTGTGTATGCGTAACAGGGTAAGTTGGTGTGTATGCGTAACAGGGTAAGTTGGTGTGTATGCGTTACAGGGTAAGTTGGTGTGTATGCGTTACAGGGTAAGTTGGTGTGTATGCGTTACAGGGTAAGTTGGTGTGTATGCGTAACAGGGTAAGTTGGTGTGTATGCGTAACGGGAAGATGGTGTGGTACGCGTTACAGGGGAAGTTGGTGTAATAAAGGTTAAAGGGGAAGTTGGTATAATAAGGTTTTAATGGTAAGTTGGTGTTGTACGCATTACAGGGTAAGCTGATGTGATACGGGTTAAAGGGTGAGTTAGTGTGGTACGCATTACAGGGTAGGTTAGTGTGGTACGAGTTAAAGCATACATGGGAGGTAAGACATAGCTCCTTTACCTCCCGTTCTTCAATTAATGTAAAAATGTAATAGTTCACTTTCTGAGTGAACTAATCCTTTAACCACATCATACACTTAAAAATATTGCAGGTAACAATGTAAAATGTGAATAATGGTCTTTAAAATGGGTATATCCTAAAAAAAGTAAGTGTAGTCTGACGCATCTCTTCTCCCAGTGTGTTCTTCTTTTACATTTTAAAATGTTTGGAGGTATGTTTCCAAATGCTGTGAAGTACGTTACTTGGGGATGAAATCTGACTGACCTAGAATCCTGCATCATTTCGGGCACCCAAGGTTTACCAGATTTTGGTCTCTGCTAAACCACCGTGAGTTTAAATGGGTCAGGTTTGGTTAAAAAGCTGCGGGTCTGTTGAATTTTGGATGCAGGATCTTTAGAAAAACTGGGCAACGCCGCGTATTCTGCTGATAGATAAATAGATAAATGTATATGTTTTGACTTTAGGAGGGTTATTTTGTAGTGAGCTATATCTACCCTGTAAGAGGAGTATCACATTAAGCCTAAAGGTTCGTACACACATGCGATCGGGGGTCCCGACCCACGGCGCACGATGTGTACAAACGTTCTTTCGGCCGATAATCGGCTTGTGTATGGGCCATTTATCGGGCAAAACTGCCGTTTGATCGGGGATCGTTGCCCGACCGGGCGGATCTCCGAACGATCCAAAGGGTGTAAAGGGCCCACACATGGGCCGATTATCGGCCGAAACGAACGTTCGTACACATCGTGCGTCGCGGGTCGGGACCCCCGATCGCACGTGTGTACGAACCTTAAGAATAAGGGCACGAAATATCCCTTAGGCTGTTTTGTAGGTGTGAGTATGTTATTTCCCATGTAATAAAGATATAATAAATAAAATAAATAATAAAATTTGCCTACTGTTTGAAGACCAGCAGAATGTTTGTCCAATGTGCGCAACCAGATTTAGTAAATCGGAAGTCTGGGATAAGATGCCCACAGTGACTGGTGAAATATGCCCACAATGACTAACAAGATTCTCTAAAACCCATATTGACCTGAATCCAACATGATACACTGCAAAACAGAGAGGATGGCAACCACTACCCTACTCCCCTCCCACTGGAATATGTGCACCAGCATGACCAAGAGAAACTTTAAAAAAAAAAAAAACATACCCAGTTTTCACCTAATGCAGTCCAGCATTAAAATAGAAGCATGCACTGTATCCGCCACTCTCTAGAAGCATGGTAACTGGGTTACCGGATCATTTGGTCTAGTAAGGACACGTTTAATAAATGTAATTATCAGGGCTGCATTGATTACAAAGTGATTGCACTTACCCATGCTTAATGTGTTTATGTGTCCCTACCTAATTCACTAATCTGGCATCCCTGGGCGGTAAACCCAACCGACCTCCCACAAACTATATTTGATTCAGTCAGTCAGGCAATCATACACAGTTTAATCGAATTGGCTCCCTTTACTTTAAGCAGAAATTTATTGCAAGTACCGGCTGACTATGATGACGGCGGTAATTCATCAGCAATGAAAGTGGTTTTATGGCCACCTTAAGGTAAAACCCTAAAATGCTGACACAAGAATGTTTCACCTGTTTGATCAATCTTATTGGGGTACTAAATTATCCTCATGAAAGCACCTATAAAAATATGTACATAGATAGGGAAGAGCGTTTTCTACAATATCT
This sequence comes from Hymenochirus boettgeri, assembly GCA_019447015.1. NCBI lineage: Eukaryota > Metazoa > Chordata > Amphibia > Anura > Pipidae > Hymenochirus > Hymenochirus boettgeri. Next base: position 99,068,678 of record CM033477.1, read on the forward strand.
TATTCGTAGCTACAAATTTCTCAGCACAGCGTTTATATAAGTTTAAATCAGACCTTAAAAAACAACAACCCCCTAAAAAACTATAGTTTAGAAAAGGCTCTGTGAAGAATGGTAAAATCTCTGCAGTCTTACCTTAGATGGACTTTATACCATGCCAAAGAATCAGGCCACAAAACAAGGAGGATTTCCCAAATCTCCTATTCATGCAGTGGCGTAACTACCGCCCCCCACCATCCCTTTGTGTGTGTCTGTTGAGATGCATGTGTTTGTATGCAAAAGTGTCCGACTGTATACATGTGTGGGTCTGTATGCATGGATTATGTGTTAATCTTGGGGTGGGGCTTTAGTTGGTGCTCCCTGAAATGTGTGGGTAACCTCCCTGAAATGAGTTTTGGCAGGGTGGGATGTCTGCACATACAAAGATGTGTGTAACATTAGCAGTGTATCTTATCCACAGAAATACAGTGTGCCATTGGTTAATTTTCTATCAAACCTATTTTACCTGCATCTTTCTCTGTTCCTTTTCTGTCAGTATATTTCCGAGGCTTTGCTTCACTAAAATTGTAATTGTTTATGATCACACACCAACCGTGAGGATATTTGTCCAATCTGTATAAATTCTGCGGTTATAGACAGAAAATTACAAAATATCTTAAACAGTGAAAATAATTAAAGATTCACCAAATAAAAATTGTTGTCACCCAACAAAAGAATAGCACAATCGTAAGAACTCCACAGATTCACACTGTCTACAAAGTCATTAGCACAAAACTACAGTATATACTGTAGCATGAAACAGAAATGTAATGGTTTTAAATGTTATTAAATACATTTTAAATTCATTGTTTTATTACCCTTAACAGAGCTGATAAAAATGCAGAATGTTTGGAGATTATTGAGATATCTGTACTGTACTGTATATACTGTACGGTGCTATGATCACCAATATGAATCTAGTTGAATATATTGTGGGTGTGCGTGTGTGTTTTATTAAACATATGCAAGTATTAAACAGTAAAAGAAATATAAAAGCACATGATGGCTTTTGTCTAGTTTCACATAGAGTATATGTAGTTTTTATCACAGTAGTAAGAGAAAAATAGAATTAAAATGAAGAGCTGTATAATTTTCAGTGTGTTTATTCTGGAAGGGGGTTTGGAGGGGTAGGATAGTATAAGAGTGGGGGAAGGGGATAATAAAGGGAGGGGGGTGGAATACTAACAGGGAGATTCAATAAAACTTCTTATTGTTAAAAATGGTGCTAATTTTGCCCCAACCAATCAGACGTTAGTTTTTAAATGTACTGTAAACTTTGTTACGGGATCATATTCTAGACTTTGTCTCAAGTATTAATCTTATAAGTAGTAATTAGCATGGATTCATGAGAAATAGATCTTGTCAAATTAAAAGGTATGTCCACCCCAAAATCTCAAATTTTATATGTGATTGGCCACAATTCTATCTTTAAAATAAACCATCCCCATCAAAATCCGTTCAGCCAATTTGAAGATATATACGTTTTTTCCACCAGGCCTTTTGCAGAAAAGAAGCAGCTCACTGTAATCCAATCCGAGCCTTCAGCCTCCTTTGCCTCCCCCCCCCCACCATCCGGATCCATCCTCGGCCCCCCTGCATCCTAGCGTGGATAGAGGACCCCTGCCCAGACCCAACGCCGGATTATTTATGAAAAAAAATGTTTGCAGCCTTACTTACAGCCCTTCGTTCCCGCGGCACTTTCTTGTGATGTCAGCTGCATCGGTGCCAATCACAGACACGGCTGACGTCACAAGAAAGCGCTGCGGGAACAAAGGTCTGTAAGTAAGGCTGCAAACATTTTTTTTCAAAAATAATCAGGCGTTTGGGTCTGGGCAGGGGTCCTCTATCAAACCCTAAAAGGATTACATGATAGGATGCAGGGGGGGGCGAGGATGGATCCAGATGGTGGGAGGGGGGGGGAGCACCAAGGGAGGCAAAAGGCATGTAAAAGGCACGGGAAAGGTGACGTCAGATTACAGTGAGCTGACCTGGTCTGCAAAAAGCATGGTGTAAAAACGTATGTATCTTAAAAATGGCTGAACGGATTTTGATGGGGGATGGCTTGTTTTAAAGATATAATTGTGGCCAATAACATTGAGTTTGGGGCGTGGACATGCCCTTTAACTTGCTTGATTTTTATGAAGAGGTGAGTAAAAATGTAGAGTCTGGCATAGCAGTGGATGTAGAATTCATGGATTTTGCTAAAGCTTTTGATACTGTGCCACACATGCGACTTATTATAAACTGAGGTGTATTGGCCAAGAGAAAACATTTGTACCATGGATAGAAAATTGGTTGTTAGATCGCTTACAGAGGGTAATTGTCAGATGGAGCTGCATTTATGTGGACTAAAGTGGAGTGCCCGTTATTATTTAATTTCTTAGGGTGAGGCCACAATACAACGCACCAAGTGCGCACGCTTTCTGAGCGTTTGCGCTCTCGCTTTCGCTATCTTTAAAGCGAAAACACAAGCGATTGAGCGAAAAACTGCTCGCCGCAAGAAGTGAACGGACGCGCAATCGCAGGAACATTCGCAGTCCCGCGATTTCCATGTTAGCGAAATTTGCAGGTGTGAATGCGAGCGCAAAACGTGTACACGTGAAAAACGCGCTAGTGTGGCCTAGCCCTGAATCTGTTAATTAATGTCAGGTAGCAAAGGCTAGAGCTAGCAAGATATTGTCTTGTATAAAGAGGGGTTTATTTTTCTCCCTGGTAAGGCCCCAGTTGGAATATGCGGTACAGTTTTGGAATCCAATATATAAAAGGACATTTGGAAGTGTAAAGAGTTCAGAGAAATGAATAAGGGGAATGTAGGGTCTTGTTAATCCAGGGATCCTTTCTGATTGCCATTTGGAGTCAGGAAGGAATGTATGAAGGGTTTACTACATATATTTTTAAATTAAAGGACAATTATACTCACCTTTTCCCTGATCCACTGCAGCATAGTACCCAGGGTGAGGACCTAAAATCGCTAAGTCCTAACCCTGGGTACTTTCCCTAACTCCTGCACTACTTACCGCAAATCTGCTTCGCCAATCCACACTGTTCCACCTCTCTTCTACTGTCAGTGACAGTCGCGAGGCAGCCAATTGGAAGACACGCCTCCTTGCAGAGAGTATCTTCCTATTGGCTGCCTCGCGATCTGTCACTGAAGCAGGAAGAGCGGAGGAATGCAGTGATCGGCGAAGCAGATTTGCAGTAAGTAGTGCAGGAGTTAGGGAAAGTACCCAGGGTGAGGACTTAGCGATTTTAGGTCCTCACCCTGGGTACTATGCTGCTATGGAGGAAGAGGAGCGAGGGTGAGGTGAGTATAGTTGTCCTTTAAGTTTCAAAAATATTTCTCTCTGAAGGTTCTTATATTCATCCAGGTCATGGGTGGATGGATGCCTACTGCTCCTAACTAGAGATGTTCGAAACTGTTGAGTTTTGTTTAATTTTTTGAATTTTCGAAATTAGTCTACTTTCGATTTTCGAAAATCGTCTATTTTCAAAAAATGGTCTACCGGTACTTTCAATTTTCGGAAAATCGTCTACTTTCGATTTTTGAAAATCGACATCTTTCGATTTTCGAAAATAATCTACTTTTGATTTTTCGATAATTGTCTACTTTCGATTTTAGATTTTCGATAATTGTATACTTTCGATTTTCGTTTTCGATAATTATCTACTTTCGATTTTTGATAATTATCTACTTTCGATAAAATTTTTTGAAAATTAGAAAAATTCGGGTTCCGTGAAATTCGGGAGTTCCGAAAATTTCGACGGGACTTCGAAACTGGGTTCTAATCAAACCCACATTACATCTTTACTTAAACCCTGGTTTAAAAGCTGTTGTTCACTATATTTCAGTACACACCAAATACAATTAATGCTTACCGTTTTATGCCAAAATGCTGGGACATTGCACTGGGTTTCCTCCTGGGGTGTCCTTTGCTCTAAACAGGGAGGTGTTTCTTTTACAGTGCAATTATAAGGATTATCTACAGTGGATAAAAATAATAGATAATAATGTTTATATGCACATGATACAGATTTGGTGGACTTTACTGTTCAGGCAACCTATTCAGACACATTGGAATTCAAGTATTTACAGACCAATGCGCATCTATATTCAAAATTGTGATGTATGATTAATGTAAAAATGCTGCATATTAATGTTTCCTTTTTAGGTTTGACAAGAGATGCACAAACCTGTTCAATTTTACTATCAAAGTCCAAATAATTTACTACCTCAAATGTATATTATTACTGCTCCCTTCAACTCATTATCACAGTATCTGTCTCTGGCAGCTGACATTATAAAGCAATAATGAACAGGTTGCAGTGGCTATATGGGTGTATTTTGCAAAACCCATGACACTCATCATAAACCTTTAACCCTTCATGACTTTAAGACCAGAATTGAGTGCTTGTGACTCGTATTAAATATACCCAAAGGTGCCCATACATGGATTGATTTATCAGCCAAGTGCTGGCAATAATAATGATCACACAAAAGTTCGTCCGGTCCAATAACAAAAACGTGTTGATTTAGTCAGTCTGAATATCAGGGAATCGTCCTGTAATATAGCTATGTGTATGGCCACCATAAAGATAATTGCATTCACCATTAATTTCTATAACAGTAAGCTATTCAACTATTTCCATAACTCAGTAAACTATTGCTCCTTTTAACTCTTTTTCCATACATGTCAGAATAAAAAGAAACAGCAGGCTATGAGGTTTATCCTGCTGCTTCCCTGATCACGTAATCTGCTTAATAACAAACTGTTTTCTGTTTACAGTTGTAAAAAGTGATTTGTTAGTGGGTAAGAATTCGACTTTTGCCCCCACTATGGATCCAGCTCAACATATGTGAAATAGTAAATTAAACGAAAGGAGCAGAAAGGTGAAAATAACACACTATTACTCACTGCACTCACTATAGAGAGAGTCACGATCTAATTACTGTCACATTATGTTATCAGCACTATACTGCTTTGTCAACTCTCTGTACTCTAGTCAAAAAGTAACCCTTGTTGGGAAAGTATGCAGTTAAAATAATGAAGAAAAAGATACAAAGAAGGACAAATATTCCACAAATGTTTGGGTTACAGGAAAATCTACAGTATCTATTATATACAGTACCTTCAACTGAAATTGTCTGTAAAGTAGATGTAATCTCATTTTCTTCATTGTTGCTAGCTGTAATAAATAAAAAAAGTCCACTCTGATAATTTATTCACTATTATCTTATACAATAAAGCATTTATATGACTGCACTTTAAAGGGCATGTCCACCCCCAAAACTAAAATTTAACCCACTACTGGCCCCACTCTGTGGTGTATAAAAATCCTTACCTTACATCCCAGCTCCAAATGGTTCTCCTGTTTTTGGCTTGCTCAGAGCAGCCCTTTACTCCCTCCCCCCCCTCCCTCTCCCACCCATTTTCCTCTCCCTCCCCCTAGTCTAAAACCCCTTTCCCACATATTAGGGATAGTTCCCCCAGCCCCAACCGCAATTAAATATTTATAAGAAAGTCCCTCGATCTTTACTTACCTTCCCTCTCTCCTCCGGCGTTCTGAACTGCCGGCAGCCGTGTCTGTGATTGGCTGCCTCTCAGCCAATCACAGACGCGGCTGCCTGTCCGCCCCCTTGCTTGCAGTTCTGTGCAAGCAGAAGGCCGGGCATTGCCGCGGAGGAGATAGGGAAGGTAAGTAACGAATGGGGGACTTTCTTACAAATATAATATAGCGGGTGGACATGCCCTTTAAGACTAGGCGCCAATCGCAAATCTCAATCCATAAATAATTATATGTTTTATCCGATACTGAAATACATGCATCCAACATTTTTCTTGCACATTGTGTGAATATATATAAGGTGAGATAGGAAACACAAGGCAGGAGGAAAACACACTATTTTTACTGCTTTCTGATATTGCGTTATAGCTTTAATATTACCATTTGCTGTTTCTTCATAGTTTTCAATCTTTTTGTAAAGGTCTCTGCGGCCAATAATCTCTAAACAATCCTTTAGATTTCCAAGATCATCAGAACTTAACTTATCTGACTTTTCCATTTCTGTGAATACGTCCAGTATAGACTGCAATAAAGATTACATTGATAAACATATACAGTATATATAAACACACAATTTCTACCTATCTTAGGGTACTTTCTGAATTGAGGTCCTTGTGCTTGTAGCTACGTCACTGCCCCAAACCAACATTCACAGCAATTACAACCACCACCACCCCCACCACCCCCCCATCAATAGTCATAAAATTCTAGCAGGGGTGTTTGACAAAATGTTGGCTTACATTTATAATATATTAGATACTTGTGACATTTTAAGGATTTCGTTTGAATGATATTGTTCAAACAAAACAATTGTCCAAGCAAAGTGGAAATAGAATTGGACTGGGTTGGAAAAATTATTTTATCAGTTGAACCCCAAGATGTTTTTTAAGTATATAAATGGTAAAAAAATGAGGACTGAGAATGTGGGACCATTAAATAATGGAGCTGAGGTGGTTGTAGAGGATGCCGAAAAGGCTAATCTGCTAAACCGTTTTTTTACATCGGTTTTTACTGTTGAGAATCCTTACAGTAGGGATTGTAACAATGTGCAGGGAGGAAATGAAGAGTTTTCACATTGGATAACAGAGGATATGGTACGGAATCAATTAGACAAAGTTAATATCAATAAAGCGCCAGGACCAGATGGATTCCATCCTAGGATTTTAAAAGAGCTTAGTTCAGTTCTAGCAAGACCACTGTGTCTCATATTTTCAGATTCGCTTTTGTCTGGGGATGTGCCGCTGGATTGGAAAAAAGCCAATGTAATACCAATATTCAAAAAAGGTAGTCGTTCACAGCCTGGTAACTATAGACCTGTAAGCCTAACATCAGTGGTAGGGAAGGTGATGGAAACTTTGTTAAGGGATCATATCCTTGACTTTGTCTCCAGAGATCATCTTATTAGTAGTAGTCAGCATGGATTTATGAGAAATAGATCATGCCAGACAAATTTAATTGGTTTTTATGAAGAAGTGAGTAAGAAGTTAGATTCAGGCACAGCTGTGGATGTGGTATATTTGGATTTTGCAAAAGCCTTTGATACTGTGCCACATAGGCGACTAATGTATAAACTGAGGACTGTTGGCCTTGAAGAAAACATTTGTTCATGGATAGAGAACTGGTTATTGGACCGCAAACAGAGAGTGGTGGTTAATGGAGCTACATCTATGTGGGCTAAAGTTCAAAGCGGAGTTCCTCAGGGTTCTGTACTGGGGCCGCTTCTGTTTAATCTGTTTATAAATGACTTAGAAGGGGGCATTGAGAGCAAGGTCTCTGTGTTTGCTGATGACACTAAATTATGCAGAGCTTTGGAAACTTCCAATGATGTGCAAGTGCTGCAAGCAGACCTAGATAGATTATCAAAATGGGCAGCAGAATGGCAGATGAGATTCAATGTTGATAAATGTAAGGTGATGCATTTGGGATTTAATAATCCCTGTGCCACCTACACCATAAATAACTCTGTGTTAAGTGCATCTGAAATGGAAAAAGATTTGGGGGTTCTGGTAGATAACAGACTTAGCTGTAGCAAACAATGCCAGGTAGCAACAGCTAGAGCTAGCAAGATATTGTCTTGTATAAAGAGGGGAATGGAATCAAGAGAGAAAAATATTATTCTCCCTCTTTACAAGGCACTGGTAAGGCCACATTTGGAATATGCGGTGCAGTTTTGGAATCCCATATACAAAAGGGACATCTTGGAAATTGAGGCAGTTCAGAGAAGGGCAACTAAATTAATAAGGGGAATGGAGGGGCTTGAATATGCAGGCAGATTAGACAAGTTAGGGCTGTTTACATTGGAGAAGCGGCGGTTGCGTGGGGACATGATAACCTTATACAAATATATTAATGGCCCATACAGTGAACTCTCTGGTGCATTGTTCACTGATAGGTCATATCAGAGGACTCGTGGACATCCTTTAAGGTTGGAAGAAAAGAAGTTTCATCTTCAGGTTAGGAGAGGTTTCTTTACAGTGAGAACGGTGAAACTGTGGAACTGTCTTCCAGCGGAGGTGGTAATGGCAAGTTCATTGAATAACTTTAAAAAAGGCCTGGATAAGTTTCTAAAACTAAAAAATATTGAGAATTACTGGTATTAATGCATATAGATCTGGTTGATCCAGGGATACTTTCCGATTGCCGTTTGGAGTCAGGAAGGAATTTTTTCCCCCCTTTTTTAGCTGGGGTTTTTTGCCTTCCTCTGGATCAACTGTTAGGTAGGGTTAAAAAAAAAATAAATAAATAAAAAAAAAAAAAAAAAAGTGAATAGGTTGGACTTGATGGACGAATGTCTTTATTCAACCTTAATTACTATGTTACTATGTTACTATGTATGAAGCTTTTACAGATTGACTGTATTGGCGGATTTTTACAGATTGACTGCACCATGTCTTAAAAATATCAGACGAATGGGGAAGCTGATCGGCCAAGAGCAATACAGAGAAGCATTGCTGATTAGACTGCATGATATTAGTTTCCCAGACCCTTTAACATTTTTGGAGCTACAGAAATGGGGCTAATAGAAAACATTTAGAAGATTAAAGCAACTAGGGTATTGAATTGCTGCCTTGTCTTTTGCATAAGGGTTATCACTATCCTTTATTTCTCCTTTAATTTAATTCAAGTCAAAATAAACTGGCCCAATTGTTCCTTATGAGACACGCTGGGATATTTATCTTGTGAAAATGACAAGAGAAAAAAAAAAAAACATAGATGTAGTTACAACTATACCAAAGTGGATCCTTTGGTGCTGACCTGCACTTTGCCATGACTGTAAAATAACAGTTTACAATAGTAGATCTAGTTTTCAGGCACTTACGGTATTTTCCAGTTTGGCTTTACTTTCATTCCACACATACTTAAAATCATCAATTTGTTTGTCAGATAGTTCTTGTGAAATTGTGTAAAGGAGAATCCTGTAGTTAAAATTTAAAAATAATTTTTTATTGTAAAATGACAACATACATTTTAAATGGTATTTAAACTGAAAACAAAATGATTTTTTTTAAATTGCTCATTATATAATTTTTTTGTTGATCTGTGCCTTATTATCATAAACTTTTCAGCTGTAACCTGTAAATGGAAGGAGAGTGTGTGTGTGTGTGTGTGTGTGTGTGAGTGTGTGAGGGGGGGGGTACAGTGTCTGAGCAAAACAAGTATTCAATTGAAGGTATGATATAGGTTATAGATTAAGAAGGCTTATTGAATCAAAGGGTAAACTCTTCATACTTTAAAGGAGTGAATCTAACTATCAGTTGGAAGACTAAATAGATCAACAGAAAGCTAAATAGATCAATGGGATTATTTCCCTTTCAATAAATTAAAATATGGCACTATTTTCCTTATGTTTTTTTAAATATGGGTTCTATGAACAAATTCATTAGAAAATTTGTATAAAAAGATCATCGAAATATATTACAACACTTTGTTGTAGCTGGTCACCTGTATTGTGAAATTTGAGTTGAACCAATAATTTTTTCTATGTCTTCTTTTTTCATTTTCATTTTGTCTCTCAATATGTCTTTTCTACAGATTATGAAAAGTAACTCTTTCAAGAAGGACAAGTTATCTTCGCTTATGATGGATTTCTTCTGAAGACACTTGAATAGCTTCTTTGAATCTGTGATGTTCTCTCTGTCTTGTGCGGTAACATGTTTCCCACAAAGAAAGATCAATGCATGCAGTTCTTCCTTGTTTATTTCCTCACTGATATCAAATAGCAGTTTGAAAAATGCTGAATTTATTTCATCCATTGCAAAGCCTGAAACAACAATAGTTTGCACTTATTTATTTTATGGATGTTTTTAAAGATCACTTTTTGATGCCATATCTGTTGTATTCAATTAGATCAACTGGACTTGAAATGTAGTTCTTGAAGACGTTTCGCTAGTCATACGTTGATGCAGTTGCTGTTTGGTCTCCCCCACATACAAATCAGAGCATTCTTCACTGCACTGCACTGCATATATGATGTCGCTTTTCTTGTGTTTTGGTATTGGGTCTTTCGGATGTACCAATTGCTGCCTCAGTGTGTTGTTCGGTTTAAAGCAGACAGGGATACGATGTTTTTTGAAAATTCTTCTTAATTTCTCGGACAGCAACTGCATCAACGTATGGCCCAGCACAGAAGAGCCAATTCCTCGGGTCAGGACTCAGCCGTGTATCTGCATCTTAAGGATAAAGGACATACCTTTGAAGATTGTAATGTTAACATACTGGCGAAGGAACGTGACTGGTTCAAGAGAGGTGTTAAGGAGGCCATTTATGTGAAAATAAAGAAACCAAGCCTAAATAGAGGTGGGGGGGTTCGACACCAACTGTCTGCCATGTACAATGCTGTTTTAACACCTTACTCTGGGCGTTCCTATAACACCTCTTAGCCACTATCTAATCACACCCTTAACACCTGGCTGTGATATGCTAATTGGGATTTTCCAGGGTACATAATTGCCACAGATTCTTGTACAAGTCATTCTGAATTGAGAAAGCCAGTCGGATGACTAGCGAAACGTCTTCAAGAACTACATTTCAAGTCCAGTTGATCTAATTGAATACAACAGATATACCATGACCTGGATGAATGAGAACCTTCACAAGCACTTTTTGATGCCAAAACAAAAATCCTGTTATAGATATACGGTACTGAATATCAGGGTGAGACTGGCCATCAGGAACACCAGCAAAAACCCTGGTAGGCCACCCATCCAGAATGGCCTCCATTGCACAGATTTTTAGGGCACAAAAAACTCAAGAGTATCTCTAGTTACTAAACAATGTCCGTCTTCCCCACAGCCACTCTGGCATTTACAGTAACAAGGCAACTAGAGGATGCTCTGCAAACTTGTTTAACCAGATAACTGCAAACTTGTTTAACCAGATAACCTTCCGAATTTAGCCTGCTAATTCTACCACCCAGATGGAAAGGAAAGACAGTATTGGGCACTGATTAGGTCCCACAGCACTAGGCACAAATGTTCAATGTGTTCCTATGCATTTTGTCCACTTCAATTTTTTTGCACTTCTATTTGCAAGTGTTTTTTCACATTTGCATTTTTCTAGGGACAGGAAGGGATATCAAAAGAAGCACATAGGATTATGGGGGAAATGCAATACCAATACATCTCAATGAACTTCCATTGCTGGAATTACAGTCAACACATATAAAATGACCAAAAATGGTGTCTGACTTAACGCTTATTCTCACCTCCCTGTGAATAATAGGATGCTCGGGGGACCTGGAACTTACCTTACCGCCACTCCACTCGCAAGCCGCTACTGCACAGAACAGCTGTTCTGTCCCAATCGCGCCCTACCTTTTGTATTGGCGCGCGTGCGCCTAAGATAGGGCGCGCTGTCGGGACAGAGTTTAGTGTCCCTCTAAGCATCATGAATATTTTCTATGACTAACAATTTATATCTCAGCCCAGTGTCCCTCCCTTGCTTGTGATTGCATGATTATCAGTTTCTTTACTACTCTGTATATGTGGGGGTGCAGACTGAATAGAGAAAGGGACCAGAATGGAGGAATTTGGGGGACCAAATAGGTGGAGAGGATATATGAGGAGATGTTATGTTGGAGATGTATAATGGACAAGTTACAGAAAGGGCAGGCTGGAAGGAGGAAGAGAAACATTTTGAATGAAGGAGAGAAAACTGACTGGATGGAAGAGTATAGGGAATGGAGGAAAATGGGGCAATGTATTGAAATTGGGAGAGAAAGAATAAGCAAAAATAAGGAGATACGAAGTACAAATGTGGGCAGAAACTAATGATTAAATGGAATATAATGAAGCATATAGTAAAAGGGAGGGAATCACTTTAGAAATGAGAAAAGGCACTTTCAGCTTATACAACACAAAAAGGTTCGTTATTCATAATGTCCAACAACAAATCTTTATATTGATCGGAAAAACAACTGTTAATTGTAAGGTGATGTACATCAATACCAGGCAGTATTAATTCCATCCACAGTTAAGGTAACAGTAAGGTTGTTGAATTCTCTGCCTGATAATATTGTGATGACAGAATCTCTATGTCTTCTTAGTGCTAGGCCGCACTAGCACATTTTCTCACATGCCTATAATCCATTATTGTGTGAGAATCGCTGCAGAGTGCATGTCAATGTGGGTGGCCACATTGCATCACCATTTTATTGTGAATCACATGCACTCCGCAAAATTGCACAGATGGCAGCGCAAACGGACGCTTACTCACATAAAACATGTGCACACTTTTGACACGCATGGCCGTCTGGTGAAAGCCTTTTGACACTGCAAAGCGCTTGATTGTGATCGCCCAATTTTTCACAATTGGAGCGCATACGCAACTTACAGTAGCACACTAGTGTGGCCACATCAATTGGGCCACACTAGCATGCACTTTTAAAAGCGTGATCGGATTTCAATCACAATCGGATTGTGCGTGAAGCGCATCAGTGTGGCCTAGCCCTGAGAGAGAGAATGTAAGGGTTTAATATTTGTCCTTTTTGGACAAAATAACGGTCGCTACACCAATTGTTAACCCCTATAGAATACCATTGCGTTATTTTACTACCGCATGATATTCTACGAGCAAACGTTCGTTAATTTACAAATGTTTGGTGTAAATGTACGACCGCAGCCATACATTTACACCCGCTGTCGTACATTACCGATAATGTGGTGTATAGTTAAATTGCAATACTGCACTTTATAAATATGGCCCATAGACATGTGCAATCGTGGAGCACAACCCACAACTCATGATGATGTATGATGGTGATGTTGTTGATCCATATTCGTACACCATTGTGCATTGTGGGCAGGGCTGGACTTTAGGCACAGTAGGCAAATGCCTGTGGGCGTCTAAAGTTGGAGGTGCGACTGCCAATCTACTCCCACAAATCTAACCCCTTCATAGTTTATTCCCTAAAAAAGAGAAAATGGGTGTGGTCTGTGTTTAGGGGTGGGGCTATGGGCACCAGGCTCTTTGGTTGCGGGTCAGGCCCTGAGATCCGACGTGTATACAAAGCTTTAGTATTATAGTGTTTTTATACATTGAATGGTCTTCCAGGTAATTTCAATGGCTTGTGGCCTTCACATGGACAGTGCAATTAATTGATGCAAGACATCCCTGCAATAATCATAGTATTGAGGATAACACCTGTTATCAGACTGTGTAAGGGATCCCACTTCCCAGATAAGTCCTAACAAGAGCACACCACCATATGACTTCTCTCACTTTCTGCAGTTTTTATAGACATATAATTGAATTCAATATCGCAAAGAGGCGCTTCTTAACTTGCCATGATCCCACAATGCAATATTGAATTAAAGGATAAGTATGCTGTAAACCCAAGTTAAGTTTAATTGGAAGCAGCAGCTTTAAAAAAACCTTTCCCCCTCCTCCTTTTTTCTAGGTCCCTCCTGAGCCTACATTTCCTGGTGTAAAGTTGCGGACATCTTTCTTCAGCATTGTAGACACTGTACAGTGTCTACAATGTAAGCGGACAGTGCTTTTTCAGACTACAGAAGAAGGAGATCCAGGAAGTCTCGGAGGAGCGGAGCTAAACAGTTTACAATGCTGAAGCAAGATGTCAGCAACTTTACATCATTACAAAGGTAGGCTCACTGGCTCAGGAGGGACCTAGGGGGGAAAAGATTTTTTAAAGCTGCTGCTTCCAATTAAACTTAACTTTTACAGCATACTTATCCTTTAAAGGGCATGTCCATCCCTTTTTTTAAACTTTTTATATATTATACATATTGATCCCCCAGCCCCAACCGCCGTAATAAAATTCTTAGAAAGTGCCCCGATATGTACTTACCTTCCCTCTATCCTCCGCAGCAGTCTCCAGGCCCTCTGCTTGCACGGAAATGCAAGCAGGGGGCGGGACCGGCAGTCGCGTCCCTGATTGGCTGAGAGGCAGCCAATCAGGGACGCGGCTGCCGGCTGCTCAGAATGCTGGAGGATAGAGGGAAGGTAAGTAACTATCGGGGCACTTTCTATGAATTCTGTTACGGCGGTTGGGGCTGGGGGATCAATATATATAATATATAATGGGGATTTTACACTAGGGGGAGGGAGAAAAAAAAGTGAGGGATAGGGAGGGGGGGGGGAGGACTCTCCTGTGCATGCCTCAACCTTGTCGAAGTTGAGGCTGAGACAGGCGCAGGATGAGTCACCCAGACCTTCTACACTACACTTTCCTGGACTTTGGAGGGGCACAGCATGGCAACCATAAGGAGCTGGGATGTAAGGTAAGAATTTTTGTACACTACAGAGTGGGGCCAGTATGGGGTTAAATTTGAGTTTTGGGGGTGGAGTTTTTTCGTGGGACCTCGAAAAGGTAAAACTTTCCTTTTTTTTTTTCTACTGAATATCGGCAATGTCCGTGGATAGATTGTGACATTGCCTTACAGGCATCCTATACTATACTACTAATGTATAGGGAGCAATAACGAGCTTGTACGTCTATGGCCTGAATGGACGATCATTCGTATGTAGTATATATGGAACAATCTTTTCCTTTGTAAAGCTGCATCATCAAACTCATGACTGGATTGCATCAGAATTGGATCCCAAGTTTGCGAGAATAGTCCAATGTGTATGGGCATCTTAAACAGCACTAAAAATTCTGACTTTTATAGCCTGCAAAATCACTGTGTAATACTAGAATGTTGGAAAACACAAACTCCATGTTACAAAGATAAATATGATATGGTTTGGTTCCCGACAACCATATAAAAATGAGAGGTGAGACACCGATTACTGCTTTTATATTAAGATGCTCTTCCTTCAGAAAAAGCCTTATTCTGAGGCTTTAGTTGTCCTTTAAAGGGTATCTCCACTGGTAAGCTATGCGCAATTGCAATGCACATAGTGTACGATGTCCATCGGGATTTGGAAGAGTACGCAGCGGAGGATCAAGAGATCGGATACGTTTAGAATCTTCTCTCCTGGCTCCTGCAGGTTTTATTAAAGAACGGGAGGTAAGACACAGCTCCTTTACCTGATTTTCTTCAATAAAATTGAAGGGAAAAAAATTAATTTACCAGTGGAGATCCCCTTAACGGAAAATGATTGTTTAAATATGAGTTATTTAAAGAATAGAACAGTCAGTGAATAACATTTTATTTAATGACCATTGATCTACTTATTTAGCCATTTGGAGATAGTATAAACTGTCATTCAAAGACCAGAGATGACAAAAGAGCCGTATTTACAGTATAAAGGAAATATCCGAAAATACCAGTATCAGTCATTCCTCACTGTGATTGATGTTTAACATCACACCCATAAAAAATAATGCAGTGATTGTAAAATACAGAATACATACCGTCAAATCTCTGTGAGACTGAAACAAGTTCAGTCTTATAGCATTCATTCAAAAGCAGTTTAAAGTTCCAGACAAATAGAATTTCCATGTGGTAGTTGTACAAAAAATGGGTTCTAGGGAGTCATTACTAACCTGTAACATGTACAGATCGCAGCTTTTTCAGCCATAAAACGTTTTATATAACTGGGTCTAGAGAAGTTCTTGGTCGTATACCAAGAAGCCATGGTATTTAACTTACAACAAAGGAGGAAGTAGGAAAAAGTGACTCTTCATTTCTCTTTTATATCAGAGAAAATGTAAAGATAGAATTGTAGTCTGGGTATGTTCTTGCTATTTGGTTACATTACAAAAGGTTTAAAATAATGTTTAATGTACTTACATGTGAAGTAGATCTGCTCTTCCAGAGATCTGTGTATTCTGCTCTTTCTTTCCGGCAGAGGAGAAATTGCTTCCTGTTTCCTCATTATGACACTCCTATTCAGATGTACTCCTTTTTTTATCATTTGCATGTAGATATACAGAGCTAGATAAACTGACATATACTGTACATAGGTTATAAAGTATAGGATTTACCACGTCCACCCACACCCCAGACAGCCTAACCATGCCCCAAATGGCACGGCCACACCTTCAGGGATTATTGGAACTCCAGGTCAGACCCTTCGAACCCAGTCTGTCCCAGAGAAACCATGACATTTGGCGGCTATTAAAGGAATAGTTCACTTTCAAAGTGAACTATTCCTTTAATATATTGGTTGAATCCAGGGAGGTTAAGGAGCTATCTCCACATATACTGTATAACTCCTTGCGCTCCCACGTTCCTTTTAATTTTCACAGGTGCTGCTTCCCTCAACTGCTCAACCATAAGCAGTGCCTTCGTAATTCAAAATAGTACCAGGGAGGCGCACTCAGGCAAGATATAATTCAGTGTTTAATGTGATATAGCGGTGCACAACCAGGGACGGATTTATACTTTTTTCTCCCCTAGGCCAGCTAACTTGCACTTCCTGTTCCCCTCCCCCCGTACGCGGTAATTCATTGGCTGAAGCTTAGCTTTGTGAGTGGGAGAGGGACCTGGTGCCCATAGCAAATCAGCAATCGCTGCACATTTAACAGAGACCGGTAAGGCTCTGTTGTGTGCCAAATAATGTGCGTTGTGTAAATTTAATATGGGGATGCAATACTGCCTAACTTGGAAAAAAAAAATGTTGTTTTATTTTGCCGCCCCTGGTGGCTGTGCCGCCCTAGGCCGCGGCCTAGGTGGCCTAGTGGGAAATCTGGCCCTGTGCACAATGTTTCGGGGCTCCCCCCTTCCTGCACCTAAGGAAGGGGAAGCCCCGAAACGTTGTGCACCGCTATATCACAATAAACACTGAATTATATCTTGCCTGAGTGCGCCTCCCTGGTACTATTTTGAATTACGAAGGCACTGCTTATGGTTGAGCAGTTGAGGGAAGCAGCACCTGTGAAAATTAAAAGGAACGTGGGAGCGCGAGGAGTTATACAGTATATGTGGAGATAGCTCCTTAACCTCCCTGGTACTATTTTGAATTACAAAGGTTAAGGAGCTATGCCTTACCTCCTATTCTACAATCAATAGCGCATGGTCCGTGAACGAAGGTTAGAAGAAACTTACCTTTTGCACAATCCACTGTGGCCAAGCTGAAATTTCCGACTGCTTCCCTTTCCTGTACAGCTATAGCCCGCATGCACATAATGCGCGCTATAGCTGTACAGAAGAGAGAAGCGGTCAGAGATTTCAGCGTGGCCGAAGGGGATCACGCAAAAGTTACGTGTTAGTATCTTCGTTCCTGGACCATGCGATATTGATTGTAGAACAGAGGGTAAGGCATAGCTCCTTAACCTCCCTGGCTTCAATCAATATATTAAAGGAATAGTTCACTTTGAGAGTAAACTATTCCTTTAAAGAAACTGTTTGTTAGTTTTTACTTATAGAACAATTTAAGATGGGTAAAGAAAACACATAGGGTCCGATTTACCCAGACTTGCTGGGCAAATATATGGAGTTAAAGTCGCGCTAACCGGTTCTCTACCAGTTAGCGCGACTTTAACTCCATATTAGCACGCGGATTACAAAAAATTACCTGCGCATCCGACACTTGCGATTCAATATCATGTTTGCGCTAGTAGCTGATGTTAAAATCCCACAGTGGACAAATCCCTTACCGGGAATTGCCCACATTCGCAAACATGATATTGAATCGCGAAAGGAGCATTTACCCAGAGCAATAGCGGCTCTGGGTAAATGAGCCTGATAGTCATCAGACAGGGAATCTGTTTTGCAAATAACCCGCTATGTGTGTGGAAAATCACATGATTTCACATCTGTGACCTAACCTAAAATTTTATCAGTCCCTACACTAGTATAAGCAGTAGATGGCGCCGATAGATGGGCAGTCGGGCATTGTGGAGCAACCTTCCCATCTGTACATAGCTTAAGTGAACAGTCACATGGTGTTACTTAACGACTATGCCATTATTTAATAATAAACCTATTAATATTATTATATATTATTATAATATATATTGCTCCTAATTCTCTGCCAAGGGAAAGCACAGAAAGCCTGCCCTTCACTTTGGGAGAGAAGATGACCGTGAAAACGAAATAAAGATGTTACTGATTATATTCAGCGTTTTCTGGACAATGAATTAGTGGAAAAAATTTAGCGCTATACTTCTTAATATAGTGTACCTAGTATTAAATAGTTCTCCATTAGAACCTGTTATTAAATATTTTCCATATAGTGTACCTAGTATTAAATATTTTCCATATAATGTGCCTATTATTAAATATTTTCCATATAATGTGCCTATTATTAAACATTCTCCATATGGTGTACCTTTATTAAATAGTCCTCCATATAGTAAACCTATTATTAAATAAATTCCATATAATGTACCAATTATTAAATAGTTCCCCATATAGTGTACCTATTATTAAATAGTTCCCCATATAGTGTACCTATTATTAAATAGTTCCCCATATAGTATATCTGTTATTAAATAGTTATCCATATAGTGTAGCTATTATAAATAGTTCTCCATATAGTGTACCTATTATGAAATAGTTATCCATATAGTGTACCTATTATTAAATAGTTCTTCATATAGTGTACCTTTTATTAAATAGTTCTCCATATAGTGTAGATCAGGGGCGTATCTAGGGTCTAAGAAGATCAGGGGCACTCTTGGGCACTGCATGCAAAAATTTCTAGGCCACCCCCCTTTCTCCGCCCAATTAAGCCACACCCACTATGTATTTAATAGAGATGGCCAAAAAGACACAGACAGACAGACAACCACAAACATAGACACAGAGCCCGATAGTGATAAACAGACAGAAAGACAGTGAAATAGACAGACAGAGATAGACAGACAGAGATAGAGATCAGAGTTGGACAGAGAGACACAAATTAATGACACAAAGACACAGTAAACTGGCAATTTCATTATATATTGGTAGCATTTTGGTCATTTTAAACTTACTGCTGTGTTCAGTTGTAGTCAGACTTTTGCCCCCATCTTTGGCCAGGGAGACCTTCTTGTACCTTCTACATGGACCTCTGCCCCCTATCTATCTCTATCTGTCCCTCTCTCTCTCTGTATATCTATCTCTGTCTATATATCTGCCTCTTGTTTATCTATTTTACTCTGTCTGTCTGCCTATTGTCTATCTGTCTCTCTATCTATGTCTGTCTGCTTCTTGTCTATCTCTATGTGTCTCTCTATCTAACTCTGTCTATCTATCTAACTAACTCTGTCTATCTATCTATCTATCTATCTATCTGCCTGCCTGTTTATCTGTCTGTCTGTCTGTCCGTCCGTCCATCTATCTAACTCTGCTATCTATCTATTTATTTATCTGTCTATCTAACTCTGCTATCTGTCTATCTATCTAACTCTGCTATCTATCTATCTATCTATCTATCTATCTATCTAACTGCTTTTTATCTATCTATCTATCTATCTAACTGCTTTTTATCTATCTATCTATCTATCTAACTCTGCTTTCTATCTATCTATCTATCTATCTATCTATCTAACTCTGCGTTCTATCTATCTATCTATCTATCTATATAACTCTGCTATCTATCTATCTATCTAACTCTGCTATCTATCTATCTAACTCTGCTATCTATCTATCTAACTCTGCTATCTATCAATCTATCTAACTCTGCTATCTATCTATCTCTGCTATCTCTGCTATCTATCTATCTATCTATCTAACTCTGCTATCGATCTATCTATCTATCTCTGCTATCTATCTATCTATCTATCTATCTATCTATCTATCTATCTAACTCTGCTATCTATCTATCTCTCTCTGCTATCTATCATCTATCTATCTATCTATCTATCTAATCTGTCTATCTATCTATCTATCTATCCTAATCTATCTATCTATCTATCTATCTATACTCTATCTATCTAACTAATCTATAACTCTGCTTTCTATCTATCTATCTATCTATCTACTATCTAACTCTGCTATCTATCTATCTATCTATCTATCATCTATCTATCTATCTATCTAACTGCTTTTTATCTATCTATCTATCTGCTTTTTATCTATCTATCTATCTATCTAACTCTGCTTTCTATCTATCTATCTATCTATCTATCTAACTCTGCGTTCTATCTATCTATCTATCTATCTATATAACTCTGCTATCTATCTATCTATCTAACTCTGCTATCTATCTATCTAACTCTGCTATCTATCTATCTAACTCTGCTATCTATCAATCTATCTATCTATCTATCCTATCTATCGATCTATCTATCTAACTCTGCTCCGATCTATCTATCTCTCTCTGCTATCTATCGTATCTATCTATCTATCTATCTATCTAATCTGCTACTATCTATCTATGCTATCTATCCTAATCTATCTATCTATCTATCTATCTAACTATCTATCTATCTATCTAACTCTGCTATCTATCTATTTATTTATCTGTCTATCTAACTCTGCTATCTGTCTATCTATCTAACTCTGCTATCTATCTATCTATCTATCATCTATCTATCTATCTATCTAACTGCTTTTTATCTATCTATCTATCTGCTTTTTATCTATCTATCTATCTATCTAACTCTGCTTTCTATCTATCTATCTATCTATCTATCTAACTCTGCGTTCTATCTATCTATCTATATAACTCTGCAATCTATCTATCTATCTAACTCTGCTATCTATCTATCTAACTCTGCTATCTATCTATCTAACTCAGCTCTCTATCAATCTATCTAACTCTGCTATCTATCTATCTATCTATCTATCTAACTCTGCTATCGATCTATCTATCTATCTCTGCTATCTATCTATCTATCTATCTAACTCTGCTATCTATCTATCTATCTAACTATCTATCTATCTATCTATCTATCTATCTAACTGCTACTATCTATCTATCTATCTATCTATCTAACTCTGCTATCTATCTATCTATCTCTGCTATCTATCTATCTATCTATCTATCTATCTATCTCTGCTATCTATCTATCTATCTATCTATCTAACTCTGCTATCTATCTATCTATCTATCTATCTATCTATCTAACTATCTATCTATCTATCTAACTCTGCTATCTATCTATTTATTTATCTGTCTATCTAACTCTGCTATCTGTCTATCTATCTAACTCTGCTATCTATCTATCTATCTATCTATCTATCTATCTATCTATCTATCTATCTATCTATCTAACTCTGCTATCGATCTATCTATCTATCTCTGCTATCTATCTATCTATCTATCTATCTATCTATCTATCTAACTCTGCTATCTATCTATCTATCTATCTATCTATCTATCTATCTAACTCTGCTA
Source organism: Hymenochirus boettgeri (assembly GCA_019447015.1). Lineage (NCBI taxonomy): Eukaryota > Metazoa > Chordata > Amphibia > Anura > Pipidae > Hymenochirus > Hymenochirus boettgeri. The sequence goes on from CM033477.1 coordinate 99,089,948, forward strand.
TCTATCTATCTAACTCTGCTATCTATCTATCTATCTATCTAACTCTGCTATCTATCTATCTAACTCTGCTATCTATCTATCTGTCTACTTATCTATTTAATATGATTTTTGGTACAGCATTGTTACCTACTGTGCAGTCAGGTCAGGGATAGAAAACAAAGTTGGATTCCCAAGGCATGCCATTGCCTGACAGAAGTGAGTTGGAAATTCCTCAGTCCCTTCTCCTTCCTATGCTGCACTGCACTCTACATCGGCTCCAATTGATATGACCCGCCCACAATGTGACCGCATGGAGAGACCCAGCCAGGAAGCAGACATTGTAAATCGTGATTTATATGTGTTGGGGAGGTCCAGAAGGGAGGATTCAGTCTGTTCTCTCTCTCCCTCTGTCTGCCACACTCTTCACTGGCAGGAGTTTGAATCTCCCGCTCTCCCTGCTGTAAACTCTGCACTAGTAGGAGGGTGGGAGCGAGCACACATTAGATGGTTCGGGGCACTCGCGCTACGAAGCGCTAGCAGGAGATTCGGGGCACTTAGCAAAAGATCCGGGGCATGTGCCCCGAATCTTTTAACATAGATACGCCACTGGTGTAGATATTATTAAATAGTTCTACATATAGTGCACCTAGTATTTAAAGGAAGTGTTCTCTCAGAAATGACATATTTTACAAACTTCTGTATAATAAACTCCCCTGTGCCCCAGCCCCCAGGATCCCTTTCTTGTGAAAAAATTCTGCTTGTAGCCTCTGTAATCAGCTTGTTAAGTTCTGCTGGTTTTTGGTGGGAGTGTCCATCACTCTGCACTGCTTGTTGTCTATCTGCTGTACTGACCCGCGTCAGGACCTTGATAAAGGTCCTAAGCACCAGACCAAAACATTGCCACTTACTGGAATGTGTATGGAATAAACACTTGAATTTTCACAAGACCTGTGAGTGCTCTAATACATTTTTTCGGGGAGATTCAATACCTCCGAACGCGTTACTTAGCCCGATCCCGCGATACAATAACTGACGTAAACGGGATTACGTTAGTTATTGCATCGCAGGATCGGGCTAAGGTAAGGACCGCGACCTTAGCGCTCCACAACCTTTACTGTTAAATTTCGCGCTATGAGGTAGCGCAAAACTTAACGGCAGGGGTTTTGGATCGTTAGCACAGCGCTATTTCCAAAAACATTAGGAAATGGCGCTGTGCTCTAAATTCCGTCTAAAACCCACGTTAACCCGAATTTTTTTCGGGTTAACGTGGGTTTTAGACGGAAAGGGGCCATATTGTATCTCCCCCTTTGTGTACTGCTGTACTGACATGTTATAACCCCGCCCCTTTTGACCCCATAACTAATAGACTTTCCCTCTCTTCACATGCACTTTTTTTTGCTGCATAAGATACAGTTTGCTGGCAGATCTACTGAACTTAGGAATTACTTACAACAACTTAAACCTCACTTGGTACTGTTTATTGAAATAAAATGTATGTATTTATTGTTTATATAGATTTATATGTTTGTATATAGCAGTGTGTTACTGTGATTCTGTCAGTGTTTTTGTGTAACTGTGATTCTGCCAGTGTGATTCATTTTGCCTATGGAGAGGTGAGCGAGTCCAGTTGCTATACAGACTGACATTACTTCCTTGCCTATAATACTTTTCTTGATTGGCTAAGATTATACACAGACAAAATGCTCAATGGGCAGGTTAAAGTACAATTATACTCACCTTCCCTCTGCTCCTCTTCTTTGGTCAGTACCTTCTACCCAAGGTGAGGACCAGAACCGCTATGTCCTCACCCCTGTGTTTGCGTAAATTTCTGCATAGACTTACTGGCACGCTGCTCCGGTAGGCTCCGCCTACTAATTGTCCTTTAAGGTCATTAGGATGAAAAAATACTGCTCTTTTTTCTTTAAAGTCTATCGGGGCTATGTACCGAGAACCGCTATTGCAAAGATGATCTAACGTTAATGAGCGTTACTTTTCCGTTTGCGATTAATAGTACACAAGTGTTTGCGTTAGAAAGTCACGTTAAGAGCTTAACGTATGTTTTAGTACTACAGTTGCGTAAGTCTTGATACATAGCGTTAAAGTCATGTTAAGAGCGTTGACATCAACACTGACCACTTTATTCAATATTGTAGTGTAAGATACAAATGTGAAGCTTACAAATCAGGAATCAGTTAGTTATTGCTTTCTCTTACAACTACATCATAAGCATTGCATTGTCCAAAAAAACACTTTGGGGTATAAGCCAAAAGTACGGTTACACTTTTGTAACATAATTAGTGCAGGGCATATATTAATGGCATTAAGGTCCTAAGGCTAAATAGAATTGATATATTATCAGATGTACAGATTAATTTACATACATTTGACAGGAATATGGATGTCATAAATATGTTGACACATCTTAAACGTGACTGTTTAGTGTTTGACGTAAACTAAAATTATTTTCAAAATACTTAGGTCTGTTTATAAATATGGTTTATAAATATGGCCCTTTGGCTTGAAAGAACACACTATGGTTTCACAAAAACCTATTAATGTGTGTGACTGTGTGTGCTGTGAGTTAAACTCAATAACATTTCTATCAAAATAAAAGACGTAGGGACGCCATGGGGAATGGACGCATGGGCTGAGATCTCCCATGTAGCTCTCCCTAAAATCATACCTGCACGCGGTAAACAACATAACGCAGCCACCACCGGTCAGAGATGGGCAAACGTGGAGACATTGATTGCGTCGCTCCTGGGAGCAAAGAGACAGGCCTCACAGTCCAAGATTGCGCGCGGCCATACACCAGCACGCATAACAGGTAGTGGGCCTGAAGGGGAAACGGAGGAGTCAGCTCCCGATTCAGAATGGGGAGAAGAGGACCAGGAGGATATCCACTCAATCCTCCGGTCGCTCCCAACTAAAAAAGATTTCGCTGAACTGGTATCCAAGGTGGAACAAACATACAAAGAGGAAATTGCAGGCCTCATAACAGACCTACATGAAATCTCATCTAAGGTAACAGACCTAGAATCCACCTTAGGCTCACACGAAACTCTAATCTCTGACATAAACCACAAATTATTTTCACAACAAATAGCCACCAGATCAATATTGAATCAAATGGGCAGCCAGGCCGGGCGTCGGAGGAGAGAGGGAAGGTAAGTAAACTTCGGGGCACTTTCTTAAATTTATTTTATAGTGGTTGGGGCTGGGGGAAGTTATTCTATTATATGCTAAAAGTTTATCATAAGGGTGGGCATGCCCTTTAAGGGAACCAGAAAACCTACAACAATTTCTATCCAAATTTGATCTACCCAAAATAGACCTACCAGAATAGGACCAACCCATACCCACCCCACCAAAACTAGCTAAAGAACCTTGGCGTCAAGCCAAAGCCACACTACAAAAATACAGACTTGCTTGTCAAGTGGGTTTAGGTAGTATTTCAACCTTTGAATCTTCTTATTTTATTTTTTACAAAATCTTTTAAAAGCACGGAGTTCTATGGATGACAGCGTCTGGAATTCTTCATGTATGTATGAAAGCATGGCACCGTAATGTAGCTGAAGGTGCATAAATTCCAAAAATATATAGTTTGCGGGGGGTATTTCCAAGTTTAGGACTGTTTCCTTTGAAACGGGTAGGCTGTTTAAAAAACAGAGCACTTTGATTTTTTCTTGTAATTGCATTTGTGCATGCGTCCCATTTGAGCTAGTTGGTGGCCACTTCTCTGTGTGCACCCACACATATAGCATACCGTTTGATGCAGGATATGTGGGAGATTGCTATTTAGTGGGTTTAGGTAGGATTTCAACCCTTGAATCATCTTATTTTATTTTTCACAAAACCTCCTAAAAACACGGAGTTCTTTGGATCACTGGGTCTGGAATTCTTCATGTATGTATGGAAGCATGGCACCGTAACGTAGGTGAAGGTGTGTAGATTCAAAAAAAATATAGTTTGTGGGGGGAATTTCAAAGTTTCGGGACTGTTTCCTTAGAAAAAGGGTAGGCTGTTCAAATTACAGAGCACTTTGATTTTTTCTTGTAATTGCATTTGTGTATGCGTCCCATTTGAGCTAGTTGGTGGCCACGTCTCTGTGTGCATCCACACACATGGCATTCTGTTTGATTCAGGACATGTGGGAGATTGATATTTAGTGGGGGGTTTATTTGTGGGGGGCATTTCCAAGTTTTGGGGCTGTTTGAAATTACAGAGCACTTTGATTCTTTTCTTGTATTTGCACTTATGCATGCTTCCCATTTGAATTAGTTAGTGGCCATGTCTCTGTGTGCACCCACGCATACGGCATACCGTTTGATTCAGGACATATGGGAGATTGATATTTAGTGAGTTTTTTTGCTTGTCAAGTGGGTTTAGGTAGGATTTGAACCCTTGAATCATCTTATTTTATTTTTCACAAACCTCCTAAAAACACGGAGTTCTTTGGATCACTGGGTCTGGAATTCTCCATGTATGTATGGAAGCATGGCACCGTAACATAGCTGAAGGTGTGTAGATTCCAAAAATATATAGTTTGTGGGGGGAATTTCAACGTTCAACATACCTAGGAACCAAAATACCGAAAGACCTCTCCAAACTATACTCTTTCAATTATCTCTTAATGCTGAAACGCATCTCCTCTGATCTAGATAACTGGAACAAGAAAAACTACTCCTGGTTTGGTAGACTCAATATCATTAAAATGGACGTACTCCCAAAATTACTATATATTTTCCAAACTATCCCAGTGACCCCCCCCCCCATCGGAATTCTTCCAAACAGCCACACGTGTCATATTGAACTTTATATGGGCAAAAAAACCATCATAGGATAAACTACCTTATGCTAAAAGAAACAAAACACAGAGGTGGCATTGGCCTCCCTGATATCCTCTCTTACCACGAAGCAACACAATTGACCCACATTATAGACTGGATATACCACACTGAAAACAAACAATGGATACAAACGACCAACATGATAACCTCAATCCCAATGAAATCATTAATAGATGTCCCTAACACTGACAGACCATCCTTCCCATATCTACCATTTTATTCTACCTCGACTCTAAAATTATGGGATAGGAAAATCAAAACGATGGACCTTATATCTCAACCGGGCCCACTAACCACGATGATGCACAATAAATCATTCACACCAGGATTGTCTGCACAAAAGTTCTTAAACAAATCAAAGACTGAAGATCCTTTCATCATCTCCCTATGGAAAATCTGATTGGTTAATGTAAAGCATGTAATCCAAGCATTAAAAAATTGACCAATCAGAAACGGATTAGGGCTTTCTGCAAACCTATATAAAGAGGTGCACTCTGCCGCGGACCTCAGATGCCATCACAGTAAGTGGCTGAAGAAAGAAGATGGGGAGAGTTCCTCCACCCCTCCCAGCGGGCCTTTCCCTTTCTCTATCCGCCAGCGGCGGTGCAGGGGGCTTGGACGGGCTGCGGGGGAGGGGGTGCACGGCGGGTGGTCGCGACCACCTGCTGCGGCCACTTCCCAGCAGCCCCTCCTAGCCTCCTGTTCCATATGTTGTTAACTTTTCGCGGCCGTTATTCCCGCCATTTTTGCAAAAATGTATAAATGGGCCTATCTGAACTGTTACGCATCGCTAATCTCGGCCGTATTACTTCGCCACCTTTCTGCAAACCTATATAAAGAGGTGCACTCTGCCACGGACCTCAGATGCCATCGCAGTAAGTGGCTGAAGAAAGAAGTTGGGGAGAGTTCCTCCACCCCTCCCAGCGGGCCTTTCCCTTTCTCTATCCGCCAGCGGTGGGGCAGGGGGCTTGGAGGGGCTGCGGGGGAGGGGGTGCACGGCACCACCTGCTGCGGCCACTTCCCAGCAGCCCCTCCTAGCCTCCTGTTCCATATGTTCGCCACAAGCGGGATTGGGGGTTAGGAGGGGCTGCTGGGAAGTGGCGGCGGCGGGTGGTCGTTGCTGCCACGGGGGTCGAGGGCGGGGTGGCCTTATGCCCCGTCCCTGAAGCAGAGGTGCCGGGAAGGGATTTTAAGTCCTTTCACGGTGATATTGTACATACTAAGTGCAGTATCGCCAGGAAGGGACTTAAAATTACAGCCGGACATCGCGGCGCTGACGCTGGCCTTTATAAATACGGCGATTTGCGGTCGTGGTAATTTTTGGGCGCTATTTTCGGCCCTTTATAAATATGCCCCTTACAATTTACCTCTGAACAATGGGACACAAGCTTTTCCCTAACCCATGGATTATCACTATCCTGCAAAGCCCAGGAAACAAATTTTAAACTGTTATCTAGATGGTATAGATGCCCGTTTATGCTACATAAGATATACCCTACGACATCCGAAAAATGCTGGAGATGCCTGACATATACGGACACCCTGTCACACATCTGGTTTTATTGTCCAAAAATCCAACCTTACTGATCAACAATAATGCAAATATACAACAAAATAACAGTAAATAACATACCAACAGAACCACAAATTATCCTTTTGTCAATGATACCTGGAACAATTAAACATACCAAAAACAGCCTACTCAAACTCTTCCTTACAGCAGGGAGAACAGTACTCCTAAGATATAGGAAACAAACAAGGAGTCCACCAAATATAGACTGGATTACAGAAATTAAGCATATCATGCGTAGGGAAGAGCTAACGGCATCTCTAAGGAACCAAAGCAACAAATTCATTCATACATGGACCCCATGGACAGATCACTTAGTATAAGCTGCCTTACTTTCATGTTTCTGTGTGGCTTTGTTTCTTCACACTGGCAGAAGTTTGTACCAAGCTGTGTAGTCCCCCTCCCCTCTCTGTCTACTCCCCCTCAAGCAGTGACGGGCTGTATACAGAGTCCAAGCATTGTCGTTGAAAGGACTTAAATGAAGTGCTGACATCCTGTTGACCCCTCCCTTCCAGAGCTAAACTGCAACAATCAGAGTGTGGAATAAAGTAGCAATATGCTGAAGGGAGGGGCAGAGGGGGAGAGAGGAGGACAAGTGGTGCTGAGATTCTTTACAAGTAAGTTACTGAACTCTGCCTGTTCTCTAACTTTGCTAATTGTTATTTACTTTTTACCTAAAGTTCATATCTCTCCCCCTGCTTAGCTGAGATCATAAACACTGAAGACAAGAATCAGTGTAACAGCAGCTTGTAGTGAGACCTTCACAAACACAGTGACACTGCTTGTTGTCCTGTTACATTTCAGTTGCTTTGTCTATATATTTCATAGATTGCACGTGTGTCTTGTTTGGTATATAGTCTGTATTACTGTATTATATAACTGTATTAGTGTTCCATTTGAGTCACTGGTTTTGTATGTATATAAGTTTTTTGGGGGGGGAGGGGCTGTTTTATAGTGTGTTATGCTCATATTGCTGGGTTATGGTTTATTGATGTGTTTAGCACTACAGCATTTGACTATAGTTGCCCATAGTACATATAGTGTGGGTGAGAGAGTGTGTGACAGTACTGCAGGGGAGCTTTGGATTGTGTGGGTGTGTGCCTTTGAGTGACAGATGAGGTGTAGCAGCTCCTACAAATCACAGCATATTCAAAGGCTTAATCTCGGGGACTATGTAGAATTTAAGAAACTAAAGGTACCCTGGTGGATGGGATGACTTATAGGATACATTAGAAGAAATTAAAAAAAAAACAATTTTCTCACTATAATTGCCCTTTAAAGAGTAACGATCATATTATCATACCCATACCCCCTCCTTCCCCCCCCCCAAAGCAATTACAGAATATGATGGACGAGAAGTTTATTAACATATTGTTGAATTTCATTTCATTTTACACTATTTATAATGTTAAAATTAAAGGGGAACTGTGGTCCAAAAATGACATTAGGTAAATTGAGGTAAATTGATAGGAATTGCTCCCCTGAGAATTTTTGCAATTTATTTTCATTGTTTATTTTGCATAGTTTTGAAGATATTTACAAATATGATATGTGATATGGCAGCAGCATCACCATGTCCCCTGCACTTCCTGCTTCCTGCTCTGAAACTGTCAGTCAATCTGTCCTGTGTCTCCTCCTCCCCTTTGCAGCCCCCCTGGTCCCTCCCACTCATGGACCCCATGGTCCCTCCAGTTGCAGGCCCCCCATGGCCCATTATCTTACAGCCCCATATGGCCCTGCACACTCGTGGGTGCCATGGCCCTGAACACTCAAGGGTGTCTAAGCCCCGCCCACTCATGGGTGCCGTGGATTACTCAGACCCCCCCTACAGAAAACTCTGTGGAATCAGCCTTTTTAGGCAGAGTGAGAACACTGCCTGAAAAGGCTGTTTTCACACAGTGAAAGAGAAGGGCTGTAGATTCCCTTACCTTCTCTGTCAGGACTTCACACAGCAGAGAGGAGGAGGGACTTCCTGTCTCCCTCACACACTGAGGGAGTCTGAGGCTGTGCTCGCCAGCGGCACTGTGCAGGAGAAGGCTCAGGAATGTCACAAGTCAGCCTCCCACCCATTAACTTTCTGGTCAGTGATTTCTGTATATCTTGGGCTGTGGAGCACGTAGAGAGGTGGTTGATGGCTCGTTTTAAAGGTAGGAAACTGGCCTTTCATTTAAACTTAACTTGTTTGGAGACCACAGTTCCCCTTTAACAGAAAAGGAGAAAGTCTAAACAGAGATAAACAGATATAAACACTAATATATGTGATGTAACATATGTACAGTTGCAAAATTGTTTCCAATAAAAATTCAGAATTGAAATAAAATTTAAAAAAAAAAAATTTTGTTCTGAATTTTTTTTTTTTTTGTACTGAGCTGTAAAATACTGAAATACCATTTAAAAGGCATAAAATCCATGTGGTATCTCACCATACAAAAAAGAAGCTTAGTGCACATCCATTTGCACTAGGCTTCTATTTTGCGTGTGTATTATTTGTTGGTCACTAGTTGCACTCCGCTTTATAGTTTTTTTGTGATCAATTTTTGTATCTGAATTTGGCACAACAATCATACTGCTTGTGAAGTCATCTAGGCCATTATAGATCGTGGGTATTCAGTTAGATCAACTGGACTTGAAGTTTTGCTCTTGTCGTCCAAGTGGCTTTCTCAACATAATATGTAGTGTTGTAAAGGGGAACTAAAGTTTTTAACTAATTTAGAAGTACCCTGGAAGGCAGCCTAAATTGTGTTTAGCTCCGAATACAGATCCTACACAGTTACAGTATTAGCTGCACAGTCTACTTTGGTCAGGTCCGAGTGCTGCTATTAACCCGATAAGAATGGAGACTTATCAGGAACCACATGCCCCCCATTGGTAGGATTGATTGCCAATGTAGTGCAGCATCCAGACTAGTAAAAGGATGAATTTCGAGGCTACATGATTAGGGCTAGGCCACACTGAAGTGCTTTTAAGCGCGATCCGATCACACCAGCGCACACTAGTGTGGCCCAGTTGATGTGGCCACACAAGTGCTCTAGGGAGCACTGTGTGCGTGATCCCTAAATCGGAGCGCGTGCGATCTACATTTTTTGCGCAATCACATGCGATCCGATTGCGAATCACTGGCCGACCGCGAGCGCACACCAATGTGCTTTCGTGCGCCGGGAACGTGCACGCATGAGCGTGTTACAGTGTGGCCTCAGCCTAAGGGTTTGAGGGGGTCCTGAAAGTAATGATAGATTTTAGTAATAAACAGGAGGATGCACACTCCAGCTATGCTATATTCACATAGTACCTCTCCGTGCATTCCGAAATGGAGTTTAACCGTTGCGGGAGTTTAGCCATTGGCTGGAGTAAAAAAGTCCTGTAAAGGTAAGGCGCTATGCGAATATGGCATTGTATGCGGCACCTGCATGGTTAACATCTGCGTTAACCACGCAGGCGCTGCAATGATGAAGTCTAAGTCACACTTATATAACATCGGTTAGCGTGTCTTTTAACTCGGCACCTGTTGGTGCATCTGGCTGTAAGTATACCTAAGGGTATCTCCACCCTCGATATAAATTTTTCATATAATATTGGCCATTCCTTCCCACCCCCAACCACTATATTAGATGTGTAAAAAAGAATCACAACGCTACTTACAGCCCCTCGCTCCAGAGACGTTCTGATCCAGCTCCCTGCTTGCCAGAACTATAAGCAGGGGGCCTGACCGGCAGTCGCAGCTGTGATTGACCCTCAGAGTCATTTCTGGGATTAACTTCCTGTCTGACAATCCTGGTTAGCTTTTTTTTTCCAGTGCTGTGTCAAGGCTAAATTATGGAAAAATCCCAATGTATGCTGATGGTACTACATAATTAGTCTGGCATTTTCATGCAGTCTGGCATAAACTTTGTATTGATGTACAAAATCAAAACTTTTAGGAACAAAATTCATTCAAGGGATTATGGGTAAAGACATACTCTAAAAGGAATATTGTACATTGTATCCTTTGAAGCACCTTAAGCATCCACATATTTCATAGTCTGGAGATTGATATATTCAACTTAGATGTGGATGTAACTTTCATCTATTCTTTAGCTACTGTTGGCATATACGGTAAGCAGGAATTTATGGATATCCCACAGCAAATTACAACTATAGGATGAAATTTACTGTTAGTGTAAAATAATGATTGTTACATTCGTTATTTTGCGATAAAGCCAGTGTAGTTTACCACCTGTGTTATCTTAGAATAACGATAGGTAACAATAGTTTCTTTTACTATAGCGCCAGCGTAACACCAGAGGTAAACTGCACCAGGGTTATCGTACAATAACGAGCAGTAACGATAATTCATTTTGCCTAGAATGTGAAGTACCTAAAAGACAGTTTGTGTCTATCTTAGCCTTGTCAGTTGATATTAAAATCTAAAATGACATGTAATATATGCACGATTTACAAAAATAACTGTGTGGTACCTTGTCTCCCAACTCCAAAAAATTAAATAAAGGGACAAAGCTGCTCTTTCAACCTTTAGCCAAACACTAGCACTCAGCAACTTTGTGAGGTTATTTAATGAATGTCCCAAAACTGGATTTACCATCTACAAAGTTGAACACTTATATATTATAACTATAGAGAGAGGAGTTCTGTGATAGAGAGGATTTTTCTGTGACAGAGGGGATTTTCTGTGATAGAGAGTAGGTTTCTGTGATAGTTTTTTTTTTCTGTGATAGAGGGGGTAGTTTCTGCAATACAGGGGATTTTTTCTGTGGTAGCGGGGTTTTTCTGTGATAGAGGGGATTATTCTGTGGTAGAGGCGGTTTTCTGTGATAGAGGGGATTTTGTTATAGAGGGGGGTTTCTGTGATAGAGGTGGGATACTGATAGAGGGGATTTTTCTGTGATAGAGGGGGCTTCTGTGATACAGTGGATTTGTCTGTGATAGAGGTTTTTTTTTTCTGTGATAGAGTGTGTTTTCTGTGATAGAGGGGATTTTTCTGTGATATAGGTTTTTTTCTGTGATAAAGGGTTTTTTGTGCTCGAGGGGGGGTTGTTGTGATAGAGGTGGGAAACTGTGATAAAGGGGATTTTATGTGATAGCAGGGGGTTTATGTGATAAAGGGAATTTTTCTGTGATAGAGGGGGGTTTATGTGATACAGGGGATTTTTTGTGATAGAGGGGATTTTTCTGTGATAGAGGGGTTTCTGATAAATGGGATTTTTCTGTGATAGGGGGGTATCTGTAATAGAGAGGATTTTTCTGTGATAGAGGGGGGTTTTCTGTGATACAGGGTTTTTTTTCTGTGATACAGGGGTTTTCTGTGATAGAGGGGATTTTTTTGATAGAGAGAGTGGGGAACTGTGAAATACAGTAGGGGATTTTTCTGTGATAGAGGGGGGGTTGTGCGATACAGGGGATTTTCTGTGATGGGGGGGTTTCTGTGATACAGGGGATTTTTCTGTGATAGAGGGGTTTTCTGTAATAGAGGGGATATTTATTGTGATAGAGGGGGGTTTCTGATAGAGGTGGGAAATTGTAATATAAAGTAGGATATTTTTCTTTAAAAGTAACTTGCTTGCGCTTGGGGGTATGGGTGGTGGAAGGGTTAAAATAAAAAGTAAAAAATAAATAAGTTAAGATTAAGATCTCTGTAAAAAATCAGTTTAATAAACGCTCCTACCCAGGGCGTTTCTAGCCAGTGCAGTGCCCTAGGCGCCCTCCCACCTATGTGTGCCTTTCCCACAACAAAAAACAACAACTTGGCCTGTCAAACAACAGCTGGTTTTCTTCCTGCTGACACTGTCCACTGCTGCTGTTCTTTAAACCTGTAGTAGGAATGCTTTACTAGTTGGTAAGAGGTGCACGCTGTACCAGGCGAGGCAGATGTATAAATACATTTGTGGGTATGCAGCGACACTGGCCACCAATGAAATACTGATTGGAAGGACAGGATAGATTTCAGTGGATGTGCGGTATGTGGCACCAGTGTTCTCCCCAGAAATTGTTTCCCGCCGGGTGGGGCAGAACAGGGAAATTTGGTGAGATTGCTATTAACCCTTCAGTGCCAGCAGACTTCCCCATAGTATTGCCATAAACACCTTCAGTGCCAGCACAGTATTACCTTTAACCCTTCAGTGCCAGCATTGACATGATATACAGTATGTACCTGCTTTCCATGTCTCCTCCATTGAATTGTTCACTCCTCATCCACTCTATGTTCTAATTGGAGAGTTGGGTGGAAGGAAGAAAGAGGCAGGGATAGGGATCTCATGGCTGCTAGTCACAGGGGCCACTGTTATAAAGTCTGCAGCAGCTTTTACCTGGCATTTTAGAACTGTTCCCCTCAGTACTATTAGCTGGGCTCATCCTCCCCCCTCCTTCCTTCACCTTCAGTTCATTTACAACATTTGCTGCTAAATAGAGTGTGTGTGTTACAGCAGAACATGGAGGGCAGTTCTAGCACAGCAAGTAAAAGCTGATAGGTAGATGCTAGGGAAAAGAATAGGCGCTCTACTTCTTTGCCTAGGTGGCCTATGCCTAAAAACCGCCCAGCTCCTACCACAGAAAGTCTAGGAAGGCTGAATGTGCATTGTGCTATAATTCTGCAGCATCTGGGAAGAAGTTCTGTGAAGATTGCGTGGCAGATAAGAGACCTCCTCCCTCACTGAATCAAATTGCTTAAATAGTAAAAAAAATGTAATTCAGGCTAACAGGGAACCATCAACAAGCAGAGCTGCAGAAGAAGAATCATATTTTGAAACTGGCAAATTACTTACCAGTAATGAAACTTCAGAAATTCCTTTAAACCAACCTAAACCTACGGGTGATCCAATCAAGATACTGTGGATTACCTTATAGCAAAAATGAGAGCATCCCTGAGAATTGCTCCCAACGTCACAGAGGAAAGCTCAGAGGATCTTATGTTCGGTGAGGAAGCTTCTAATAAACTCACTTTTCATTTCCATCCACAGATACAAAGTGTGATCAGCAAAGAATGGCAATCGCCAGATAAAAAATATGGGCCTTCTCAGAATTTCTTAAGGCTGTACCCTCTTTCTTAAGAAGATATGAAAATGCTAGAAGTGGACACAGCGGTGGTGAAAATGGTGAAAGAAGTGGCTTTGGCTACAGAGGACTCAACATCTCTACGCGACCCAATAGACAGAAAGGAGGAAACAGCTCTCAAAAGAAACTATTCTACAGCTGGTATAGCAATGAGACCCTCAATTGCCATCACTAATTTGTCTAGAGCCAACCGCATATGGCTCCAAGATCTAGAACAAGTAATCAAAACGGGTGTTAAGAAAGAAACAATCCTAGACCTGGGAAGAGCTCTCCAGATATATAAAGAAAGAACTCGGGAGTTTACGAAGAAAAAGGGAGAGCAGCCCTCCAAAGTCACTATAGCCTCATGGCCTAAAGCAACTATAAAACAGGCATACTCTAACAATGCAACAGTGAAATATCCAGATAAGATTACTGCCCACTCCACTAGGGCAGTGTCCACTTCATGGGCTTTTTCAGTAAGAGTCCCTATGGAAGAGATCTGCAGAGCGACCACATGGTCATCATCTGATACCTTTATAAAACATTATAGACTCAACGTGCTGTCTCAAAACCAGACTCCGTTTGGTGCTAAAATTATTTCAGCAGCCATTAATACCTGTTAATATATTTTTGCAGCATGAAACCAGCCCCTCGTTTTTTATGTGCTTTTTAAATCCCTATGTATTCACCTGCCGTGGAGGACCAGGAAAAACAGAATTTTTTTCATACTTACCGTAATTTTCATTTCCTGGTCCACGGCAGGTGAATACATAGGGCAGAGGAATATGCAAACACAGCAGGGGAATACACCCTCCCCTCATATTCACTAAGCAGAAAGCAAGACAAGGGGAGGCGGGGCAAGGCTACAAAATTAAGCTTTCTAAAAGTCCTGCACAAATGGAAGTTTAATCCTATGTATTCACCTGCCGTGTTTGGACCAGGAAAAGAAAATTACGGTAAATATGAAGAAAATTTTCTGTTATAATATGAATTGTTGTAGGGTCTGCTGGTCTTTAGGGATGCCCCAGAGACTACATACATGATGCATATCTTTCAGGATAGATTCTTGTTTCCTATTAAATAGGGTCTCTTGAGTGTTCCACCACTGGGAAAATTAACTTTTTTTCTTTCTTTCCATGTGTTCTATAATTCCCCACAACCCCTGGAGTGTCTTCACTTTTTTCAGATTCCCTCTCTGTCCTGAGATACACCAGTTAGAAGAATACTGTGATTGCATTCCTCTACCCCTACTTGGACTGTCAATCAAATCCCTTTGACATGATCCCCCCTCCCTGCTCTGTAATAAACATAGAGATAAGAGCATTAGCAGGGGGAGAGATGTAGCTTTGGTGGTAGATATAAGGCTGCACTTGAACCCCCTTCTTCATAGCTTTCACTGATGGGTCACAAAGTGAGAGATCGTAAAGTGTACTGATCTCCTTCTTCCGTGTCTCCAGGACAGCTTGCTTTCTTTTGGTAACTTTGGATAGACTACAACTGGAATCATGACCCTGGAGTCATTTAAAATGTAGGAGGGGTACTCTTTTTTTTAATAAAGGAAACTTGTATGGAGACCACAGACTCCTCCTCGCCCCCCTCTTAAGGAAAATTCTGCACCATATAAGAGTTATAAAATAACAATATTTTGCATACAAACTAGAAAATACACCATGATCATTGGAGACATCACAGAAGTTAATCTTTCTGAAATAAACAAAAAATCCACATGAAATTGATTTCCTTTCAATCATATTAAAAAAGTCCACATAAAACTGCTATTTTTGTGTATTGTATTTCTACATTTTTCTTAACGAACAATCAGTTTATTTTTTCCTGAGACTTGAGATTTCCTGAGCAAAAAAATATTTGCTGAGTTACTTTTTACATTTTTTTTATCCATTCACATCAGATCTGTCCATTTAAGGGGACTGTTTATAGTTACAGTATCATAAAATAGTGATTGCTCACCTTTACTGTAGTCGTAAAATACAATGCAATATTGGTAATTTAGTACTACCCGTATATACTCCAATATAAGTCAAGGTACTTATTTTTACCTAGAAAATGGGTAAAACATGACTGACTTGAGTATAAGTTGAGGGTAGAAAATGTGACTACTACTGCCTTCTGATTCTGTATTGTTTTGAGGCTTTAGTTGCCCTTTAAATGGACAGCAGAATTCCCATACAGTAGTCCCATAACATATAGGCCAAATCCAGTATGGTTATTGACTATGGGACTACTGTATGGGAATTCTGCTGTCCATTTAAAGGGCAACTAAAGCCTCAAAACAATACAGAATCAGAAGGCATCTTTTTAACAATAGATAAAATGGTCCTAGTTCTGTATTGTTTTAAGCCATTAGTTGCCCTTTAATCTCATACAGTAACCCCCATTCCTTGGCACTCCAGATGTTTGAAAAACTACAACTCCCAGCATGCTTTATTTTCTGGGAGTTGTAGTTTCAGAACATCTTCAGTGGAAAGAATTGGGCTTACTGTATGGGACTACTGCCCCCCCCCCACCCCCAGAGCGAAGGTACATATGCAGAGAAGGCCAGTGGATAAATGTAGTATGGTGCAGTACACTAACCTCTTATCCTGTAAGCCGGCATCCGCCTGCTCGCTCCATTCCACTGCTCTGGCGCCTAACGTCACTACTCGGCGCCAGGAAATGAGACCCATCAGAACAGTGGAGCGTAGCGTGCGGATGCCGGCTTACTGGATAACGAGTATAAGTCGAGGCTGGGTTTTTTTTTTTTTAGACTTTTTTTAAGCCTAAAAACCTGGACTTATACTTGAGTATATATGGTATATATTTTTATTTTTTTTAACCACAACCAAAATATGTTGTAAAATACTGACATTGCATGGTATTTCACAAAAAATCAATATGCAGGTCGGAATTTTACAGCCATGCTGTTACAGGACAATTCTACTTCCCCTGTTCCACACCTGAATAGTACCCAGGGTGAAGACCAAAACCACTACATCCTCACTACTAGGTACATTATCAAGTAAAGCTGTAATACCTACATTAAAGGGCATCTCCCCTCCACAAAAAAGCAATATTTTACTTACAATGCCCAATAACTTAGACTTCTTCTGCTTTCCATTCAGTGATTGGCTTAGTCTCACAGAGCACAAAGCAGCAGCTGGAGGGAGGAGGGGAACCACACTGCGCATGCCAGAAACCTCTAGTAGGAAACCAATTACACCAGGGAAAGGCTCCTACTCTGCAGTTTCCTGCATTATATTTTGGCCATGCAGGACAACAATATGCAGCAGAATATAAAGGTAAGTGTAATTTAACACTACACAGTGGGCTCAGCATTGGGGCAAATTTCAGTTTGGGTGGCCATGGGGGAATAACCAACGACCCCCAACCAAAAGCATCCACATGCGAGATTATCAACCCGAATGGCCATTCATCGTACACGTGAACACGCTCAGGGGGCGTGGATCGTGGCCAAAATCGTACGTGTGGGAGGCTTTACTGTCAGTGACAACCCACAATCTGGCCAGTGAGAATACACGCTTCCTGCAGACCAATGTCTTCATACTGGCTACATCCTGGACAACAGACACGCAGGAAGGGGCCGGAGTTGCAAGTTAAACTTCATTTAAGTACGGTAAATTAGCTGATTAGTTGAGTACACAGTTTTGGTCCTTACACGGGATTATATTAATAGGTGGAAGAAGAGGAGCCAAGTATAATTGTCATTTAATTTACAATGCGACCATAAAACAAGTTACATAAGAGTAAAGAAGTGGCATCAGTAAATACCGTGGTTTTACTAATATGCCCCTAAGTACCCTAGCCCACACATGCAACTTATTTATGTCTTTATGATTGTGGAGGAAATCAAAGTATACACACAAGCACAGGGACCCCATACAAAGTCCTAGCAGATGTAGCCAAGGGCAGATTTTGCAAAGTATCAGTGCTAACCCGTGAACCACCATGCTGCACATTTGCAGGTTTGTTTTAATGCACAGTGCCTAGTTTGTAGATTTAAGTGTTAGACTTTTTTCCGCTGGAGATATAAAAGGAATACTTGGTTCAGGAAATATAAGTTTTTTTCGTAAAGTGTAAGATGGCTGGGGCATCTGCTTTTTACGTCCCTCACTGTGTTCCATCTTGCTGACATCTTTGTTGACTTTTGTTAGAATTGACAAAATATCTTCATGCCTTAAAAAGAGAACAATAAATAAATTAAATTTATAGACTGTTTACAAATATATGCTTGTTTGAGCCCCGCCAATAAGAAGGTTTAAATGAGACTGGATGGATAAAGAAATACTTCTGTGCCATCTTCTTTGCCTACAAAGCCTGCCTGACAGTTTATCTAGAAGAAGACAAAAAATAGGGTGTGAATCCTTCCTGATTTCAAATGGCAATAAGACGAATCACAGGATCAACTACCCTCGGTTTATACTCGAGTCAACAAGTTTTATTAGATTTTTTAGGTGAAATTGGGTACCTCGGTTTATACTCGGGTCGGTTTATACTCGAGTATATACGGTAGATTTTAGCACTTTTTCCAGTCTTACTTCCTAATATAGTAAGACGCCTCCCCACACTGGTTTGTCAGGGCTTAATTGGAATGTAAACAAACATTTGGATTGATCTGCTCTAATGATTTTATTCACCTTCAGATAGTTGCACTCTGCATTGATTTCAGTGTATAATGAAGTCATAATATATATATTATATATAGATATATAGATCCACAAGATTTTAGTGTCCTAGCATTGCTTTTAATCTGCCCATATCTTCTAGATTCCATCCTTCAACATTACCTCCTTAAGAGTTACACAGGACAGAGCTGCAGAGGGAGGGTAATGAAGTGAACCTGATCTTAGCACAGCTCTGTGCAATGCATTTCTCATTAGTGTCTCATTAAATGAAACCTTCACTATCTGAAAGTGAATGAAACCTTGAGCAGATCAATCCGGCTCTACATTATAATTTATATCCTAATTAAGCACACTGAATTAGCTAGAATGTGAGCTAGAATGTGAACCCACTGAAATACAGCGTGGTGAAGGCTTCTTACTATGTGAGGAACTTAAACTGGGAAAAGTGTTAAAATATACTATTTACAAATGACAGGGTAAAAAACAATCAAGGAAAACTTAGTTAGGGAAAGTTATAAGGTTAGTTAAAAAAGGTTGTACAGAGATAATGTAATGGAAAATTAGAGAATGGATACAGTAGTTAGATATTTACAGTGCAATTCCATTTTCTCAAATAGTACTATTGGAGGAATGTGGTATTTTTTGGGGCTTCTAACTTACCTGGCCAAGATCCCACATATACTAAACACAAGATTTAGTACATTGCATGATTACTCTCTAGGTAGCGCAAAAGTTATAGGGTATCTCCACTGATGAAAACCCTTTCCCCCCCCCTCCCCCCATGAAAGTACACCTAACCACAACCCTCCTCCTATCTTTTTTTTTTTCAATATTCTCCTTCATTTCTTTGCAGCAGCCTGGGGATGTTGTGCAGGTTCCTGGGGGCGTGTCTCCTCCTGTGCTGGGCAGGCTGTCACTCAATGTGCATCATCATGCTAGCAGGAACGCCCAGCGACCCCAGTGATGCTACTGTAAACAAAGCCTTTCCCCCTGTCTCTGCATGAGTGGTCACAGCAGATTGTGCAGGATGAGACTGGGGAGGAAAGGTATGAACCTCCTGCCAGAATAATGTAAGAAGCTATGGCAGGGGGGACTTTTTTCCCCTTCAATTTTGTGTACCTAACTTTTCAGAGAGGGTGCTGGGAGTGACACAAGCTGTGTATCTTTGTCTCTGTACCAACACCCCATCGTAAATCAGCTTATGTCCCTCCCAGCATCCCCTCTGAAATTTCACTGCAGTCTCTCTCCCACCCCCCTCCTTAATCAGGTTCTCTCACTCCCAGCAGCCTCTCTGCAGTCTCTCTCCCACCCCCCTCCTCAATCAGGTTCTCTCACTCCCAGCAGCCCCTCTGCAGTCTCTCTCCCACCCCCCTCCTCAATCAGGTTCTCTCAGCAGCCATGGGAACGTAACACTTACATTCCCATTGGCTGTCGGAAGAGCAGCAGGGTCAAGCCTGTCCGACTGAGCCGTGCATGCACGAAGTTACTGCACGCGTCGGTGTGTGTACCTGCAGGCTGGCTTTAGAGACAAGTGGAGCTGGTGTCTGCAGAGCAGACCGGATAAAAGATGGTGTATAACTCGGGGAGCACAGCACAGAAAACTGTGATATTGCAGGTACAATAGATTCTTAATAAAAGGCATCATTAGAGCCAAAGTTAATTTTAAGAGTGGAGTTACCCTTTAACTAAAAAGTCGGCTTTCTTATTACATAGAAATCAAGTACACAGCAGATATAGAATGGCAAATCTGCCAATTTAAAGGGTGTTTAAGGTTACCTAAATGCTAAAGGAAGGGGGAAGATTATAACAGATAATGCATCCCCACTGTAAATTAATAGGAATAGAAGTCACCTCGGAAACCTATGACCTTTAAAAAAGCACTCAGCCTGTGACCTTGTGCTTTTTTTATGGAAACAGAATTCCTCTCTAACTTCAATTATGGTTGTAATTTACTGTAATTTGGCACAGTGTCCAAACATAAGCTGGTAAATATTTGCCCTGTGTAGCAGATACATGATGGTTTATTTCGTTGTGATAGGATGTGTTTTTCATTAATTGAAAATTATTTAATAATCATTTTAACAACTTACCTTGGCACCATTTCTACAAGATTCTTGCAAAGGGCCTGGATGTACCATGAACCTTTATTCCTGTCACGGTATGAAGCATAGCCATCAACAGTTGACATACCCAGGAGAAAATCAGCATCCTGTGGAATATTCTCAACATATGGTTTAGTTTCTTCAGGAACCTTTGCATCGGATTCAATATTGGATGCTGGTTGTGGCTGGTTTCCTTGACACGCTTGTATAAAAAAAAGCTTCGGCTTGAGAGCCAGAGATTTGCACTTAGTAGCTGTGAAATATGACATAATTTCTCTTATCGGTACAACTTTATCATCCACTCCAAGAACTGTTCCTGATTCTCCATGTGTCAAGATACAGCAGACAAAGCAGTCTCTGTCACTATGGTCCTTGGAATGGAATTTTTCTAACAGATTATAAATTTCTTCAGAGTTTTGGTCTTTGACAATCTTTACATCAAATAAAAGCCATAAAAATACACTTTGTAATTCATCTGAAAAAATAAATTTTATATTAGCATGCAGTAATTGCCAGTTAAAATATAGAATTTTTATAACTCAATGGATGCAGTTTTAGTGCTTCCAGACAACTCTCCAAATTGTTCTCCTATCTGTACGACAGGTGTGTCACAGAAAAAGGAAGTGCATAGAGTGATGATTACTACCCGATAGTTCTGGACTGGTCAGAAATGGAAGATCTGCTATCTTCCATCATTGTCCAGTCCAAAATAGAGATGTCCAAAAACGATGAGTTTTATTACGTTTTTGGATTTTACGCCATTTGGAAAAATTGGAAAACCCAAAAACGGATCTATAGGGGTCAATGTGGGGAAAAAAAGGCAAGAAACATATACAGACAGGGCCACTAATTATGAGGCTCTGCGTATTGTTGAAATAGCAGAAAACGGTCTTCCAGGAGAGGAGAGTCAAGGAAAGTGACTCTAAAGGCTCCAAGGGGGGCAACCTGAGAGCCCTAAGGACTAAAGTCAGGTCCCAAGAGTGAGTTGGCGCACTCCTGGGAGCGCGAATGGAGAAGAGAAGTGTTGTGGGTTCCTGCTGTGTTGTTTGTAGCAGAAATATTTAGGGTCTCTATGACCGCCTTAATAAGGGCATCCGTACCTATGGATAGTTGAAAATCATCGACTAGGGTGTCGGTGTCTATTTTACCTTCTGAATACTCCCCTTCATATGATAGATTAACAGCTTCTAGCTGAGAGGTGGAAGGTGAGGGCTCTGGAACTGATTTAGAAGTTTAGAAGATTTCCCTGTTATGTCTGTACCTTGCTGCACTATTTGGCATAGGGAAGCAGATAGGATATATATTTTCTACTAGATATCTAGCCCAAGCAGCGGTTCCCTCCTGTGGGAGAACCACGGAATTTGCCTGTGCCACAGACCCAGTGTTTTGATTCCAAAAGGAATCTATGGAGGATCTGAGGAATTTTGCCCACTCTGGATCCTGGTCCTGTCTGGGACCTTGCTCATGGGATAGGTCATGGGACTTGCTGCATAAACCACATAGTGGATCAGGGTGACCGGCTGGCAACTTGGCATGGCATGTATTGTAATTGCAGTGCTGAACTACAGGCCCAACTGGATCCTTGCATTTTTGGTTTCTGGGGCGGGCTTTTTCTGTAGCAGACATTGCTGCAGTAAGTAAAAAAGAAAAAAGATTTTGCTTATCTGGAGGAGGCTTCGACAATCAGATCCTTGTGGACTGGAAAGGTGTTTTCTTTGTATGAGCTGTGTCCAAAATGGCCACCGCAAGTGGAGCTGTAAGATATAAGCTCCGGCCCTTTTGCCAGCCAGTCCAGCAGCGCGGGTTAACCGGGGCATGGTGGCATGTTACCCTTTTGCAGAGATGGGAGAGCCTCCTGCCGCCTTGCTGGCAAAGCGGCATGGTGTTAGGCACCCTCTCCGCAGTCGCAGACAATCCTTTCCACGTATAATGATTGTTTATGCAAACGTTCTTTTAAGTGCGCACAGAGGTGCACTGGTTATCCTACTCCTGAGCAGACACTTAAAGTGAAGGAGACTTTTTCCGCCCCCACAAGAGGCGGGGCCAGAGCGACACTTCTTAAGAATTTAAAGTGTCCACTCCTTGGGGCAGAAACTTAACCCCAGTGTGCCTGGGTCCCCCCGAGGCTGATAGAAAAATATTTTTTATTTGCTCTTTTTTGTAAACCTCATAAATGATTGTCAATTTTTTTGTTTTTTTTACAGTTTTATATTTGTGTAAAGCCATTACACAAGCATTAATGCTAGTTAATATAAGTTAACATTAGAGGTGATAATTCAGGGTCAGAGGGGTCAGATCTACCACCTTAGCACCACCCACTCCACTACCTCCTCCATCAGCAGCCTCAACATCGCTGATGGAGATCAGGGAGATGAGGGACTGATTTGCTCAGACTGACTGGGCTTTATGCAGCCTCTGCTGCAACTTCAACCGCATGCAGTGGGACATGCGAAGATAATTTTTTCCCTAGGTTTTTTTATAAAGTTCATGTTTTACTATATTTCTTCCTAGGTGCTTTTTTTTTTTTTAATTCAGTAAATTTTAATTTGATAAAAATGTTTGTCTTTATAATTTACTGCACACATAATTAATTAGGCCTAACAATCTGCCATCCAAGGCTTTTTCCCCACACCTCATTGGCTTCTCCCTCTCAATTTGCATTGTATAGTGGAATTCGGGTGAAGGTGTAAAACTTTGTTGAAGCACCACAGAGTACAGTAGGCCCACTGTAGGTTGTTAGCATTGTATCTAAACCAGGCAGGCTCAGAGTATTCATCGTGCAAAGGAAAGTGGGTGATGGGGTAGCATTTGTTTGCATCACGTACAGGAGCAGGCCCACAGAAGTTTGTTAGCTTTGTTGCCGTGCCAGGCAGGCCCTAGTAGAAGGACCCCTCAAATTAGTAGCAACTCACCCTCAGAGTATTCATCATGCAAGGGAAGCAAAATTTAGACTGTTGGTTTGGGCCAGGCAGGATTGACCCACATGTAAAAACCTTAGCCATAGAGTAGCTGTTGCAGCTGTACAGAATAGTCAGAGTAGGTGAAACCACAAGGATGCCTTGTGGAGAGAACGAGCAAATGTAGACTTCAGGTTTCGGCCAGACAGGATTGACCAAAAGGTAGAAACATTAGCCACAGAGTAGCTGTTGTGGCTGTATAAAATGGTCAGAGTAGGTGACACCACAAGAGTGTCTCTCAAGTGTCTCATGGAGACTTAAATATTTTTGGTTTAGGCCAAACAGGTAAGATTGACCCAAACTTGGAAAAATTAGCCAAGGAGTAGCCGTTGTTAACTCAGTTACCATGTAAAGTTAGTTGTAGGACAGCCAAAATTATAAGGCCACACACAACTGACCCTACACTGCAAAAAATTAGCCTTTTAGGGCTAGGCCACACTGCTGCGTTTTTTTTTGCGTTTGCGATTGCGATTTTCCAAAATTATTGAAAACGCGACAACGCAAAAAAAACGTTTTTCGGTGCGATTGCGTTTTGCGTTCTGCATTTTTAATCGCAATCGCATGCGTTTTCCTATACTTATTGAAGAAATCGCAAACGCAACGAAAAACGCACATGAAATCGCATGCTATTGCGTTTGCGTTTGCGTTTCAGTGTGGCCTAGCCCTTACATAGCTTAAATTCAGTAGAGAAAGGTAGGACCATAAATGATCTTACCAAACAGAAAAATTAGCCAGTTGCCAGCTGAGCTGGTATTAGCTAGGCCTCAAGATGGACACTGAATTGGTGGGAAGGAGCAGTAAGGATGGCATTCTGCCTTTCCTCTAAGATGCAAAGATGACACTTTACCCTTGTAGCGGGAATCTACAAGGGTGGCAACCCAGTACTGCTCCTTGCATATAAAGGAGCACATCTGCTGCAAATTACCAGCCCCCAAGGATCATGTTCTCGGTGTCACTGAAGACAACAGTGTCTGGCTGAACCTATCCCGAACCACAGGTAACACGTGACACTTGGGAGGGTATAGATGTCCCCCTAGAGGAATGCCTTGTTCCAGGACGCCAAAAAAACATCCTCATGATCTCTGCACCATGATCTCTGGGCTCAGAATGTATCATGGTGTTGTTCTCCTCTTTCAGTAGCTGTTGCTTTGTGGCTAGTGCCCTGTCAAGACTGCCATGCAGCCTGTGCTCGAGGAGGAACAGCAGAGTGATAGTATATGAGATTTTGGCATCATCCTGGCTTATCTTCTCTTTTCGCTGTGAGACCAGGCACAACACAATGAATACGGAGATGTTGCTGGCACTCATAGCCACATTCTCTGTGTTAAGTTCTGTATCACGGCGAAAAGTGCAAGTGTTAACTCACCACATTGAAATCCACACAAACAAAAGCTTAAAGGGTATCTCCACTGAGGAAAAAGCATCTTTTTTTTTTTGGTTTATTTTAAAGTTCACCATCCCCCAACCCTCCTCCCCAAAATTCCCTTTCGTTTGATTGCAGCAGCATGGGAAAGTTGTGCAGGTTCCTGGGGGTGTGTCTTCCGCTGTGCTGAGGGTGCTGTCACTCAATGTGCATCATCATGGTAGCAGACACACCCACTTGGCTGCAGTAAGAAATCCTTTCCTCCCTGACTCTCTAAGTTCATTTTTACAGCTAATCATGCAGAGAGAGACAGGGGAGGAAAAGTTAAAACCCTCTTCCCACAATACTGTAACAAAGGCAGGGGGACTTGCATTGTTTTTAATAAAGATTTTTTGCGTCTAACTCTGATCAGATTGATTTCATAGGGGATGCTGGGAATATGAGGCAATCTGGTATGGGAGGGAGTGGGAGAGAGAAAAAGATAGTACCTGATTACTCCTCCATTAATTAGTGAGGTCAGCAAGCTGCTGTGATGGTCATGTGATTCTTCCTCCATTAAACAGTGAACTCAGTAGCTTGAGTAGCTTGAGTTTCTGGGGGAAACTCATTGGATTTCTTCTAAAATACTGCTGTAAGACACAGGATACTGCAGGTACATATCCACCTTACACATATCTATCCTTACAACCCAGGTGACTTTTATCAGTGGAGATACCCTTTAAATTTGCTAAAAAGCACAAATCTCTCTCCAAACTCCAACGCTGTCATGTCTTCTACTAAACTCCCCAACACTGACAAAATGGCACCTGGAACCCAATGGGTTGGCACTGCTGTGGTTGCTGAAATTAGGTCGTGTCTGAATAGTTTTCGTTAATTGGAAATTTTTCCATAATTATACATTTTTTGGATTTCAAAAATATCAAAATAATTTGAGTTCCAAAAGTTCCGGAACCTGGTTCCGAAATCACACTTCATCTCTAGTCTAGTACTTTATGCACTTCCTACATTTATTGGCAAATATAGAAAATGTAGGAAAAGAATCAATTGTTTTGTTGACCCTTCCTCTTTTTAACTTTGCTCTCAGCTTCTGGGAATTTTTTTTTCCTGATCTGATCAATTAGACTGTAAGCTCTATGTGAATGGGAACTTCTTTCCTCTTGTGGCAAGGCTCAAGCACTTATTTGTACAATTTATATAATTATTTTGTACTGAACTATTTATGCATTTATACATTTGTCCTTCTTGTATGACTTTTTGTATTTTGTCAAAAATACTGCGTCCCCAAGTGGCACTGTATAAATAAACTATACATACCAGTACATACATCTGATTGCAATAATCTAAAACAATGTGAATTCACACCACAAATACTGATGCAATAAATTTAGCAAAACACAATTACCCAACTGCCAAAACTTTTGGCCATGACTGAAGTATATTGTAGAAACATTTGATCCAGATAAAGACAAAAAAAGTATTTTTCCCTTCCCTACTTCTCTTCCTATACTAGACATATCTGTAGGAGTAGCAATAATAATAATAATAATAAGAAGAAGATGACTTCATATATAATATAGCCTAACAGGCAGCTGAAAGACCAGCCGTAAGACTGGTAGAAAGATGACAGCTATGACTTTTTTGTGGCAAGCTTCAAATGCTAATTGCTCTGTTTCCAATGAAAAAGACAATAGTAATACACACTCCTACCTTAAACAGAATTATAAAAGCAACCCATCAAATGAAAAAAAGTATATAGGTAAATCATCACCCAAATCACAAAACTGCAGTTGTAGTTTTTCATTTGGGGGGTTAACATGCCATTTAAAGGGTAACTGTGGTCTCCATACAATGATGTCTTTAGCTTCTTTGGGTCATAAGTTATAGACTTGTAATTTTACATTCAGACAGTCAGGATAAACAAGGAAGTGTGTGACAGTCACAAAATGTGCTGTTTATAAAGCCCCACCCCCCAAAAAATAATATTTTCTGAAGCTATTTAAAGGACAACTAAACCCACAGAACAACACTGAACCAGAAGGCAGAACACCTTGATATAAACCAGTAATCTGTGTCTTACCTCTCATTTTGATACGGGCACTGAGAAATTAACCAAAATAACATATGGTTTGTGCTTCACTTCACAGCATTCTAGTATCACACAGTTTGGTCAACGACCAATATGTTCTGCACATGCTCAGTCCTTAGCTATGGCAGAAACTTGTTACAGTTGGTCACACCCATTAATAATCACTAGCCAATCCTTTTACAGGACAGATAAAGCAAGGAACCATGTGACCGAGGTCAGGAGGTGTGGTCTGACACTGCACATACACACAAATACTTCATCCAGTTCTGAACAGGCTTACATTTACTTTAATACAATTAACTGAAGTGGTATCTTATAGCTTATTGGGGTTTTTAGAGGGGTTGTTTTCAGATTCTGGAGTATAAAAAATTGTGTTTAGTTCTCCTTTAAAGACCTGCAACTATTTTCTGTCCATTTTTTTTACCTAGTTTTCTTTTCAGGCTTGTGGCTAGCTTTATAAATGATACAGCAGTAGGATACAACTGGACATAGGCTGGGGGTGGAGCAATGGTGCTGGTGATGTGCTACAGTAGCTAGAAACACCACCATTTATACTGCTGTAACTTTGGATAGACCACAGCTAGAAGCATGATTCTGGAGTCATTTTAAATCTCTACCGTAAATAAAAAAACTTTTAGTATAATGTAGCTACCCCTGCCCACCCCCAACCACTATGTCAGATTACTTAAAAAAGATTCAGAACTCTACTGCACTGTGATCTGGGTCCCTGCTTGCCGGAACTAGCAAATGGGCCGGACCAGCAGCCGTGTCTGTAATTGGCTGAGATGCAGCCAATCACATTTGGTAGAGTGGTCAATGTGAAAGTATTATTTTCCTTTAATGAATTAATTTCATCTGTCTTTGCATTCAGCCAAACCAGTGATTGAGGTGAATCTAATGCTTCTTTAAAGGTTTGTGGTACATCATGTACATTGTAACAGTAGCCAAAATATTATCAATAAAATATAACTTTAACACATAATCATCTAAATACTGAGGAACTTTCCTGTCTCTCTTGGGGTAACGTGTACTACAGCTATCCTGTGTTTTGTCATTATAATCACTTTCTGTAATCTTCACTTCAGAAATTGAGACCTCCACAGGATTCTTATCTATCACAGGGCATAAACTCTTTTCCCTATAAACATCCTCATCTCCATTTAACATTTCCATTTTCCATTGTTTGGATAATACACCAGGTATGAGGGACTATTTTGTGATATCCAACAAATATTCCCTTACACTTTCAGGGAGATTCTTATTGTTTAAAATGGTGCTAATTTTACCCCAACCAATCAGAACCAACCAACCAACTTATTTAACAGTTAGCATCTGATTGGTTGGGGCAAAATTAGCACCATTTTAAACGATAAGAACTTTTATTGAATCTCCCTGTTTGAATCTAGCTTCTTCCACACTGTTTGAAAGTGTGTGATTTGCACAGGTGTCAGTCTCTCTGTTTCTGCTCTGCAAATATTTATCCTGACTACAAATTTCACAATTTAGTTTGGAAACATCAACCTTACCCTTAATATTCATCCCATTTACTACACCTTGTAATTTTATATCATCATCATAATTACAATGACCAAGGATTTCATGCCATGTTTGAATATCATAACAGCTATTACAACTGTCTTCATTTTCATTAAAAGAATTCTGGTAGTAAAGT
Source organism: Hymenochirus boettgeri (assembly GCA_019447015.1). Taxonomy (NCBI): domain Eukaryota; kingdom Metazoa; phylum Chordata; class Amphibia; order Anura; family Pipidae; genus Hymenochirus; species Hymenochirus boettgeri. Next base: position 99,118,193 of record CM033477.1, read on the forward strand.
CTGTTGTATTTCTTGATACACTTGGTAAACTTGGTCCCATTCTTATGAATTAGTTCACTCTCACTTTGCTGAAATTTTACACATGCGTCATTGCTTGTCGCTGCTTCAACAGAGAAAATGTCCTGTGGATATGTGGAATACACAGTGCATTTCGTAACATTGTCTTAACTTTATTTCCCTTACTGTCAGTAAGGCACACTTCTGCGTCACCTCTTCTAAGCGCCACACCGGAAGCCTTTTTACCGTCTGCTAACTCCATGTAGTGCTTTTCAGGCTTATATGTGCCATCACAATTTTTAAGCTTTTTAATAATCTGTAATTATATGCGACGTTGCTCCTGTATCAACCATTAGTCTCTTTGGAATTAAACAGTTTAAGTTTTGTTTACTTATTTTAAAGGCAAATGTTTGTTGTGCATCATCAGCTGCCTGATTTACATTGTCCTGTTCTATGCACCTGCAAAATGCTTCCTTTTGGGCTTTTGCAATAGTTACACCACTGAGATCTTCTCTTGTTTATTTTGCTTGGACACACTCTAGTTCTGTGGCCCTTTTGGTTGCAATTGTAGCAAACAAAGTTAAGATCTCTCTCCCTTACTGTAACAGGGGTAGTGACCTTCATCACATTATCAGCGTTTGGACTGACACAGTATATTTCTGTGTCCTCAAAGCTTCGTAACTGTGTTTTAAACTCAGCAAAAAATAATTTTCCATCTCCCTGTGTGATATGAATTGCAAAGAGTTTAAATGATTTAAGGTAGGCCTTTAAGAAGCATTGCAATCAGCAGTCCATCTCCTAGTGTCTCTCCAGCATTTCTCAGCTCTGTAATCTTTCTGCACGTATTATATAGTCTGTAACACTTTCATTTTCAGCTTTCTGCAGTGCTGTTAACTCTGCATATAAGCTAATGATTCTAGGATTACCTTTGCCTGCATAGTGTTTTTTTTAGGATTTGAAGCGCTTTCCTTCCATCATCAGCTGATTCTCATCCAGAAATTGAATTAATTCAGCATAAGCTTCATCTGTCTTATTTCTATCCTCATCTAAGTCTGTGTCCTCTGAGGGCTCCTATAGGATGGTCTCTTTAAGTTTCAAAAGGCGCAGATGGCCTAAGAACTTTTTATCTCCATCAAAAATCAGCCTGCTCCATCGGTTTCCTCCTGGGCCCATAACCTGTTGTCATGTCTTTATAAGAGACAGGATAACAGTATGTGATATAATCCTAGTCAGGTAAGTAACAGACACCATGCTGCTCTCTCTTTCTCAGTTCAAGGAGACAACAACAACTTTATTAACACTCCTACATAGCAGACAAAGCACATGTTAAATAACATTGAATCTGCAGCTGTATGAGATCACACATATCAATGAACATTCATAGGTAGGAATATGCTCTTTTTAATTGTATGGAGACCATATTTGCCCTTTTATGTATTAATATAGCTCTCACTTTAAACACAAAGCCTAAGACTGCAGTGTAATCAACCTTCTGAACTTTATAGAACCCCTTTATAGTCCATTTGACTCCTCCTGGGGGTCAATTTTGACCTTTCGGAGGTCCCCTGCACTTTTTAGTAAGGTAACTTTATATTAATTTTTTCCCCCTGTTTAATATTTTCACTTGGAGTAACTTAGAAAAGTTCTAGAATAATTTCTGTTGAACACAGGTTGTACTTACTAGCATCTTTATCTGTTCCTTCTCTTTTTTTTGCAGTCATGAAATGTGAATTATTGATGATCAAGCAATACCCCCTGCATTTGTTGTTCATATCATAGACCTCTGTCTAGAAAAACAAAGCACTAAAGTTACATAGCTAGTTTTTGTATGAATTTACATTTACAATTTTGCTGTAAAAGATCCCTACCTGGCTGTGATCAGCAGCATAGGCTTTACCTCTTTTTTAAAGGAGAATGAGATTTTTGCAATACACTTACGCTACTTGCCACTGGAATGGCGGCAACTAAACAGTAAATATATTATTATTTAAAGAGCATGTCCACCCCTTTTAACATTTTTTGATATATAATAGCTCTCCCTCCCCCAGCCCCAACCGATATAATAGATTTTCCAGAGACTCCCCCGATTTTTACTTTACCCTTAAAACTGCAAGCAGGGGGCCGGACCGGCAGCCGTGTCTGCGATTGGCCAGTTTTTTTGACTTTACATGGACATTACAGGAGAACCATTTGGAGCTGGGCTGTAAGGTAAGGTTTTTATACACTACAGAGTGGGCCAGTAGTGGGTTAAATTATAGTTTTGGGGGTGAACATGCCCTTTAAAAGTATTTTACTATCACTCGTTTTCTGTATAAAGTTATCCATACTACTTATTTTTATGGCTAAGCAAAGTTCTGGGGGAATGGAGAGATGATTTTCCTGCACAGCATAGCACTGGATTAAACATGCTTACTGTTAGAGATTATAAGGGCGATGCTATATCAGCCATTTTTGGGCCGAATTAGTGCAAAACCCACACTACACAACGGGTTAACATTGGTGTTTTAAGAATTCAATTCAATAATTTAGCGATGGCTATGGATTAAGATTCCTTTTCTATGGAGGCGTACAGGCTGATATATAAAAAAAACAGACGTCTTACCTGACATATATATATATATATATATATATATATATATATATATATATATATATCGTTGGTGCACAGTGGGAAATATGTGGATGTATGTTTAGCTATATGTGGATAAAATTTAGGGATTTGTACAAAAAAAATAAAGGCAAGATGTTATAAATGAAAGAAATCTTATGAAATCTTGGTTCTAATAGTCTCACATCCCCTAAATAAATATTTTACACAATATACAGAGGCAGAAGGGAACCTATTGGGTGTACCCCGATAGGTATTAGAGGGACATATATACACACCTTTTGGATTGTACTGGAAGTGTTAGTGCTTTAGAAATACATGTTAAATATACATAAAGTGCAGCCTAACATCTAGACAAGACAGACATTATCCATCTTATATTTGTTATATAACACTATCACATTTTTCTGTTTTGTTTATCGATTTGTTTTGATAAATCTATACAGGAACATATTTAAATCCAGGGTTTTGAGAGATGGGCAAAACTGCTAAAATCCATTCCACCTGTGGACCTGGAAAATGGTCTGGGGAAAATGTACATACATCCAGAAGTTTAAAAAAAAAACTTTCCTCAAGATCAAACTGTGTTTCGAGATTACACATTCTATTTTCGAGGGTCACCGAAATTTTAGAAAATTAGAATTTTAAAGGAATTTTCGGAAATTTTGTAACTTACTGTAAATGGCTCTGGGACCTGGGAAATGGTCTGGGGAGCAGATAATCCGGATTCTTTCAAATCAGAATTGGTTACAATCAGATTTTTTCAGAAAGTAACTGATTGGTATACTAACCAATCAGATTCTTTCTGAAAGAATCTAATTGTAACTAATTCTAATTGGAAAAGAATCTGATTGGTAAGCTAACCAATCAGAATCTATCTGAAAGAATCTGAATGTAACAAATTCTGTTTAGAAAATAATCTGATTGGTCAGTATACCAATCAGATTCTTTCTGAAAGAATCTGATTGTATCCAATTAGAGTTGGTTACAATCAAATACTTTCAGGAAGAATCTTATTGGTATGCTTTCTGGCAGAATCTGAATGTAACTAATTGTGATTGGAAAATAATCTGATTGGTAAGATTCTTTCTAAAGAAAAAAAAAAAAGCTGATTGTAACCAATCAGAATTGGTTACAGTCAGATTCTTTCAGAAAAAAAATTGATTGGTATGCTTTCAGAAAGAATCTAATTGTCCTTTCCCCAGACCATTTTCCAGGTCCCAAAACTATTTACAGTTAGAGATGGCCGAAACTCACTAGTTTTGTTCCGTTTTCGGATTTCTGGAAAATCCCAAAGATCCAAAACCGGGAAACGAATTTTCGATAATTTTTAAAAGTACGGGACTATTTTTGATCATTTTTGAAAATATTCTCGAACCTTCAAAAATTATCGAAAATACGATCTGAGACCATTTTCAAGTGTAGGTCCATACTCTTACGCATTTAGGCCCAATGGTGGCCGTCGTCAGGGCCGGAACGCGTAGGAGTATGGACCTACAGTAAGACTTAATAAAGTCTTTAAATCCATGGAGTGCTCCGATTGGAATTGATACTGGATATCATTGAGTGACGGTAGAACCCGGGCACATAACCAGGAACGGAGTATTATATATATATATATATATATATATATATATATATATATATATACACAATACAAGAATTGTGGAAGCACTCCAATTAGGCTAATTTACAACTACATTTAGTGGAAGTGCTACTGATCTGGTCAAACATTTATACAAACATAGAAAAGATAATCAATGCACATTCCTAGGCCCCATACAATATCATATTATCTGCTCACTGGCATACTTTATAAACAAAGGGGTTTTAGTATACATTACTGTGATCACATGAATGAAAAGCCTTCCAACCACGTCAAGGTAACCCCAGTCTGGAAGGTCCTAACGTCTAACCTTTTCAATTTCTTTTACTTCAATTACGATTAGCAAACTTTTGCATTTCTCATTCTTACACACTGGATCCATTTAACAGGCTCTCTCCCTTCCCCCTCAGCCCTTTGGCTTTTTAAAATGAGGGAAGAGGCCATCCAGTGCTTTATATTAAAGGCAGAGGACCTCCCATTAAAGGGGCGTGTTGGGGGTGCTATTACCACATGGAGGCTTGACCAAGCCTCCCAATAAATACATACAATACAAGAATTGTGGAAGCACTCCAATTAGGCTAATTTACAACTATATATATATATATATATATATATATATATATATATATAAACAATTTTCGAGATCCTTCGCACTACTCCAAGGCCTGTCGCAGGGTTCGATATATACGGCTTTGTATAAAGTAGCGAAGCACTCCATGGACTTACATACGTAATGGTTTTTATTAATACCTCAGCAGGTCCGTTGAACCTACACGTTTCGGCCCAATGGCGGCCGTCGTCAGGGTTACAGATCCTGGCATACCATGCACTTATAACAGGTGAGTTCCCTCCCCTACCACCCCCCCCTTTTTTTTGCTCAAAGTTCAATGTTAACCCCTTGTTCACCAAGTGTTAGTCCGTGCTCAATCTTCGAGTGCCAAACACAGAAACCTTCAGTTCAATGTAACCAGATCCCAGTCCTCATAGTTCGATCACTGGTACTTATTTCCGTGCACTAAAAGTGCTAGTGTGCAAATACTTATGTTACATCCAATATATACAGACTAAAAAACATATAAAATAAATACCTTTTACATTTAGGTTAAAAATAGTGATACAGTGTTATAAATAAGTTAAAACCAATTACCTCTGTTATAAATTACTATCAACACACAAAGTGAACTAAAAAGGAATTTCTCACCTATAGCCAATGTTTATACATAATAAAAATAAAAAATAAATTATATTATATTATACTATATAATACTCGGTACAAATGGAGGATACATAGTGGATGTCTTATATTCATTCTTTTCTAACCAACCCTTAGGTAAGTATAGTACTATGGAAGGACTTAATACTATTCTATACTCTATTGAGATCCAGGATGCTATTAGTTAAAAATCACATAAAGTGCATAGTGATTATTTACAGCCCCCCTGTGGTGGCTAGGGAGATGGAACATGGTATATGGGGCATATTATACTCTATAAAAAACATGATAGCGTGTATTGTTCATTAAGTCCCCGGGGTGCTAAAGTGCACAATTTCCTAATCCATCTGGCCTCTCTTCTTAACAGGGCTCTTTTTCTATCTACCCCTTCCTTCTGTGGCTCACAGTCTATTGCCATCCATTTGAGGGTGGCCAGGGGATGTCCTTCTTTCCTAAAATGTTTAGCCACCGACTGTTCTCCAAATTTATCTGGGGCTCTTCCACACTCACTCAATTTTGTGCCCTTAGTCCCCTCTAATGCTACTCTGATCGCCTGCCGATGATTGGCTAGGTGATCCCTCATGGTCGTGGTGGTCTTATCCACGTAATACTTACCACAAGGGCAAGTTATAATATATACAACAAATTGGCTCTGACATGTTAATCTAGATCTTATTTTTATCCTCTGGCCATTGTGTGGATGGGGGAAATCCGAGCCAGCTATGGCTGACCGACAGGCTATACAGCCTAGGCATTTAAAGAACCCCACTTTAGTTTCAGACAACCACGTTTGTTTCCTTTCAATGTCTGGTTCTCTCAAGTCCGTTCTCATCAGTATATTTTTCAAGTTTTTTCCTTTCTTATAAACAAATCGGGGGCTCGCATTTTCAAACGGTAAACCTTGATCCTTAGTTATTATTTCCCATTGGTTTTGTACACTCGATTTGAGGAATCTAGTCCTAGGTGTGTATGTGCCAATGATTGGTATCTTCACAGACTTCTTATTTTGCCCCGGGTCTCCCTTCAGCTCAATACACTTGGTACTCCAGACCCGCTCCATTTGGGTCTGTATCATCCCTTGGTCATACCCCCTGTTTTGTGTCAGTGTTATTCCTCAGTACTCTGAGGCACTGTGAGTATATAATCCCTTTCTTCTGAGTTTCAGGGTAGAAACTACTTGCTTGCATCAGGGTATTTCTATCCGTTGGTTTTGAAAACAGAGTGGACCCAATGTTGTTACCCTTTTTGAAAATTCTGAGGTCCAGGTAGTCAATCCCCTCCTTATGGACTTGTCTAGTTAGTTTTACCGGTGAGTCCAATTGATTTAGCTTCTCCACAAATGACACACATTCCTCCTCCGTTCCTTTCCATAAAAAGAAGAAATCATCTATGTATCTTCGATAGATCAATATTTTGTTAGGGCATAACGGGAGGATGTTTCTCTTCTCAAAGTCCTCCATGTATAAATTTGCGAAGGACGGTCCAATATTTGAACCCATTGCCGTTCCTGCTACTTGTTGATAAAAAGAAGACTCAAATCGGAAGTAGTTACACTCCAATGACAGCAACAATAGATCCATTAGGAACTCTATAGGGGGTGACTTGTGCCCAAAATTAAAGTACCCCCTCTCCCTGAGGGATAATGGTGTACAGACTAGACACATCACAGGTCATGAATATCACATCACTGAGGTCCCCACTAAATCCCTTAAGAGTCTGCAGTAGGTGCTGGCTGTCCGGGAGATATGAGGTCATTTCTCTCACTATCGGTTGCAAGAATAAATCCAAGTATACAGTAATTGGCTTAAAGATGGACCCACACGCAGATTCTATAGGTCTCCCTGGTGGTCTGGTGGTAGATTTATGAATCTTGGGGACTGTATAGATGATTGGTACCCTAGGGGTGTCTGTGATCAAGAACCCTAATTCATCTTGTGTGATCCAAATTGTTGACGAAGGCTTGTTGCAATCGATTATCCAGATCCCTCTTGAACATACTAGTAGGGTCACTAGGGAGACTTTTGTACGTGGTCCCATCTGATAATTGGGACAATAGTTCAGCTTTATAGAAGTCAATGTCCATAAGGACTATTGCCCCCCCTTTGTCTGCTGGGCGGATAATTAAATTTAAAAGGGGGGGGTGGTAGGGGAGGGAACTCACCTGTTATAAGCGCATGGTATGCCAGGATCTGTAACCCTGACGACGGCCGCCATTGGGCCGAAACGCGTAGGTTCAACGGACCTGCTGAGGTATTAATAAAAACCTTTACGGATGTAAGTCCATGGAGTGCTTCGCTACTTTATACAAAGCCGTATATATCGAACCCTGCGACAGCACCCGGGCCTTGGAGTAGTAACGGAGTGCGAAGGATCTCGAAAATTGTTATATCATCCATTCACTATCTGAGCCGCACCTGCCAGACCTTCCGACGACCGCCTGTCTTTCTTCTTTGCACTTTGTTTGAGTGTTGGCGTACAAATGGAGGGGGAACAGCCACAACCACATAAACAGTTTATGGTGGACACTGACAGCGGATTCTATTTCGTGATGAGGCTATTGCATTGAGCCCTGATCAAAATAATCGTGAGGCATTTTTTAAACTGCTGAGATTGAAGAAAAAGGAGATAGATCTAAACTTACTAGGGGTATTTTTATCAGATTACCACTGAACACGAAGGCTTCCAAGGGGGTTTAGGGTGAGAAATGTACCTACCATTGGAAGACACGACCCGGAATTCTGCACAAAATGGTGTGGGATTTTAAATCGTTGTTCGTTCGATCTCCTATTGTTGGTTATAGAACAAGCGGGGAAGGAACTCCCCAAGGTCAGGGATGAGATTTCCAAGGTTGAATTTGTACATAAAGACGCTTTGAGCAAGGATGATTCCTGTAAGTGGTTGGAGAAACTGGAACTGCAGATTGCTTAATATAGGGAAGACTTAGTGACTTTCAAAAAGAAGAAAGTTACTAAAGTGGAGAGTGACTATGTAGAAAAAAGGGTCTATGGTTGGTTGTATGGAAAAGCAGAGGGTCCAACACGATTCCAAAGGAGAAAGATCCGCAGACCATTACGCACTGTGGATAGTTCAGATGAATCGAATCCCTCAGATAATGAGAGAAATCCGGAACCAACCAATGAGAATAGACCAAGAAATTTTTTAGGGGTGACCACAAGGTCATCGACACGGATAAAAGACACAGACAGAGAAAGGCCACCAGAAGGGGCCAAAAAGAAAGACAGAGGATTACCTCCAAAACCTCCGAGGAGGAGGTAATATACAACCTGAGTAAACACACCCTTACCGAACAGGAAAGTGCGGTTCTCAGTAGGGGCCTTTCCTTCATTCCCACACCAAAACATGACCCTATGGAGGATGATATTATTATATATAAACTCCAGCGACAACTTAAATTAAAAGAACAATTCAAACTGGTAGAATCTATCCCTAAGAAAATTAGGAAAACCAGTAGATATGAGCCACCCAATACTCCCCCAGCGATTAAGGTATTCGGGGATATGGTTAAAAAAGACCTAGATGAGGCATATAAAACCCATCCGATACGATCCACTAGGTGGGCAAACCTAACAAAAAAGGAACAGGATGCCTTACGAACTTTAAAGGAAGATAAAAATTTGATTATCCGCCCAGCAGACAAAGGGGGGGCAATAGTCCTTATGGACTGAACTATTGTTCCAATTATCAGATGGGACCACATACAATAGTCTCCCTAGTGACCCTACTAGTATGTTCAAGAGGGATCTGGATAATAGATTGCAACAAGCCTTCATCAACAATTGGATCACACGAGATGAATTAGGGTTCTTGATCACAGACACCCCTAGGGTACCAATCATCTATACAGTCCCCTAGATTCATAAATCTACCACCAGACCACCAGGGAGACCTATAGTATCTGCGTGTGGGTCCATCTTTAAGCCAATTACTGTATACCTATAGTATCTGCGTGTGGGTCCATCTTTAAGCCAATTACTGTATATTTGGATTTATTCTTGCAACCGATAGTGAGAGAAATGACCTCATATCTCCGGGACAGCCAGCACCTACTGCAGACTCTTAAGGGATTTAGTGGGGACCACAGTGATGTGATATTCATGACCTGTGATTCACAGGTCATGAATATCACATCACTGGGCTGTGATGTGTCTAGTCTGTACACCATTATCCCTCAGGGAGAGGGGGTACAAATTTGTAGGGAAGTCCTCATTAATTTTGGGCATAAGTCACCCCCTATAGAGTTCCTAATGGATCTATTGTTGATGTCATTGGAGTGTAACTACTTCCGATTTGAGTCTTCTTTTTATCTAGCCACAGGGGGGCTGTAAATAATCACTATGCACTTTATGTGATTTTTAACTAATAGCATCCTGGATCTCAATAGAGTATAGATAGATTAAGTCTCTTCCATAGTACTGTACTTCCTAAGGGTTGGTTAGAAAAGAATGAATATAAGACATCCACTATGTATCCTCCATTTGTACCGAGTATATATAGTATAAATAATATATTTATTTTTTTTTTTATTATGTATAAATAAAAGGTGAGAAATCCCTTTTTAGTTCACTTTGGGTGTTGATAGTAATTTTAAACAGAGGTAATTGGTTTTAACTTATTTATAACACTGTATCACTATTTTTAACCTAAATGTAAAGGTATTTATTTTATATGTTTTTTAGTCTGTATATTTGGATGTAACATAAGTTTTGCACCATAGCACTTTTAGTGCACGGAAATAAGTACCAGTGATCGAACTATGAGGACTGGGATCTGGTTACATTGAACTGAAGGTTTCTGGTTTGGCACTCGAGATTGAGCACGGACTACACTTGGTGAACAAGGGGTTAACATTGAACTTTGAGCAAAAAAAAGGGGGGGGTGGTAGGGGAGGGAACTCACCTGTTATAAGTGCATGGTATGCCAGGATCGTAACCTGACGACGGCCGCCATTGGGCGAAACGTGTAGGTCAACGGACCTGTGAGGTATTAATAAAAACCATACGTATGTAAGTCCAGGAGTGCTTCGCTACTTTATACAAAGCCGTATAATCGAACCCTGCGACAGGCCTTGGTGAGTAGTGCGAAGGATCTCGAAAATTGTTTATATAAGTAGAGAGATATAGATTATAGAGATAGAAGATATAGAGAAGATATAGATTAGATATAGATAGAGATAATATACACACACACACACCACACAATATATATGATAGATATCTATATATATATATATACACACACATACATACATATTGTTACCAGATCATACCCTGATATCATTAATTAATATCAGTAATGCTGCACTTGTTTCTTATTTTTCCTATGACAGATATTTAGGCACATTCCAAAAAAACACCGTAAATGAGGTATTGATAGGCCTCATCATAGTTTCAAGAGGGCCCAAGGGATTCCTAGTTATGCCACTGAACTTGATTGAAGGGCATGTTCCTGTCCCATGCTCTTTACCATATAATTTTAGTCTATGACTTTTTAGGTGTATTTGTGTGGTGTGGGAGTTTGGCTCACAGATACCGGTTGATTACAGAGATTACGGAGTTTCTGGGAGTTTACCTCAATATTCCCAGTTAATGAACTGAGAGTCTTGTTATTTTTTTTTTTTTTAATAATTGTAGCAGAAATGCAGATTTCTGCATTTTCCTGCTTACTCTTGTGCATGCAGGCTAGCTGATCGCTTGATCATCATGCCTTCCTCCAAACCACTATTTTAACATACAGATGAACAAAATTAAGACAAACCTGGGATTTTGTAATTTTTGGGTGAAGGTGCAGTTCAGAGAGTTGATGATCAATGTTTTCAGCTTTGTCATCTGTAAAGCAGAGGAAAATGTAAGTCCACATATTTCCCAAATTCAGAATAATAAAATATTTTAATAACAAATATATAAAAGAAATAAGAAAAGGAGAACAAAACCTTAAATACACAGGCAGCTCCACAGATGCTTTAATATTGTCACTTAATAAATCCATGTGTCTTGCTCTCTGAAATCAGTCCATTAAGGCTAGATCCCATGATCACGCACAGCAACACATGCAGGTTTTTTGCAATGCGATGCTGTGTGCAATACTACATGTGCAATGCTTTCCGGGTCATTTCTATGTTATTGGCAAGCATGAGATCTACACCAAAAGTGAGAATGACAATTTGCGTTACCTTTTGTTGTACTGTGCCCTCAGTTTAAGGGCTACGCTACACTACCGTGTTATCTTATGTGATAACAATTGTGCTAACGAAATTGTTAGGGGGGTAATTAAGGTGAACAGCGTTACTTAATTTTGTGTGGACATTCCCTTTAAGCAAATCACTGGCAAACCTTCCTTCCAGAGCTGCTGGTGTCTTGTCTTTTGACTGTATTACTGGAGCTTGTGGGTAATTGGTGAACCAGGTTACAAGAAAACACAGGAACTGTATTCTGAAGAACAGGCTTTACTGAAGTATTAACATAGAACTTCTAAACAGCAAGAGAGCACACTAAACAAAAATGGAGTCCAACACTTACAGCACTAAGCACAACAATGTATCAACATATAACATGTGACTAGAGACTGGCTCAGTCTTAAAGTCACAGCACTATATATTACATCCTCCATCTTTAATTAAGTTTACCCATCATGAGTCTATACTTAAATTTTTGTATCAAACATATCTACTCATTATACTTAGTTCAGTATGTAATCATGTAACTTGACAGGTACTTTCACAGATCTTCCAAAGCGGGTACACTGTTGGACTTTTATTTGGTGGGCTGCTTGCATCGACTCATCAACTGAATTGTCTTGAGGTACAGCCAATGCTGTGGAAGATACTCTGGGGATTATTTCAGAGGTACTGTTGATTTCCTCTGGTAGATTAACTTCAACTTCAACAGCGGGAACAGTTGTGTCATATCTCAAATGACGTCTATTTCTGCGGTAGTTTACTCCTTTAGCAGTGACTACTGTATATGACCGTGGTGCAACGTGAGTGCCAGAGATGGGTGTATTCCTGAGATGCAAAAGGGCCAAATGTGGATCAACACCAGTGCTATAGGACTTCTTGAAGAGAAGTTTCACAGTTTGAATCATCCTCTCCGCTTGACCATTAGATTGTGGATATCAGGTCTTGTTTGGTTGCAAGTGGTTTGGTATCCAGCATATCTATTCTCTTTATGAGCTGTAGATCTGCACACGCTTTCCTTCCTAGGATAGGGGCAGTAGTTTCATTGGTAATGAAAAACTGTAGGTTAAATGTCTGACCTTTTGCTATAACTTGTAAAGTTGTACATCCTTTTGGAGTCAGTTTCAAGCCGCCATATGAGACTAAGACAGTGGTGGTGGGTTTTATTAGCACAGGAGTAGACAGTGTTTTAACCGTTGCAATTGGTATTACATTAGCTTCTGCTCCAGTATCTAGCTTGAATTTGACAATTGTTTCTCCAATGGTGATATCTGCATACCAGGCATCATCCTGCATCTGTGAACATAGGTTTGTTTTCTGTAAAACACCTATAAACAGAGAGTCTATTTCTTTTGACTTCTCATTTGCTTTAAACAGATTTTTTTTGTTCTGCAGCATTTGGCAAAGTGATTTTTCCCTCCACACTTATGACATGTTGCTCCATAAGCTGAACACTGTTTTGGTTTGTGCTGCTGTCCACATTGCTTGCACTTGTAAGTTTGTGGATCAGGTGCCTTGAATTTGCTTTGCTTTATGTTTCCTGTAGTTTTATTTTGTGGAAATTCTTTATTTGGCTTCCATTTAGCAAGGACTTGCATGTGCCTCTCAGTGGTGTTTACACCCATGGCTTCAATTTGTGCTTTTGTTGTTTCTTTAATTCTACAGATTGACACTGCTTTTTCTAGGGTTAGATCTGGGTCAGCTAACAGTCTTTCTTTTAAAGTAGAGTTGCTGATGCTGAATACAAATTTGTCTCTGAGCATAAGATCTTCTGTGTCTTTAAACTCACAATCTTTAGCCTTTAGCTTCAGCTCTGTGACAAATCTGTCTATCCCTCCACTGTCTGGCATGGGGTGAGTCCAGAATTGATATCTCTCAAACACACTGTTTTTTCTGGGGTTGCAATGATTTCTTAAGCTTTCCAATAGCTCTTTCATTGTAGGGGCATCAGGATCCTCATACCTAATGTTCATAGTATTATACAGCTCTAAACCTTCTTCCCCTATAGTGTGCAGCAAGATGGCTATTTTCTGTTCCTCTGGGAACTTGCTAGCACCAGTTGCTGTCAGGTATAACTAATTTTTGCTCCCATCTCACTGAGATTTCCAGAGAATAGTAAAGCATTAGGAGGTTTAAACTGCTCCATGTTATTATTAAGCACACACACCAATCTGTGTTCCAGTCCCTTCTGATAAACAGCACAGTTTGCTTCAGTTACTCACAGTTCTGTGGTCTGATTCTAGCAGTGATCTGGTTGCACTCCAACTTCTGACACCATGTCTTGTCTTTTGACTGTATTACTGGAGCTTGTGGATAATTGGTGAACCAGGTTACAAGAAAACACAGGAACTGTGTTCTGAAGAACAGGCTTTACTGAAGTATTAACATAGAACTTCTAAACAGCAAGAGAGCACACTAAACAAAAATGGATTCCAACACTTACAGCACTAAGCATAACAATGTATCAACACATAACATGTGACTAGAGACTGGCTCAGTCTTAAAGTCACAGCACTATATATTACAGCTGGTAATAACATTGTTTCAAGCAAGTGGTGACCTTGCTAATCACCACCTAAAAGTAATGAAACCATGTTCCCATTGCTGACAGCTCTGGAATGGGGAATGCCTCATGGAAACTGAGCAATCTAGAAACCTGTACTGAGACTGGGCATGCTATGAAAAGGCAGACAGAGGATTAACATTCAGTCAGTAATGTCAACTGTCAAATCCATAACTGACAGTTGCTAACTGGAAGAACCAGGAAGCAGAAACAGGGGAAACAGGACATTGTGCAGGATTTCAAGTTAGACTTATATATTTCAGGTTTCAAACTATTACAGTTTGGGGTTTTGGGGGGTGATTTACCTGTATGTAAGTTTTCATTTTGGGGCTGGACTTGTGCTTTAAGCCTGCTAGGGGACTGTGACATGCAGAGAAAAAACATTTAAATGGTGCCACTCAGGGATTGGTCCATGGGGGGGGGGTGTTAAGGAATTCGGGGCCCTAGGCAATTGCCCAGTTTGCCCTGCCCACACATAAATGTAACAGTACTCGAAAGCAATTCCTTTTCCCACCCTCACACAACGTGACAGACAAGCACTTGATAAATATATTACATTAGAAGAGTTAGGTAAAGCAGGCTTAGCATCATGGCCACAAAGAAAGCCCCCTGCACAGATCGCCTACAAGTAAAAAGTCATATCATGAAACACTACTTCCCAAATTGTTAGATACCCTTTCACAGGCCTTTCAATCTAACACCCTATCTCCCTCTATGAATGAACCTCAAATTACTCTTTTACTAAAACAGGTAAGGACCTGACTGATTGTTCGTCCTATAGACCAATATGTTTAAAACGGTTAGCAAAACTTCTGGCCATAAGAATTCAAAAAGTCATTATATCCATCATAGATTCATTCCGGACAAGTCCACAGCAACAAATATTAGAAAAACCTTAAAACACCTTATAGTAGACAGTTACAATGCAGGCACACGTTATATAGTAGCATTTGTCATAAAAAAAAGCTTTCGACTTGAAAAGTAATATCTTCTGGAGAGCTTGATATTATTTAGGTTTGGCCCCAACTTTATTAAATGGGTTAGAATCCTGTACAAACACCCCAAAGCGAAAATACAAGTTAATGGATCCTGCTCCCCCCTTCTTACTGCCAAGAGAGAATATACAGGGCTGCCCGTATCCCGTACTTTTTTGCCTTAGCCATAGAGCTGCTAGCAATTCAATGTAGATCCCATCCAGATATCACTGGTCTTACTCTCTGAACCCACACATTTCTACTTAGTATGTTTGCAGACGATACAGTCTTATATTTGGCTGACCTGCACTATTATAACTTAATTTGGCTGACCCTGACACATCACTCAGAGTGGCCTGGACTGTTATAACTGAATTTGGCCGTAACACAGGTTTGTTTGTTAATTGGAGCAAGTCATATATATTTCCCATGGATGAAAATATAAACCCCATTTACACGCAACATTGCTCCTATATTTATAGAATTTAAATACCTATGGGTCATTATCTCAAATCCCCCCAAACATTCATAAACAGGAATGTACTCCTGGGGGGGGGGGTACATAGTTTCCAATTAGTCTAATACATAATATGAACTTAATTAAAATGATTCTGCCCCCTAAATTGCTCCATGTACTGCAGCACAGTATATAAGGGATAATGCGCCCCTTACAGTGTAATAGTTATGGTGGCTATTATGCCACCGCCGAGGAGTTTCCCCTGACCATGATAAAAGGGGCAGGCGGAGGCCTTAGGGTCCGAGTGCTTTTATACAGGTCAGGGAACTCCGAGGTGGCATAATAGCCTTATATTACACTGTAAGGGGCGCATTATTTCTTATAATACACAAGTTTTTATTTTAAATAAGTACAGTGATAATAGCTGGTGAAAAGAATTTATTTAACTTTTATTTTTCCAAAGTTTGTTTAGTTTTTCAATTGCATGTTGCATGTAATGTTTTTTTCTTTTTTATACATAACATTAAAAAAACATTGTTAAACATTTTAACTATTATTTAAAATCTTTATCTTAGATATATGTTTATGTTATATATGTTTCATTGTTCAAATGTAGTAATTTAGTCAGAATCAGATGTTTGTTTTATGTTTATTTCACTTGTTTTTTAGGCTTTATGTTTACCCGTTTGTTAATTTTGGTTTATTCCGTTTTGTTCGCGCCTCTTTTTTGTTTGCATAATGCGTGTGTTGGTATTGATTTCCTCATGTGCCATAATGGACGGTAATGCGCATGCGCGCCAGTCTGTTCTGTGCCGTGTATACACGGCTGATCCGTTCCTGTCCAGCTCTTGGATTTGTGATTTTGTGAGATGTTCGATTCCGGGGTGGCTGGATATGAGGTAGGACAATGATTTTTATGTTATATTAGGAATGGAGAGCTGCAGTGGCACTAATAATTGAACTGGTCACTCAGTGACATCACTGAGTGATTCTAATAAGGATTCTCACCACTGCAGCTCTCCATTGAAAATACAGAGACTTGTGTATTATATTCTCCTTATTTCCTTCCTTTGTTCCTCCGTCAGGAGTCAAACTGAGCACATTGCAAAGATCCAAATCTTTAGCCAGTCTTGGACTGCTGGATTTTCACATTTACTACCTAGCAGGACAGATCAAATATTTTGTGGCCTGGGTGTTCCCACCCCCCACACTCACAGGATACTCCACCCCCAGGGTTATTTGAATCAGAAACCCCTTTACATGCATTATGTGCTCTCCCCTTAGCATCCATTAAATCCCCTCTCAACAAAGGTACTGACTTGCCCCCTTCAGAAATCAACCCTCTGGCATAATGTTAATTATCCTAAACTGCCATGTTTTTTTCTACATACTACTGGATTTGGCTGGTGGTCAAATATTTCTCCCAAATTTTAGGTAATATTATATCCTGAAAAACTGCAGATGCAAATGTAAATTTGGTGTACCCATCAATTCAGATATCTGCAATGATGCCATTGTACAATATTTACACAGAATTCTGAGGTAGCAAGCTTTCACACTGCAAACACCCTAATATACACTGTCTGAAATCAAGAGAAGGATAATAGTGTCCTGGGCCTACTAAATTCTCAAATTACTGCTGGAAAAATGGTCTAAATACATTCCTACACTGGTTAATGACGATTGGAAAGACCTTGCCAAATCTTATGTTAGATGTTCTTCTGCCGCATACAATAAACTAAATCCGTTTTATATTATGCACCAGGTATATACGACTCCCAGAGGATCGTCTTGCATCTCTCCTAGATAAAAGGTTGAATGTCCCAAGTGTCATGCCAAACTGGTCATATATGATATGGGCTTTCCCCAGGTTGGTACAATTTTGTTGTAAAATAGTGAAAATATTTTCTCAAGTTATAAATCCATCCATGTATCCATTAGAATCTAGAGGATGATAACAGGTGTCTATTAGGGATTATTTATGCCAATATCAGGTTTATGGGGTTTTTTTTTTTTTTTTTATGAATACAACAAATGCTAAATTGACTGGTCATTATATCTATGTGTACCTGTTCACATAATAAATGTGTAATTACATTCAATCCTCTCCAATTATTGAATTCTGGTCCCTAGAATTTTCTGTATCTATGTTTGAATTTGGTTTGGAACACGTGTCCAGTGTCCGGACTTTTAGGTAGATTTGGAGCTGCAAAGCCTAATTCTTTCCCTATCTTATTTAATTTATTATAGCTGTGTCCTAAGCTGCAGTTAATTATTTACAATTAAAGACACAGCATTTTGCAGAGCTGCAGGGGGAGAATAATGATGTGAACCTGAAAGCTTACTCCTACTAACTTTTTGGTCACTAGAACAAGTATTGAGTTACCAAATTCCACTTTTGCTGTGGCAATAATGCTGCAGAAATAAAGTATGTTCCAGTATTTTTATACAGTGTATCATTTAGTTTCCCAGACTTCCAGTTGGTACATAAGCATGGCATTATCACTCTGTAAATTGTATTCTGTATTTCAGCAGAATTAGCTCTAGCACTGTAAATTGAACTTTGAGCATCCGGAACATTATTTGATGTCAAAGAGTTAACTGCTAACCTGAGCAGATGTAAATGTTTTGATAGTTAAACTGTAGGAAACCCTACTGTCTTGCATGTTAGTTGACTAATGTACATAGATACCTGAACAACACATTACCATGTCAGCATGCTAAGGCAGCATAATTCAAAAGACATGCACCACCTGAAATGAGCCCCTACATACAGAGAGGGAAAGGGGAGAGGCTAAAAAAAAAATAGTTGAAAAAAAAGAGCATTGATTAAAGTACATAAACATAGTCTGGGAGTCTTAAATGAACTGAGACAGGTATGGCCCTTGAGGTGTGTGACCTGTGCCTTGGGTGCATTTGTCTCTGGTTCTGCATTGCACTCATAAAATGCTTTTAAAGCCTCTTAGAAGGTATAGCATTTCCTTAAGGGCTACCATGGGCCAACAGATATATATATATATATATATATATTGCCTTAGGGGGGCTAGAGTGGCTCTCAATACATCACCCCGATAGTGTGTATATATATAGCAATAGCGGCCTTCTATACATTCTCTTGATAGTGTGTATATATTGCATAACTCTGTGGCAGACCAAACTTATCAGGAACCACACAGGTACAATGTAGATACAATTTTAATAAGATTTGTGGAATAGTTCAATAGGTAAATTCTGAGGTGCTCTCTGTTAGGTTTTTATATAGTCTCTATAATCACATTTTGTTCTTTGACTCCATTTTGTGTAACACTCTCCTTATTGTCCCGTGCCACAAATGGTAAATAGCAATATATTCGAATTTAGAAGGGAGGCACACTCACGTATTGGGGGGTCCAATCCCCTTCCTCAGGTGTAAGTTGGACCCCCCAAAATGTTGTGTACCTGGTTTTCAGCACACGAGTAAATAATAAATATGAACAATTCTTCATGTGTGTGCCTCCCTTCTAAATTTAAATATATTACAATGTAGATACGTTACGAGCCATTACAGAGTGTAGCGTGGGAGCTAGACATTCACACAATCTAGACTGTCCACACAATCTGACTTTGTCAGTCGCAAATCAGATGTATTTGGTTTTTCTGTTAATTTATAGATTGGGCCTAATTAACCTACCAAATCTGCAATTTTTTTATGATTCATAACAGCAAGTGTCAAAAATAGATTTAAATACGGTACCTTCTTTTTCAGCTTCTTCATATATTCTACTGAAACTCTCTGTTTCAAATTCCAAGGTTGTAGGACCTACAGTAAAATAAAAAAAAACAAATATGGTTCATCTGTTAAGATCTATTATATTGGGTACTGCACATCTAAAGCCTATGAAGTGTTTGATTTAAAAGTGTCTTTTATAATAAAAAAAACAGGTGAATGCAAGATGGTTAGTTAGTTGGTAAATTCAATTAAACTCCTTTCTGGATTTCCCTGTCCAGTTCCCTCAATCAATGCAAGAAAGAGGTCATCAATCAAGGGACTTTATTAACACTCATTAGCAATTAATTTTGGCCAAATAACTGGATAAGCATTTTCACCAAAATTAAATATAACTGCTCACAAACCTGCTGTTTAAATTGCATGAGCATTGTCTTAGACATAACCAGCGTCAAATGACTGTCATCTGAGCAAGAGTTGTCCTTAAATGTGATTCTATCAGCTGTCATTCAGTCTGTTACATAGATGAGAAGACATTTATCATATGAATCTATTTGCCACATTAATAGGCCGATGCAGAACAAAAAGAGTTCCGTCTTACCTGACCGGGATCCTGGTTAGGTAAGAGAAAACTTTTTTGTTCTGTATCAGGTCCGTACGCCACTGTAGAAATGGCGTCAAGATGAGCGCAAAGTTATTGTGCTTATTTGTGCTATTGTTAACATTAACCTTTTAAACTCAATATCTAATAATATACAATAAAATGGACATACCTTTTTTGTAGAATTCCAAGTCATTGGTTGGAGCTGCCTGTTTTGTTAAAAAAAAAAAAATCATTAAAAATATTAATTCCACAGATTTAAAAATCTTATAGTTATATAACTAATATTTTTAATGTAACATTCAAGTACAAGACTATGCAACTTTTAAAATGTGCATCAACTTTTAAAATGGTGATACATAATAAGGGCTCAATAAACTGCTACAGTGATAAACTGGGAAATTTAGTGCTTGCGGTTGTTGTATTTTGACCATCTGTGTGGGGTTGTATGTCACACGGAGCATTCTGGTCAGTAACTCAAGAGCTGCTGTTGTGCCCCTGTTGTGCTAAACCTACTGTGGGTAGGTTGAGCACCCATTATATAAAGCTTGGTGGAGAGTTAGTTGGTTACTCAAAATGTTCCAGAATGTTTCATGATGTCAAACTGCTTCTTAAAATACAAGTGAACATGAATCTTAAATGAATTTTTGTTTGGTTTGGTTTTTTTATGTCAATATATTAAGCACATTCCCATATTCATCTGTGTCACTGAAGTAATCAGTACCTGCATTTAATTGTGCAAGAGGAGATAATGGAGGACGTTCAATATGTGTCAAATCAGTGTACAACCCACGTTAACTTGACATAGCATTGTGTTATGGTGTGTTTTATACATATTTTTGGGCACAGCACCATTTTACCAATGTTTTTGGAGATAGAGCTGTGCAACTGATAAAAAACACTTTTGGTTAAGTTTCACGCTACTAGGTAACTTAATGAGGTCCTGAATGAGGTGTTTAATTCGGTGCAACAGGATAGCAGCGCGATCCGCAGATTTCCCGATTATTTAAAAAATTTGTACTTAAAGGGGGCGGGGCTTGGAACCTCATTGAGTAGGTCATGTGCCCAAACTCCCGCGCCACCACAGAACTTGAGGCTAATTCAAAAAATCCACAGGAGGAATCCGACCCAATCTCATTCAGGTAATATCTAAATACACCAGATGACTAAACCCAAGGGACCAAAATCAACTGGAGCCAGCAAAAAATTAGAGCAATTCAGCTGGCAGCGACCTCCTGCACACCAGGTCGCCATTCTACCTTCCCATCAAACCGCCCCTTAAGACAGCATGCTCAGACCCCACTGAAGAGCAAACAAACCTTGCATTGGAACGCTCTCCCACAGAACCCACACTCCAAAAAGTTCAGGCACAACTTATGGGGGCAATACAGGAGAGTACCTGCTCACTAAAATCCATGCTAGAAGAAATGAAGGTGGCTTTATCACTCCTTCGACACAACCTGCACAAAACCAAGGGAGAGGCTGAAACCTGTACATGGGAGATGAAGGAAGCAGACCCATCAGTCTCTTAACACCAATAGGCACTACAGATAACCAGGAGCAAAATGGATAACCTAGAAATAGGTCCCGGAGACGGAATATCCACTCCATTGGGTTGGAGGAGAGGAGTGGATTAAAGGGTATCTCCACAGGTAAAAGAGCTGTGTCCAACCCCCGTTCTTCAATAAAACCTGCAGAAGCCAGGAGAGAAGATTTGGAACTTACCCGATCTCTTGCTCCTCCGCCGTGTTCCTCTGACAGGTCCCGATGTGCAAGTGCGATGTGCATAGTGTACAGAGCCCATTGGGACCTGTTAGAGGATGCAGTGGAAAGCAAGAGATTGGGTAAGTTCTAAATATTATCTCCCAGCTTCAGCAGGTTTTACTGAAGAACGGGAAGTAAGACACAGCTCCTTTACCTCCCGTTCTTCAATAAAACTGTATAGCAAAAAATTATTTTACCAGTGGAGATACCCTTTAAAGGGCATCTATAGTAAAAAAAAAAACACATTGCCCCTTTGCAAAGTTAAATTCATGTAGTCTGTGCTGCCTTAATCCTATCTCTGTCAGTGACTTTGTTTAACCAAGGTGTCAGATCTGTGTGCAGCACTCCCCCCTTCCCCCTCCCCTCTGTTACCTCCTCCATGTCTCCACTCCGGCTCACCGACAAGATTATCATGTGCAGTAGGAGTTAAAAGTTCAACTTCCTGAAAAAAACACCCACGCACAGTGGGCAATAGAAAGCAAGCTGTCCTGGAGACACGGAAGAAGAAGGAGAACAGTACAGTTTATGATCTCTCACTTTAATTCTATTCTATTAAGAAGGGGGGTCAAGTGCAGCCTTATATCTGCATCAAAGCTACCTCTCTCCCCCTGCTAATGCTCTTATCTCTATGTTTATTACAGAGCAGGGAGGGGGGGGATCACTCACAGGGATTTGATTGACAGTCCAAGTAGGAGTAGAGGAATGCAATCAGGTATTCTTCTAACTGGTGTATCTCAGGACAGAGAGGGAATCTGAAAAAAGTGAAGACACTCTGGGGGTTGTGTGGAATTATAGAACACATGGAAAGAAAGAAAAAAAAGTTCATTTTCCCACTATAGATGCCCTTTAAAACACACTCTGGCTTTGATGACCTCTAGTTGCAATTTGCCATAGAGAGAGCCAACCACACACCAGGAAAAGCTCTAATACCCGGAAACCCACCCTAACTGCCTGTGTTCTAAATGCACAAGACCGGGACTGGATACTCCACCAGGCCCGTACAACCGATGATTTGACCCACAACCTTTCTACAATCTAGATATTCCCAGATGTTAAAAGGCGTCTAGCCACAGCGGGTATCACATATTCAATGGCATACCCGGCACGCCTACGTGTGATGCAGGACGGCCGGACCTGCTTTTTCGACACACCCACTGAAGCATACACTTGGCTGGACTCCCACTGAAAGTTGATTACCACGGGTAAGACCTTACTCTATACAAACTGTCTCTCTGGATTAACTTTAACTGTCCCAATAAATCATGTTACCCTTAAAGGCCATCATAATGAAGGATATATATGCATACAAATGTTCCGTATAATCCACATATACATGTGGATTATATATAACATATAATCCCTCCACCCCCCCGTTGTTAACCTAAATTTGGACAAATACATTCTTGGCCAACCTGGCTGTTATTTGAGATATTACTGCCCCAGCACACTATTGAGTTCAGTGTGGATACTCCATCAGCTCTTACACTGACAGGCCCAGAGGTGCATTATATCATAACTCCAGTACTAATGAACGCTAAGGAAGACTCCACAGAGTCAAATGTTCTCTTGAAACATTTGTGTCTCCCTCCCCAATCCTGGACTTCAAATAACTAAGCTATACAGCGTCGAGATAATGTTTTCCAACAAATGTACCATTTATGTATATAGGTTTCTGATACAGTATTTCCTTCCCCCATACCCCCATCCTCTCTATCCTACCCTACTACCCCAGAATATAAATTATAAATGTGAATGCAGCAAAAACATAAAGAATACTCAACACAGACACTGTAAACAACAATTAGTAGCTCATTTCCCCCTCTGGACTTGTGCACCTAAATGTAATCTCAGATACCTCTTCTGACATATACCTCTGAACTGAGGGTGCCAAGTCTAGAATGGGGACAACAACATAAGTGTTTAGATGATTGTACAACTGAATATTAAATATGAATGTACATGCAATGAAATATGATGCAAAGTCACACTCCAATCCAAGAGGTGAATTTAATTCAAGTCAAATAATCACAAAGTTTTGAGGGTCTAGGCCCTCTTCATCAGTTGATGTGGGTGCAACAAACAAAAGGATTTAAATAACCAAGTGTATCCAAGAGAGACAACCCCTTCCTGGGTGTGTCTAGGGCAAATTAGCATATTAAAGTGACAATCTGTTGAATATAAAGTGCAAATACATACAGCATCATATACATTTTAAACTTTGTGATACCTTTTAATACCTTTGCAGTAACAAGCACAGGATTTTCATGGGGGGGGATTCCTAAATGGGTTACCACTGAACATGCCCAGACGGAGGTTCATGACGAATACATTCATGTGTTCTATTATAAATGGATCATACAATAATATATATATTCTCTAATTGCCATTATTATCATCACAGTTGGCCAACACATATTCCCTTTTCTTTTGTTATAAAGTATATACTTATTAAGGGTACACACAAACAGATATTTCCGTGTATTGGTCGGTCAAGCCAAAAAATCTGGAGGTGATTTCGGCAGTGAACGCTGTGGTCCATAGGAGACATTTGCTGTGGCCGACCACTTTATAGCAGCAAAAAGTCGGGACAAATTTTCTGTTTTACCTGATAAATCCACATTTGCACAACAATTACCATTAATGTCTTTCATAGTCAGAACTGTAACACTGACGGTGGATCTGACAGAATTTGCAGTAGAAGCCGATAGCATTGGACCATGTATTATGGGCACATTGAACAATCATTATTTATAAAGAATACGTGGAACATCATTCCTGTGTATGTGTGTGTGTGTATGTATATAGTGTATATATATATAGTATAATATATATATATATATATATATATATATATATATACACACACACACACACACACACACACACAAATATATAATACATATACATATAATATAAATATATATACAAATGACATCACTCCACCAATGGCGTAGTCTAGTGTAAAGGGACCTGACTGGATCGTCCCATACAAACAATCGTCCAACAACACTGCACTCAATGCATATCAGAATGTTTATTAACTAGTACAGCATGTACAAAATTCACAACGTTTCGGGGAAAAAGGAGTCCCCTTTGCCATCAATCACAGGGCAGACTGGATACATTTTTGAAACATACAAATGCTGGTTCTCACTCACAGCTTAAATTACAGCTTAATTGACACATCCTTTAAGTGTTCAGGCTGCACAGAAAGGTATACAGGGCACATCTGTGTATGGGACTTTCTTTAGGGCTGTGTATGGGACTTTCTATGGGGCTGTGTATGGGACTTTTTATGGGGTTGTGTATGGGACTGTGTATGGGACTTTCTATGGGGCTGTGTAATTGGACTTTCTATGGGGCTGTGTATGGGACTTTCTATGGGGCTGTGTATTGGACTTTCTATGGGACAGTCTGTGGAACTATCTATGGGGCTGCCTATGGGAGAAAGTCAACCCTCGGTTTATACTCGAGTCAAGTAGTTTTCCCAGTTCATCAGTTAAAAGTAAGTACCTCTTTATATTCGGGACGGTTTATACTAGAATACACATGGTATATGCGGTACAAATAGCCAAATATAGATTTTAGCAAAATCTATATTTGTCACAACTCACGGCAACTCCAACACAGCTTTAAATATATCTGGCCAATAAACCCTTCCCTACACTGTCCCCATACGGGAAAACTCAACTAAAAACAGATATCAACATCAAGGAAATTATGGAAGCCATAGGTGACCTGACCAATGGAAAATCCCCTGGACCTGATGGCCTACTAGCAGCTAAACTATATAAAATATACAGAGAATTACTCTGTACCGCAACTACTACACCAATTAAAATGCATATCTGAACATCAGCCCCTCACCCCCTCTATGTATGAAGCACACATTACATTATTACCCAAACCTGGAAAGGATGTTCTAGACTGGGGCTCATATAGACCTATATCTCATATAGACCTATAGACCAGGCAATAAAACCAATTACTATTTAATGACTATTAACACCCCCAACTCATTAAACGGCATTATGAACTGTTGCATACTCCCCAAACATGCTAGTACTGCTTGGGCATTCTGGAAAGATTTTGACACAGTCATAATATTAATACAATTTTCCATTTAATGTGTATAGGAGAAATCCATACCTGGATGGAGAGTGGTGGTTGATCTAGGTATTCTGGCCTAGATGGTTGTTCAATGCCAACAATTTTCTGCTGCTGTTTTGCTGAAACAATATAATAATGTATGTATTAAAGGGCATGTCCACCCAGAAAACAACTAACCATTTCAGATTATTTACCCCCAAAAGTGGACTTGCATTTTTATCTTACCTTCATTCGACACTCCCATGAAGAGAAATAACTTCTTTGAACACAGATGACCCCTTGCCAGAAGTCCCTCCTCCTGTCTTCTATGTCCAGACCGTTACAAACGCAGGGGCAGAGGCGCGCTCATAACCTCGTTTCCAGCTATGGACTGTCAGCTATTGACTGTAATGTCATCGTCACGGCCATGACTGACACAGTATATACCAGAAAAAGTAGCAGGAGGCGGCGAGGGATCATCTGTGTTAAAGTAAAGGGTTGACATGCCCTTTAAGTCAAAATATCTACATTGAATCCACAGTGAAGAAACCACCATTTACAAACACGACTATGACATGATAGTCAATAGCAATCATTGCTTACTAGTCCCTCTCTTTCTATATACACACACATTGGCACTAAGATAGGATAGAAAAGTGAAGGTGCCTGCAAATATGGTGTAAAAATCAGGATGCATTCTGGTCATTGTGTGTTTATGTAATTTATAGAATTTTTAGTTTCCATTGCAGTTCTTTAGTAATTAAGCCTAACACTAACCATTTGGGTGTCACTAAAGTAACTAGGCGCTCCACTCACAATATACTAAATAGCATTAAAGTCTAAATAAGACCAGCAGAAAAAAAACATTCAGAAGGCAATTAGGTATCTATATACACACATGTACCATAATGATTCTTGTATGCAGTAATTTGTTTCAAAACTTCCGGTGAAACCTTTTTGAAGGCATTTTCTAGGAGTTCCACATTATCTTCACGTATGAGTTGCTCTTTCTCCAGATGATTTAAAACTTCTAGAAAAGTCTAAAATAGATATAATTTCGGATTATTGATGTGATTGTAGAGTTTTAATATTCCACACTAAACCACAACACATTCTAAAGTAAAACTAGAAAGTCTCCAAAGTTTGTTTTGGAAATCTTTTTCAGGTAATTAAATAGGATCTAATATTGTATTAGGATGCTCCATACCATTATTCTCACAACCATACTCCCCCTGTATCATATGTTTACAAAGGGAACTGAACATAATACATGCAAAGCCCTATAATGCACCCATAAACTGCCCCATACACCGGAATCCACAGAAAAGTAACCGTGAATTGGAATAAGTGATGTATGACTTTAACACAACATAACTTATGCTTCTTTCCTTAACAAGCCTACCTTGTGGACCCTATCCAATACTGGTATTGCTACCAATGTCATCCAATGTCATGCTATAACAACCTCTTTCAATATAACAGTAAAGTCTATTACCTTTTTCTTAAAGGGCATGTCCACCCCAAAACTATAATTTAACCCACTACTGGCCCAATTGTGTAGTGCATAAAAATCCTTACCTTACATCCCAGCTCAAAATGGCTGCCCTGCTATGCCCCTCCAAAGTCCTAAAAACTGTCCACCAGGAGCCAAGCAGAGTCCATATAGGAATCTGCCTCCTGTCTTTCCTCCGGGAGAATTTGCACATGCCCAGTGCAGCCCTACCCCCCCTCCCTCTCCCACCCATTTTGGTCTCCCTCCCCCTTGTGCAATTCCCCTTTGGGGTACTGTAGGTCTCTCTTCCCCATCCCCAAACGCCATATTATGTCAAGAAACTCCCCCGACCTTTACTTACCTTCCCTCTCTCCTCCGGCGTTCTGAACTGCCGGCAGCCGCGTCCGTGATTGGCTGCGTCTCAGCCAATCAGGGACGCGGCTGCCGGTCCAACCCCTTGCATGCAGTTCCATGCAAGCAGAAGGCCGGGCAGTGCAGCGGAGGATAGAGGGAAGGTAAGTAAAGATCGGGGGAGTTTCTTGACATACTAATATGGCTGGGGGAGGGAAACCTACAATATCCT
Source organism: Hymenochirus boettgeri (assembly GCA_019447015.1). Lineage (NCBI taxonomy): Eukaryota > Metazoa > Chordata > Amphibia > Anura > Pipidae > Hymenochirus > Hymenochirus boettgeri. The sequence continues at coordinate 99,146,039 of CM033477.1, forward strand.
AAAAGTTGGGGAAAGGGGTGGACATGCCCTTTAATTAATATTCTATTTTCAGCTATAACTGATATACTGAACCAAGTGGCGCGTACCACTCTCTACTCACGGTTTGAGTAACCTACAGGCGACTCTCGCCTAACAGTTGCACTTTATGTGCCACCTCTAGAAGTTGTTGTGATATATTTTTTTGGGATTTTTTTTATTTTCTGTAATACTTTATATGCAATTATGTTGTGTTTTCTTACAATGTATGTGCTCCGGGGGAAGGGGAGAGGGAGATGGAAGGGATCGCTCCGACCTCTGACATCATTCCACTTTAAATACACAGAACAGTGTCACAACCTAATAACGTGGAATGTGAGAGGCCTTGATGATCAGCTAAAACGCCTCATGGTATTCTCCTTTCTAAAAAAACCATGATCCGGATATTGTGTGTTTGGAAGAAACGCACCTACTTCAGAATACAACTAAATACTTGCAAAAAAGATGGGTGGGTTGGGCAGCTCACAGTTGCTTCTCCACATATGCTAGGGGAGTATCTATATTACTACATAGAAGGTTAAAATATAAAATTCTTAAAGTGAAAACAGACGTTCAAGGTAAATTTGTTAATAGCCCTTACCATTGATAATGTTTTATATGTAATAGCAGGCATATACAATACCCCCCTCCCTCCCTATAACTGATCCAGACAGCAATGACATTTGCACTGAATTACCCTGGCGCATATATTATCTTTATGGGTGACTTTAACATGATTATGCACTCCCAATTAGACAGATTACAGACCCACAATAGAACACCCACAACAGAAACAACCACACAATTCTCACAACTCATGAGCACACTTGGATTGCTGGATCCATGGAGACTACATCACCCTACTCTACAGGAATACACATACTTCTCCACTACCCATTTCTCTCAATCACAAATCGAATACTTCCTAGTAAATCACTCTGTAATGCCAAAAATCAAGGATATACAACACCTCCCCCATGTTATTTCTGATCATTCTCCCATACAGCTCCTTCTCACACTCCAAAACACATCTTTTAACCCCAGACCTTGGAAATTTAATCCATTCCGGATTTCCGGATTCCCTCACCCAGATACAATTCACGAACCACTAGAACTATGCTTAGAATTCGATACAGGTACAGAATCGCACAGGACAAAATGTCATTCAAAGCCTATATACGCTGATACCCCCATACCACGATATCTCATATTGAAACGACCACTAGTGAGGAAGAGACAACCCTAGCAGCTGCAGTACGCAACGCAGAAGCAAACTATATAGCAGACCCTACCGACCTACCTAGACGAACATGGCAATCACTTTCCAGACAGTATGGTACCTTGATACGAGAAAAAGACCTTAGAAAGCAATTCTTCATTAAACAATCATATTATGAAACGGTTAACAGCTCAGCCAAACTACTGGCGCATCTTGCCAGGACCGACTCCCCTCAACAGACAGCTATCGATCTCAATGTCGGTAACAACATCCAAGTGACATCTACACCTGATATTTTACATACTTTGTAACATTGAACAAAAACCTATACACCTCTAGAATAACCTGTACTGTCCAGGAACTTAACACCTATCTGAACAAAGTTCACTTACCACAACTATCCACACGTGACATATCTAGAAACGCCATTCTCCCTTGAAGAAATACAAACAGCCATTGGCATCTAAAGTCTGGTAAAGCACCAGGCCCCGATGGTATTCCCATCGAAATATATAAAAAATACAACAACTGTTTAACCCTTTATACTGGATTCAACAGTTGTTGAATCCAGTATAAAGGGTTAAACAGTATTGTAAAGAGTTAATCAAAGCTTATTAATGTATGCACAACTGTCTTGCTTACTCACAAAGTAGTAGAAGTTATTTTGGAAAATGAAGGTCATCAGTAACAAGTTGTGATGGAACTTTTAGAGTGTAACTTAAGCCACCAGAAATGTATATAACTTGTCAGGATTCACACACTGTAGTAGGAGTTGGAGGTTGACGTTAGTAACCACACACACCATAATAGACTAATTATGCTTAAAGCATATAGTTAGGCTGTCTCTAATATACTTGACTGGCTTTTTACTTTGCATAATTTGTAACTACTCCATACAATAAATCCTTGGCGAGTGTTATTATTAACCATAAGATAACTTACACAGAACTAAAGAAGTATTATTATAAATATACATGTTTATATTAGAGATGTGTAGAGCTTCTCTGTATTTGTACATCAGATCAGTCCATTAGTGTATTTTTACATTGGCGAATAACAGCCTGTTATATAGACATCGTGGACACTAGGCATTACACAAATATATACCCACTCTGTCAGCTTCAAGAGGGGGAGCAGGATGTGTTCTGTGATTGAAGCCTCCAGAGGTCTGTATGAGTTAAAGAACCTAGAATCATTGGTGTAAGTATCGCGATATCAAAACAGCGGGCGCAGAGGGAATATTCTGCTTTCCGGATTTCATTTGAATTTCAGTCAATCTTTGGATTGGTAAAGTATGGAGTTTATTAATAGTCTTCAAGTGAAAGTAATTTAACGTTTATACTTCCATTAGATGGTCTAAATCATGGAAGGAAATGTATAGAAAATGTACATTAGAAAATGGAAAGACTGATAAATAGAACTCATTTTCAAAGTTGAAAGTGTTTAATGAGTTGATGAGTTTAGATAAAATTGACAGTTATAAAGGAAACTAACTGTGATTTTGAGGAAAATACTAGAAGTTCTAATAGTGTTGAAGAGCAGATAGAAAAGGACAGTCTTAGACTCACAGAGATTGAATTGGGTCTGCAACAGCAGGAAGTTACACAGGTTTCTGTTATTACTAAAGAACAGAAACACTCCCACTTAATTCCAGACATTAGAATGAAGAAATAGAATATGAGACAGCAATCTTACAGTTGGAGATAAATGAACAGTTGCTAAAAGTATTCCTGTATTGGATGAAAAGAAAGATTATATATGTAACATTGATATATTTGAAGCCCACAATGATCTGTATAATTTGAATGAAAACCAGAAAAATGAAGTGTTAAATTTTGGTTACCAAGTCATATGAGCCAAAGATTAACATCTCCAGTCAGTGTTCCATACATAGACATACATGGGAACCAGATATATGGCAATAGCATTGATAGGCTAAGACAGCTATTTCCTTTAATAAGTGTTGAAGTCCTACAATAGAGGTAATCACTAATCTTTCTACCTCCATTGATGAATGTCCATTTACATTCATGTCTCGATATAAACTAGCATATAGATTTGTTGTGGGAAGTGAGGATGAAGTTTCTAAAAGGATGGTGCAAGGGTTTGTAAAGAAGTTTACCTTTTTAGATCCTGGATATTTGATATATGTTTGTGAATCATCTGAAACTCTAGAGAGAGCAGCAGATTTGGTTGACAAGTATAGACGCCAAATACTAGCATCACAAAAAACAGAGTCCCATAATAAAGAGATAGGAAGTCTAGGTAGAGATAAAGGAAATCAGGAAGAATTATCAAAGATTAAGCCTCATACATTTTCGCAATGTTTCTTTTGTTTCAAATGGGAACATCATTTAAGAAAATGTAATAAATTAAGGAAACTAAAACAGTTTTTTAGTTGTACAGTTTTGTTGTACAGAGGAAGGTGTAAAAAAAGACAGAGAGGCTCAGGTTTCTAAAATTTCCAAAGTTGTGGATTCTAACACAGAGAAAGACAACTGGTTTAAATCTGTAGTGACTAGGACAAAGAGAATTCCAGAGACAGAGGTTTAAATTGAAAAAAGACTTACTCCTTGTTAAGGAAAGTAATGTTACTACAAGCTTAGTAATAAAGTTATTTGGTGTTTTGTTCATTAAAGGCTTATAAATATTCTTTATTGACAAATGTTATGTCATAGGAGAGATTGTTAATACATGGAAAATAGTAATTTTGATATTATTAATATATTTGTGTATACATTTAATGGCAGGATATGTAATATCAAGAAAAGTGATATGTATTTAAACATAGATACGTTTAGAAAGACCTTTATGGTTATTAATAAGGTTATTTAAGTTGTAGGACATGTGCAAGAATTCTGTCCTTTGATAAAGCAGCTAAGATTTTTATAGGCATTGTTTTGAGATGCAATTTTTTCCTTCACTAGTGTTGAGGTCAGATTTGACATATTATAAGTGGATAGATTTGATTTTTTTGAGAGTTTTCAAGTTTTCAGATATACGTTACGCATTATATAAGGTTATCTTTGTGAGAAGTCATCTATGTGCTATAGATTGGTGGTTATCAAACATAGTAATTACATTAATCCTCTTTGTACTATTGACAATATCTAGAATGGCTATTTAAATGGAATATCTTTGCCATAGAATTAAAGGGCATGTCCACCCCCAAAACTATTATCCCCCTATTACTGGCCCCATTGTGTAGTGTAGTTTAATCCTTACCTTACATCCCAGCTCCATCTGGTTCTTCTGCTATCCCCCTAAAGTCCCAAACAAACGCCCACCAGGAGTACTGCAGAGTCCATATAGGCCTCCTGTCTGCAGCCCTTCTCCCCCTCCCTTCCGATTAGGATTCCCTCCCCTAGCGTAAAATCTTTTGATATAAAATTCCCCTGTCCCCCCAGCCCCAACCTATATTTTTATTATCAGAAAGTGCCCCAAACATACTTACCTTTCCTCTTTCCCCGCCGCACTGAACTCCCGGCAGCCGGTCATGATTGGCTGCACTCTGCCAATCACAGACGCGACTGCCGGTCCCACCCCTCTGCTTGCATTTTCTCGCAAGCAGAGAGCCGGCAGTGCGGGGGGGAGGTGTGAAGTGAGCAGAAGTAGATTTGGGCATCTTTTGATAATAAAAATATAGCGGTTGGGGCTGGGGGGACAGAGGGAATATTATATCAAAAAAATTTTAGAAGGGTGGACATGCCCTTTAAATATATAAAAAGTAGTTTATATGCTTAAATTATGATTACTAGATCTAATTTGATCCGATAAATCATGATATTGCTTACAAATCAGTATACATTTATTTTATTTAACATGTATTTCCTGATCTATATTAAAAAGAATACGTGTATATATAGTTTTGTCAGCTTTTAGTGAATAAAGTAGATACAAAGTGTAAATTAATCTCTGTAGAGAAACTTGTAAGGAAATACATGGCTAGTCATTGTTTGTATAAATAGACAATTGGTATGGAAACAGATGAGATAGTAACTATTAAGGTTCAAAAGGCTAAAATATTTGGTGCTACATGGGAGGGGGGATATTCTTTTAAAGTATATTTACTATGTGATCTTTGAATTAAGTTACTTTTGTTCAAGTTGCTGTAATATATATTCTTATTTTAAGGAAATTTGTTTCTTTAGGTGAAAGAAAAGCAAGATGGATAAAATAAGTATATGGGTCTACCATTTGTAGCAGAGTTAAATTAATGAGTAAAAGTATTGCATGTGAAATTATAGATGCATGGGTTTAATATCAGCCTGTTTAGAAGTAATTGCAATAGGTATAATTAATAACATTAACCTAAGATAGTCATGACACGTGATTGACAAGGGCATGTGTGCATGGGAAGGATATGGATGTGTTCTAACGTAGGATACGAGTTTGTCCTCTACTTGTTATTAACAATTAAAATTGTTGTTTGATTAATATGATCTGATGGTGCACATTATTACAGACACTGCGCAGATATACTGAATTGGTAATTTTTCCAAATTTCTAAGTTATTTGGATTTATATATATAATATATATATATAATATATATATATATATATATATATAAAAGAAGTACTCCAAGGCAATATTCATCTTGGGAAACCCTGACAATTGTGTTTTGAGATTTATCGGATAATCTGGCCCATTATGCGACAAATGTTTTGAATTGTCAAGAGGTACTGTAAGATGTATAGATGGAAATACATATTTTTACAACGTTCATGGATCCAATATTTTTTATATTTTTTTTGTACATCTATATTTTTTGGTAAGAAGAATGTACATTTCATTGAGTGTCACGGTAGCATAATGTCATTGATCTATAGACAGCAGCTGTTCCTCAAAGTTTATGTGGACTAAGAACTCGAACATGAAGCTATTTTAGAAAATGGTTTGTATTTCACAGGTAGTGATACATGGATCTGTTCTCCAGGACAGATGAACAGACAGCAAGTTGTCTGTGAACTATTTCAAACTTAAATTCTGAGTTCTGAAGAAGTTGTGGAGTTATAACATTAGTATTAACTACTACGTAGGCTGAGTATTGTCCTACTTTTATACGAAGAGTTGAGTTTTAAACGAGTTTAAAGAAATTAAACTTAAGACCCTGAATACAGAATTGGAAAGTTTGACTGTTGAAAAAGTAAGAAGAGAACAAAGCAAATAGATTTAGAATAATCAAATGGTGTTATTCAGTTTCTTTTTACAGTAATCACAAGAAGTGTACTGTAGTAGTGTATACTGAAGATTGAAAAAAAATGCAGGTTTTTTTGACTTTGCAAGTATTCGTCAATTTAGATTAATCCAGGAACAGATCATGATAATTTATTATATGAAAAGCAGAAACTATTGGATAATGGAATTATTAGATGATAACATGATACACCAAGGAAATAAAATCTTACCCTAATTTATACAGTTAAAAGAAACAAGATAAATATCTTGTGGTATATGAAATCTTGATTTGATGCACTTGTATCAGAGTTTTATAATATTGTCAAGTAAATTTCATATGAAGTTTTAAATAATATCACATGGTTGGTATATAAGGGATATTAATCTTTTAATAATAAGAGTTACATTGATTCAGTATAACTAAATTATCAGTTACGGAAATGTGTTTACAGGTGGTTATGAATTATTATGAACTTAAAAGGTTTTAAAGGAGAACTAAACCCAATTTTTTATACCCCAGAATCTGAAAACAACCCCCCTAAAACACCAATAAACTATAAAATGCCACTTTAGTAAACTCTGTTAAAGTAAATCAAAGCCTGTTAAGAACTGGATGTTCTATCTGTGTGTATGTGCAGTGTCAGACCACACCTCCTGACCTCAGTAACAGCTTCCTTGGTTATCGTCCTGGTAAAAGGATTGGCTAGTGATTATTAATGGGTGTGACCAACTGTAACAAGTTTGTGCCATAGCTAAGGACTGAGCAGAGCAGAACATAATAGTCGTTGACCAAACTGTGTGATACTAGAATGCTGAGAAGTAAAGCACAAACTATATGTATTGGTAAATTTCCCAGTGCCCATATCAAAATGAGATGTAAGACACAGATTGGTTTTTATACAAGGTTTCTGCCTTCTGGTTAAGTGTTGTTCTGTGGCTTTAGTTGCCCTTTAACACTGTATACAAGGATAAATTAATGTGTTAAGTATAATATATACCATAATAATATGGAATATTAAAAGCTAGTAACACTAGCGGTGTAAAAAAAACTCTATTATTGGCCAAAGGTGTACATCTCACAGGGATGGGGTACCAGTTAAATGAGTAAGAGTTTAAATTGGATGGTTAAAAACTACTGTTGGTCTAAATTAATCCAGCATAAAATGTAATACTTTTATATGAATCAGATCTATACATAATAAAAAGGATAATATTTATATTATCACTGGTTTTGATATTATTGATAAGCGATACTTGTATACTAGGTATTGTCTAAATGTTTAATGTAAAAATATGTTAGGAGTTTTTAATATTGTTAGATGTCAAGTACATGTGTTTGTAGTTATAAATGTGTTTACCTGTTCTCCTAAAGTTTAAAAGTATCCACTATTTTTTTTTCTATGTAGTTCTTTAAACCAATTATAAATAATATTTTTTAATTTTTAAATGTCATATATGGATTTGATTCCAATTTTCACAAATTACTATTTGGTTTACACTCAAATAATGATATTTAAAATTTGTCTAGGAAACAACATATTCATTCTTATAATGATATGGTAATATAGTGATGGGTTTATGTATTATAACACTGATTTCAGTGTAGTTTACAGTTAGTGGACGTTGGGTCAAGTTCTATCTACATCAGGATTGAGAAAGTGAAGAGACGCCAAGAGACAGAGAAGCATAATAAAGCTATAACAGAGACTATAACAGAATAAGTTCATGGAGTAGCTAAGACCAGCTGATGATATTGCCTACATGGAAAAAAGTTTTTTCAAACTGTAAGGACTGCTTACAAGTTATAAGTTGGTTTGTAAATTTTGTTTATTTCCAGTTCAACTTCGGAGGACTATGTGACTCAGGCTTGGTAAAAAGCAAACCACAAATCCAGGGTTATAAAGGTACATGAACTATTTACCTGCTCAAAAAATTATTATAGAGGTCAGGCCTGTCTGCGTACAGACTGCAAAAAGTCCGGGGCCTTAAAAGGGCACCAGTGAATACCTGTACTATTACTGTTTCCTGTTTCTCTAAAATTTCTTATGAGTCAAATTGTAGAAGACCACATCCATTTCTACAGGATAAAAAGAGCTATCTGGCAACCATATACAGAGTAAAGATTTGAGTGTTATCCTGTTCGTAATCTTGGTCAGTTTTTAAGATTACAAGCCATACATAAAGCCGAAAGACTCCATGATGATGGATATTGTAAAAAGACTAAATTTCAATCAAATAATTGGAAAAGACTGAAAAGAAGAACTAAGCTGTGAATGGAACTTGAAAAAAGGTGTTGAGGAGTTCCAGTTCTACTTTGTTAGTTTAGTTCCTATATACTATCACTTTTTACCATTACCTTGCATAAGAATGATATAATTACTACTTTATGGACAATGTTTAAACTTTCTAAAGACTGTTAAAGATCTATGGACTTTCCTGATGGACTTTCATTATAACTGTGTGCAGAGGGGAACTTGTTGAATCCAGTATAAAGGGTAAATCAGTATTGTAAAGAGTAACCAAAGCTTATAATGTATGCACAACTGTCTTGCTTACTCACAAAGTAGTAGAAGTGTATTTGGAAAATGGGTCATCAGTAACAAGTTGTGATGGAACTTTTAGAGTGTAACTTAAGCCACCAGAGATGTATATAACTTGTCAGGATTCACACACTGTAGTAGGAGTTGGAGGTTGATGTTAATAGGAGGAGGAGGTAAGCAGACATACACACACACACACACACACCATAATAGACTAATTATGCTTAAATTATATAGTTATAATTTGTAGGCTGTCTCTAATATACTTGACTGGCTTTTTACTTTGCATAATTTGAAACTACTCCGTACAATAAATCCTTATTTAATATCAACCTTGGCGAGTGTTATTTAACCATAAGTAACTTACACAGAACTAAAGAAGTATATTATAAATACACATATGTTTATATTAGAGATCTGTAGAGCTTCTTTGTATTTGTACATCAGATCAGTCCATTTGTGTATTTTTACAATAACATTCTAGCCACACAATTATTAAAGGGCATGTCCACCCTGTCTGGCAGCCCCAACCGCATATATTTTATTTTCCAAAAGCCCCCCAAACACTTACTTACCTCCCCTTGTTCCTCCGTCGCACTGCCGTCCCTCTGCTTGCGAGAATGCAAGCAAGAGGGGGGGACCAGCAGTCGCGTCTGTGATTGGCTGAGCGGCAGCCAATAGGACGCGGCTGCCGTCATTCAGTGCAGCGGAGGAAAGAGGATAGTAAGTAAGAGTTTGGGGAGCTTTTGGAAAATAAAAAATATGCGGTTGGGGCTGCCACATGGGGGAACATCATATTAAGGGGTTTTATGCTAGGGGGAGGGATGTAGAACGGGAGGGAGAGGGAGGGAGAGGAAGGGGGGAGAAGAGCTGCAGTACGCATGGCAAATATCTACCGGAGGCAAGGTAGCAGGCAGAGTCCTGCTAGCCTCCTGGTGGACAGTTTTTGGGACTTTAGGGGGGGACTACAGGAGAACCCTACGGAGCTGGGATGTGAGGTAAGGATTACACTACACTACATGGTGGGGCATTACTGGGGGGGATTATAGTTTTGGGGGTGGACATGCCCTTTAAATATGTGCCAATGTTCATATGAAGCCAATCAACTCCCTCACACACTATATGAAGCCAACATTATCCTACTATTAAAATCTGGAAAAGACCCGAAGGAATGTGGTTCTTATAGACCCATCTCCAGACATTTCAACCTATCCAGGGCTCTATGCATTCCATGGAGCAAACAACTGGGTCAGTTGTTCGACAACGACCAGTTTCTCTCCTTCGACCAACTCCAAACGAAATACAATCTACCCATGCATTTCCAATTCCGATACTTCCAACTCCGACACTGTTGTACAGTCCAATTTAGAAATACACCTATCGCCATGTCTAAACACCCAGGACTCATATCCAAACTAAACACGTGTCTGACGAACTGCAAATTACAACCATATATGGACAACACTCTACAGAAGTGGTCCCAACACATCCCTACATTAACAATTGATGACAGGGACGAAATGGCCGGAGCACACCGACTGGTATCACCAGCAGCCAACAATAGACTTATTCTATACATCTTACACCAAGCATACATGCACCCTGTTAGAGTACAGTGGATTAATAGAACTGATTTTTGGAACTTAAATTGGGATTGACCAAGAATCACGTTATTCTGGCAGGCAATAACAAATGTATTATCTACTGTATTAGATATTGACATACCTTTGGACAATAAACTCCTACTACTGGGAATAATTGAAGAGAATTCCTTAGGCTGGGTACACACGGCCGGACTATTTGTCCTGAGCGCTCGCTACGAGTGAGCTCTTAGCGGGGACAAATGTCCGTCGGTCGTGGCAAATCCGGCCGCAAACGATCGATCGTGTGTTCCCATAGGGAACCGATCGGAATTTTCCGTCACGAACGATATCAGTCACGGCCGGCTGCCCCACACCAGCCGATATTTTCAGCCGACAAACCGAAAGTGCCGTGAATCAGCCGGTCGGTCGGCCAAAAATATCGGCTGGTACAAATCAACTCTACTTAGAGAGACACTTTTCTATACAAGAAAAGCTATCACCTCTAGATGGATGGCCCCAGAACCACCAGATGTAACACAATGGTTAAGCCTTATCAACGCGGTTTTACCATATCAAAGAGTGATGTATGCGCGAAGGGGCTGCCCAAAAAAATTTCAAAAGGTTTGGGACCCCTGGTTCAATTGCCCTGCAGTAACCCGAATCTCATCAGGATAGGATATAATATAACAACTTTATTGAAGAACGGAAGGTAAAGGAGCTGTGTCTTACCTCCCGTTCTTCAATAAAACGCTCAGGAACCGGGAACGAAGGTAAGGTAGTTACCCGATCGCTCGCTCCTCCACCACGTTCCTCTGACAGGTTCCAAAGGACTTAGTATTCTATGCACAAAAACACTTGCGCATAGAGTACTAAGGGGGAGATGCAATTAATTTCGCATTCGCAATCTACCTGCACTTGTTCCCGAAATGTATTAACCACTTTGCGACCGTTAATACATTGGGAAAAACGCTAGCGATTAGTTGCAAACTTTTGCGTGGCTTTAAAGGGGAAGTTCAGTGCAGATACATATGTTTTTCAGAAAAAAGAGCAGTATTTTTTCATCTCAATGACCTTAATCTGTCAATTCAGCATTTCGTCTATGTTGTATATAAATAAATGCAACCAAAATACTGACTTCCTGTTAGCAGGACCCCTAGTAGAGACCGTTATGGTCTTGCCCTTGACCCAGGGCCTGGGTTGATTCAGTTGCTCAGTAGAGATCTGAGCATCTTTGACCCATCCAACAGCCAATCAGTAGAAATTACTGTTAGGAACATTCCAAGGATGTGGTGCATCCTGGGAAGAATGACCGTTAGAACCTGAAATGTCAGCTCACTAATGTCAACAACAGGGAACAGCAAAGGGTATGAAATCAACTGGTTTTTCAAAATGGGAGAGAATATGTAGAATAAATAAGAAGGCATTACACAAACTAACAATTTAGCAAATATTGATAATTTCCACTGAACTGTCCCTTTAAAGACACAATTGAAAAGGTGCAAAAACCGGTGCGAAATTGATTGCATCGCTTGCACTTCGCAATTTTTTTAAAAATTGCGATATGGCGCAGGCAGTGCAAAACCCTTGCTTACATATTAGTACATTGGTTAGCTTATGTTTAGCACTAATTTTTCCATTAACATGGGATATTGCATCTCCTTGTATGTCTGTTGGGACCTGTCAAAGAAGACGGCAGAGGAGTGAGCGATCGGGGAAGTACCTTACCTTTGTTCCCAGCTCCAGTTCTTTTATTAAAGAACGGGAGTTAGGACACAGCTCATTTACATCCCGTTCATCAATAAAACTGAATACCAAAACCTTTTTTTTACCGGTGTAGATACCTTTTAAGAACCAAAGGAAAATATCTCACTTGTTCTTCAACTGCATGTCTAGTTATTTCTCTTTAACTTGCTGATCTATAGATATAAAATTCTCTTGCATGCAGTTTATTGATCTAAAAGTAATTGGGCCAAGCAGCACATTCTATCTAGAGGTGGGGGGCGTGGTTGCCACATAAAGCAGCTTTACTGATTCTGGAGCGTATTTCTGAATGGTAAAAGTCTAAAATTCATTTTAATGCTTTTTTTAGTGTCTCACCTTGTTTTCTTTAGACCTTTTTTGAAGAGGCAGCAGAAAAACTATACTTCGTTCATCATCTGCACTGATGTTTTCTGAAAGCTCATAAAGAAATTGTCTGCAGTTTAATAATATAAAAGTAGTTAGTAATTAGTAGTTAGGAAACTGAACAACTAATAATACATGGAAAATAAGACTGGAAAACACACATCATCCTCAAAATTCTTTGGATTGCGAAATACCTCATGGTGAGGACCTAAAGTAAAGAACATTGTTACAACGATCGCAAATTCTGCGAATTTAGTGCAGTTAGAAGCTAAACCCAGGGGTGAGGACCTAGCGGTTTAGGCAGTCATGTTTATGTAGAAAGTGTGTGGCAGCTCCTGTCCTCTCTAGACCTCTTACTGCATGCTATTGGCCCAATCCTGTTCTGACCGTATGGGGGGAAAAGGAGTGCTGGCGGCTGAAGGACGTCTCATCCCTTTTAAGCAAAGGTCAATAAAAGGTATTGTCGCCACACCTCCACTTCATCAAAACAACAAGCAGGTAAATATTTAACTAAATTCCACTGGTCTGACGTATTTCAAGCCTCATGTGTGCCCTTAATCAGGTCTATGATAAAGGGCCCAGACGAGGCCTGAAACACGTCAGACCAGTGGGACTCCCTAACCGAGGTATGTAATATATGTAAAAGCTAATATGAATACAAGCTGATGTTTTAACTAAATACTTACCTGCTTGTCTTTTTGAGAAGAGGAGATGCGTAAACCATACCTCACTGTTTTTTTGATGTGATGAAGAAGAGGGTGGGCGTGAGGCGTGTACAGTTGTCTTTTAAATTCTAACTGTATTTGGTAAGGAGGCCATATAAATTTTGTATTGCCACCCTCTCTTAAAGTAAAGGGGGACAATACTGTCCAACGGAAATTTTCTGTCTGTGCCAACTGAAAGCAATGCAGATGGCAGTAGTTTGCCGACAACTTGGTCAACTTCCTCCCCCACACTTTGCCAATATTAGGCCAATCCCTTCAGATCTGATGATATTTGTATAATATTGGCAAGGTGTATGGCAGGCTTTAGACTTTCTCTTTTACAAAGCAAGACAGGATATTCGAATGTTCAAAACAAAGAATACCCATTGTCCCAATGTTTCTGGGACAATTCCAACCCGAGGGCCTCTTCATTTCCAGGGGTTCCCACTGGTTTCATGATTATAATTATGTCCTTCTTTTCTCCTATTTGTATTATATTGACTACATAGTTGATAAAAATGCTAATTTAGTAAGTGGAACTACATGAAATGAAAATAGTGGTCTTACCTGAAAGCAGATATTTTCCCATGTTTAGGAAGAGCATCCTGCACATTCTCTTTGGTTGTGTGAAGAAGTTGGAGGGTGCTGTAATGTTTAGTGATATATAAAAGCTCAGCTAGAAGAAAAAAGTCTTCACTGTTTATTAAATCTTTGTTCATAAGTTGTTGAAAGAGTTCTTGGCCTGATCGAACTGATTTTAATTTATTTTTACTAACAAGGTCTATACAGAGAAATTTCAAAACCTCAACATCTTCATGCCCTAAGTCATCCTCAACATGAAGCAGCATGGAATTGAATTCCATTTAGTAAACTTTGAAGGGCAATAGAAGTGCCAGCTTAACCTGCAAGATAAAATGTAAATAAAGTAAACTAAAAAAAACACAAAATAAATAAACATCAACTGCAATAGCTTTTCCCTTAGCCAGTAGGGTTATTTAAAGGGCATCTCCACCCTCCATAGAAACAAACATTTATATTGTGGAGCATACCCTCCCACCCACAACAGCTAAGTTAAAATCTTAAAAATCAATTCCATACTGCACTTACAACTCCTGGATCCAGCATCGCTCTGGTCAGGCTCCCCTGCCTGCGGGATCTACAAGCAGGGGGCCTGACCAGCAGCCATGGCTGTGATTGTAGGTTTTTACGCTTGGACAGTTATTTGAAGAGAGGTGTAAGGGCTCCTGTGTGCATGTCACCATCCCTCCTGGAGACAAGACAAAGGCAGCAACGTTTAGACAGGAAGACAGCCACTACTCTTCACTTTCCTGGGCTTTGGACATGGATTGCAGGAGAACCATAAGAATTATAAGGTAAGGATATTTTTAAACTGTACAGTGGGGTTAGTTTTATTTTTATAATTTAAAAAAATAGTTTGGGGGATGGACATACCCTTTAATATTAATATTCGCCTTACGAATATTAATATTCCTCTAGGCACTCCGGTTTCCCCCACAATAAGAAAGACGTACTGATAGGTTGTATGTGTAAAATAAATGTTCTTAGATTGAATGCATACACGTAATTGTAAAGCGCTACGGAAGATGTTGGCGCTATATAAATCCACAATAATAATATAAATGTGATTAAACAATACTAATCACAACTTACTACCCAGGAAATAACCATTCTCAACTCCCTTATTTCCCCCTATGAACTTAAAACTGTCATAAAACTCATGAAAACAAACAAAGATTCAGGACCAGATGGATTCCCAATGGCATATTATAAAAAACTTCTAAACACCCTGATTAATCATCTTTTATATCATTCTTTAACAATATATTACTGAAAGAAGAACCAATACATCCCGATCTTTTAGCAGCCAATATAATAGTCATACCGAAAGAAGGGAAAGATTTAACAAAATGCAATAACTATAGACCAATATCTCTAATAAACTCAGATATCAAACTTTTTACTAAAATATTGGCTATGGGACTAGCAGAGGTCCTCCCCAACTTAATTATCCCAGATCAGATAGGATTCGTTTAAGGGAGACAGACAATAGATAGCATACGCTGCATATTACAGGTACTTATTGCCAAAAGAAAAAATTCCATCTATAACGCTTTTGCAGAGAAAGCATTTGATAGACTAGACTGGACCTATATGCTACTAACATTACAATACTTTGGATTCCAGGGACCCTTTATGTCAGCTATACGCTGTATCTAATCAACACCATCAGCTAAAGTGTCAAATATGGGATTTATGTCTTCCCCTTTCACAATAAGAAATGGCACTAGGCAGGGCTGCCCTCTATCTCCACTACTATTCGCCCTTTGTTTATAACCACTTGCCAACCATATTAGAACTAACGAAAATATTAGCAGAATTAAAATAGATACACAAGAATATAAAATATTCTATCTATCTATGGTCGCAGACAATACACTTCTCACATTAAGCAGACCCCAGAAATCCCTAACATTTCTATGTGAACATTAATCAAGATTCGGTACACTTTCTGGATTCCGAATCAATTACTCCAAAGACATAATATATCCTCTACATAGACCAACCAAAGAGACCAATGGACTCTCTCTCTTTGTAAGTATAACAACTATAAAGATGACAACCTTACCAGGGATTCTATACATATTTCGCTCTCTACCCATTGACATACGACCAGATGATTTACACAAATTGGACTCCCAGATTTCTAAATTTATATGGAACAGAAATAAACCTAACATCAGCTTGAAAACTTTACAGAGACCACAAAACATGGGAGGGCTCCCCTCTTTAAAACAATACTTTGTGGCAGCCCATCTAGCACAAACTCTTCAATGGTATAGAGCCTTAAATCAACCAGATGGGTAGAATTAGAAAACCAAATGATGGGTGACATCAGAAGCTCCGAGATACTTTGGCTCTCTTCCCAATCACTAGCCCTTAAATACTGTAAAAATAATCCATATCTGATCCACACTGTTCGTACATGGTACACCACTACAACAAAATATGCACTAGGTAATTAACCTACATAAATGACTCCCATTACCCAAAACCCAGATAAATGTTAAGGAGGCCATTTATGTGAAAATAAAGAAACCAAGCCTAAATAGAGGTGGGGGGGTTCGACACCAACTGTCTGCCATGTACAATGCTGTTTTAACACCTTACCTCTGGGCGTTCCTATAACACCTCTTAGCCACTATCTAATCACACCCTTAACACCTGGCTGTGATATGCTAATTGGGATTTTCCAGAGTACATAATTGCCACAGATTCTTGTACAAGTCTTTCTGAATTGAGAAAGCCAGTCGGATGACTAGCGAAACGTCTTCAAGAACTACATTTCAAGTCCAGTTGATCTAATTAAATACAACAGATATTACAGATCAAAGTTACCTAGGTTCCCCCAAAAAAACAGGGCTGACTCAATTTGAAAAAATATACTTGGACGCTCTACTAGGACCAAAAAAAATAACACATATATAATATAATGAACACCACTATACAATATTTTAGACTACCTTTTATGGCTAGATGGGAAAACTGGTTGAATGAAGATTCTCAATGGACAAATATTTTCAACTCCCTACGCAAATGCTCAAACAATACAATAGTACAAGAAAAACATTTTAAGATTCTTCATCACTTGGCACATGTCCCCTACCAGAGTTGCACAGATCTTTCCAAACGTCACCATTATGCTATGAGGTTGCCCAGTAAATGCTGACCTTAAGCAGTTGGTGGGAATGCGTCAAAGTTAAGAAGATATGGTCATATTGCTTTGATTTAGCCTCTAGAATATTATACACACAAAACCTTATATACCATAAGCAGCCCTCTTCGATAGGCAAATCTCCACAATATCAACACCAGCAAACAAATGGTGAATAAAATATGTGCAGCAGCCAGGACGTTAATTTTCCCGACTTGGAAACAACCTGCCCCTCCTACATCCCATATTATTGCCAAAATCTGGTGGACATGTGAGAATGATCAAATACCACGTGGCCAAACATGCTCCTATAAACAATTTGACATGATATGGAACCCATGGATATTTGCTATGTCTGATTCTAGAATAGGAGAACTTCTTTAAATACAGACATCTGAATCTAAATTATGCCTATTTCTATACATTTAAAGGGCATGTCCACCCTCAAAACGAACTTTGGGGGTAAGTTAGGTAACCCCTACCCACCCCAAACCGCCGCAATATTTCTTTTAAAAAAATCCCCAGATTTCTACTTACAGGGCCTTCTCTCCCGTAGCGATCCGATACTGCTGCCTGCTTGTAGGAAATTGCGAGCAAGGGCCAGACCATCAGCGCATCTGTGATTGGCTGAAAGGCAGCCAATCACGGACGTGGATGACGTTACTGGAAATACCGTGGGAGAGAAGGGGTGGGCAGGGATTAAGTACCTTACCCCCAAATGATTTCACACTAGGTGCAACGGTGGCGAGATGGATCTGGATGTGTGGGTGGGGGACTGCGCATGTCACAGCCCTTGTTGAGGATGAGAAAGCAGCAAGGACCGGATGCCTCACTCACAGCTTGGACTCTTCACTTTCCTGGACTTTGAAAAGGCACTGCTATAGAACCATAAGGAGCAGAGATGTAAGGTAAGGATTTTTTTAAACTACAAGTGGGGCCAGTAGTGGGTTAAATTACAGTTTTGGGGGTGGACATGTCCTTTAAGCTAACCATATCCGCTATTATAGTAATTCTATATAAGACTGTTAAAGGGAAAACCTGTTATATCAAAATACAGTGCTGTTTTGTTTGTTTAGTTTATATATTATTTTGTTACAAAAATAGTAAATTAGAACATTTAAAGGGCATGTCCACCCCCAAAACTATAATCCCCCCCACTAATGGCCCCACCATGTAGTGTAATAAATCCTTACCTTACATCCCAGCTCCATATGGTTCTCCTGTAGTCCCCCCCAAAGTCCCAAAACTGCCCACCAGGAGTACTGCAGAGTCCATATAGGACTCTGCCTCCTGTCTCGCCTCCGGGAGAAGCGTTCTGCGCCCTTCTCCCCCTCCAT
This sequence comes from Hymenochirus boettgeri, assembly GCA_019447015.1. Classification (NCBI taxonomy): domain Eukaryota; kingdom Metazoa; phylum Chordata; class Amphibia; order Anura; family Pipidae; genus Hymenochirus; species Hymenochirus boettgeri. The sequence goes on from CM033477.1 coordinate 99,164,473, forward strand.
CTCCCTCCCGTTTTGCGATCCTCCCCCTACCAAAAAACCCTTGGCCATATAATATTATTTCTTCCTCAACCGCTAAAAATAATTTTAAGAAGTCCCTGAACTCTACTTACCTTCCCTCTCTCCCCCGGCATTCTGAGCAGCCGGCAGCCATGTCCGTGATTGGCTGCCTCTCAGAAATGGAAAAGGTACAGAGGGTATAGAGGAGAGTGAGAGAGGGAACTTAAAAAAATCAAAAAAAATCATAGAGACGGAAAGTTGAAAGAAAAGCCGGACATTAGGGGCACAAATAGGAAATCCTGCTGGACTCCAGATTTGTGCCTCAAAAGAGAGATGAATCCGGATAAAAGAGGATGTCTGAAATCCATAACAAAAGTAAAAAAAAAAAAAAAACTGCTTAAATGTGATATTAAAGGGTAATTGTGGTCCCAAAATGTTTGAAGATGTTTACATTTTATGTGTGATATGGAAGCAGCATCACCAGATACTCTGCACTGCCTGCTCTGAACCATGTGACAAGTCCCTCTTCCCTGTGTCTCCTCCTTTAAAAAAAAAAATGTAGACAACTTACACACTCCCTGTTGGGCTGTTCGGTTATCCACCCCTACCACCCTTCAATACTTTTAATGCTTGGCCAGGAGGAAGGACTGTCGGTCGCGGTAAAGCAGCCGCGTCCGACAGTTACGCAAACCGAGGTTTTTCCACCATGTCCGATCGTCCTTTAGTCCAATTCGGACGATCGGTCGGTCAGACATGGCCGCATTGGATCCGATAATTTTGGTCCGATCGACCAATACCACTGAACTATTGGTTGATCGGACCGAAATATCTCATTGTGTGTACCCAGCTTTAATGGACTAACAGTTTATTTTAGTAGACAAGCTTTCAAGGGATCAACCCTCTTTCTCAGGTCAGAGCAGTACTGATTGAAACAAAGGTTAACAGAAAGTAAAAAGCCGCGTCCGACAGTTACCGCAAACCGAGGTTTTCCACCATGTCCGATCGTCTTTAGTCCAATTCGGACGATCGGTCGGTCAGAATGGCCGCATTCGGATCCGAAATTTTGGTCCGATCGACCAATACACTGAACTATCGGTTGATCGGACCGAAATATCTCATTGTGTGTACCCAGCTTTAATGGACTAACAGTTATTTTAGTAGACAAGCTTTCAAGGGATCAACCCTCTTTCTCAGGTCAGAGCAGTACTGATTGAAACAAAGTTAACAGAAAGTAAAAGCCGCGTCCGACGTTACCGCAAACCGAGGTTTTCACCATGTCCGATCGTCCTTAGTCCAATTCGGACGATCGGTCGTCAGACATGGCCGCATTCGGATCCGATAATTTTGGTCCGATCGACCAATACACTGAACTATCGGTTGATCGGACCGAAATATCTCATTGTGTGTACCCAGCTTAATGGACTAACAGTTTATTTTGTGAAAGCTTTCAAGGATCAACCCTCTTTCTCAGGTCAGAGCAGTACTGATTGAAACAAAGGTTAACAGAAAGTAAAAAGCTAATACATAAGATAAGATAATAAACACCCCCCCCCCCAAAAAAAAGTCCAGAATATACTGAGGAATGAGAGAGGGGGTAATAAAATAGGAGCTAACCGCATACTAGGGGGGCAACCAAATAGAAAGGGAGAGGTAGCAGGGGGGGTAGGGGAATAATGAGGGATGGGGGATGCTGGATAAGAGAAAAGCAGACACTGAGAATATGCACATATTGTACATCCACATATTGTTCTACATTCAAATATATCAACAGTTATAGTGGGCTCGGAATCCCAGTCACTGTAACTCTCCTGCACTGAGCATGTGCCAAATGCAGATTAGAAGGAGTAACTAGTATTTGGACCACAGATTCAGAACCTCACCCTTAACTATTTGGAGACCACAGTTCCCCTTAATCTTGAGGGGGCGTGGAGGGTACAAAACCCATGTGGCATCAGCAAATGAACAACGACCAAATACAAATAATTTTTGTGTACAGGTGCCCCCATGTGTCATGGTCCATCTTTCCAATTTTTAAACAAGATGTAGTGGGGGAGAAGGCAGACCAGACTGCTTGTCAGTCTAACAATTAGTCCAATTATTTTGTATTTAAAGTATCTAACAGGTGTACCCAGTTTAGGGATTGTACAAAAGGGCACAACCCAACCTGATATTTTGGCCAAATCAGAAGGGAGATTGAATATTCTAACAATTTTCTTAAAAAATGATTTGGTCCAAACGATCGCTGGTTATTTGCACTCAGGGCTGTTCTAGCCATTTTAGTGCCCTAGGCGCCCTCCCACCTAAGAGTGCGCGTGCGCTCCTTCTGCTTCTGACACCGTCTACTGCGACTGTTCTTTATAGTGGAACCGCTTTACTAGTTGGTAAGAGGACACGCTGCACCAGGAGAGCGGGCATGTATACATACTTTTGTATGAATGCAGCGACACCGGCCCCAATGAAATACTGATTGGAAGGACAGGATGGGTTTCAGTGGATGTGCGGTATGTGGCACCAGTGTTCTCCCCAGAAATTGTTTCCAGCCGGGTAGGGCAGAACAGGGAAATTTGGTGAGATCTGGATCGGTGCTTTTCCAAGAATATTGGCATTAATCATTCAGTGCCAGCAGAACAATACCATTAACTCTTTAGTTCCAGCAGACTTTACTATTAATACTTTCAGTGCCAGCACCTTTCCACAGAATGCTATTACCCTTCAGTGCCAGTAGCCTTCCCCATAGTATGCCATTAACACTTCAGTGCCAGAAGAGTATTACCATGAACCATTCAATGCAAACAGACTTTTCATTAACACTTTCAGTGCAGCAGAGTATTACCTTTAACCCTTCCAGCTGACAGCATGATATACAGTATGTAACCTGCTTTCTGTCTCCTCCATTGAATTGTTCACTCCTCACCTACCCTAAGTTCTAATTGAAGAGTTGGGTGGGGTGGGAAGAAGAAGGAAAGAGGACAGGGATAGGGATCTCATGGCTGCTAGTCACAGGGGTCACTGTTATAAAGTCTGCAGCAGCTTTTACCTGGCATTTTAGAACTGTTCCCATCAGTACTATTAGCTGAGCTCATCCTCCCCCCTCCTTCCTTCAACTTCAGTTAATTTGAAATTGCAACATTTGTGCTATGTAGAATGTGTGGGGTTCAGGCTTGTACTAGATACAATGTTGCAGGTTACAGCTGAACAAGGAGAGCAGATCTAACACAGCAAGTAAAAGCTGCCAGGGAGAAGAATAGGCGCCCTGGATCAAACGGCCCTGTGTGCACTTCAATAGATTGCACGATGATCGGCCAAAATATCACCCATGTCCAATGTTCCCTCTAATTGGTGTACTAATGTACACACACAACTCGGTAGGCGTACACACGGCATGCAACGTTTTATGTGCACAGATACCAATTATACTGTTATATGTACACAGTAATATAACAATAGAGAGAAAATTGCTGACCAACTGACTAAATTAAGCCAAAATTGCCAGCATAAACCAAGCTTAAAGTTAGGTACCACCAGTATAGGCCAGCACTGCCAGGTCCAACAGGATTAGCCAATTATGAGCCACGTGTATGAAAGAGAAGAAATCATCCGACCCTCTGGCCAATGAACTACCACAGTCAGCCTAGGTCAGTTTGACTGAAAGTTTCCCATTTGTCGTGTCAACTTCCCGTTCATGTGTGGCAATCTTCCCTAACTCAGCATAGAGAGATCAGTGGGACTGTCTGTAGCTACATTTGTAACAGATCACAGACAAATCTGATGGGATCTTTCTGTGATCTGAGAGATGGTAACCAGTGCTGTTTGATCAGCTGGTTAGTTCTGATAATGACATTATATTCTGATTAAATGGTAACCAAAACAGAGTATATGTAACAAAAATAATAATAACATTGCTGTGCTCAGGTTTTTTTGACAGGCTCTGTGTATCAGAAGCATATCCGGAAGTGTGGCCCAGGGCTAAGAGCGGTCTAATTTTCAGCAACACTTGTAATACATAAAACATGTAACTTACTTACTCAAAAGCCAAGACAACCAAAATCTGTAACACTTTTTTCCAGGATCCTTGTAAAGTATGTGAAATCTGACAATATCCTGTTATAGTTTTGTTCCTATAACAAGCCTGGACAGATCTGGTAAAGGCTCCCTCAAAATGAAAGTAAATGGGGAATTCCTTGTTCAGAGGCAAAATGGCCCCTCCCCTTTAACTATTGTGGTCTGAGTCTTTTCAATTTAATTTCCTAATCGGTGTATTCAAGCTATTGAGACAAATATAGTTGTTTGTTCTTCGTATTGTCTTTGGGTTTTTTTGGTTCTGTTTACAATAATTAAAGTCAAGGGACTCCTTGATTAGAGATGACCGAAAATACATAGTTTCATTCTGTTTTCGGATTCCTGGTCTCGGGAAAATCCGGATTTCGGAATCCTTGATAGGTTAGGCCAAAATATTGGTGGTACCTCTAATTCCCAATTGACAGATACCAATGAGTGTATCACTTGATAGGTATGACAATAGGAATCTTGGTTTAACTATTTGCACCAGAAGAACTAAACTTAATTTTAATAATCTTTATGTGAAAGCTTTTCTCCTGAACACCTATACATTGAAAGATTCTTCTCTAGTAAATATTGAGTAGAGATATATTCATTACAGAGATATCCCTCTGATAAAGTGACAATGGTCACGAAATGCGTCAGGGTGTTTGTTTTCCCACACTTATGCTGCTGATGGTTTACAATAAAGTTACATATGATGCACATGGTAGAGGATTCGTCCCGCGTTTTGTTTGTTTTTTTAAGAGATAGTTACATTTACCTCCCAATCGTCCCAGATCTGCGGGATTTGCCCGCAATAGGACGAGAATCCTGCCATCCAGTGTGTCACCAAAAATCCCACTGCCACCGCTATTACCAAGGTAGACAAGTTTACTTTAAAAGTACACAATCGATTGGCTGCTGTAGGAAATAAGTGGGGCTGTGGCGTGGACCCCAATTGGCTGCTTTTCCCCAGAGAACTCAGCAGCCAATCAGATCATCTTAGGGGCCAGACTTATGCAGCATGAGGCAGAGCCCTGCCTGACTGCATGTGGAGACCAAGAGCATTGGCTAAGAATCACACAGTCTGTCTCTGAGGCCAGACCAAGAAATAAGCTAATCACTAAAGTGATAAATGTAAAATTCCTTTATATAGAAGTGGAACAACTATTAAAAACATCTAAAAAACACAAAACCCATGATGTACCCAAGGGCTTAGGCAATAAAGCAGCAATTTCTAATTGTCTGGGGGGACTGGTGGTGAAAGGAAGTTTGCACTGCATCACCACCGAGACCAGTCATTAAATTGTGAGGGGGGGGGGATTTAAACCATGATTTTATTGTTGAGGACAGGGGGCTGCACTGGACATCAATGATTTTATTTAATTTGTATGGAGGGGTTGCATTGGATGCCAATTATTTAAATTGTCTGGGAGGTTAAGGGGGGTTTGCATTGGCACACAATGTTTTAGTTTGTGAGGGGTCTTTTCAGCACACACTTTGCCATTGATAAATCTAAGTACTGCTTTAACAACATCATAAACATACAAGTGGTTAAAGAGTTTAATTGTCTAATGACCAAAGAATATGGTATGGGTAAATGTGTCATGCACAAGAATTTGAAAAGAAAGCTTGCTGGACCATGAAAAAAGTAAAACACACATTCAGTCCTCTGCAGATCTTTTTGGAAAGCGTGTACAAGAGCAAACTGGAATTGGTCAAATTGAAAGATCTGTAAGTCACTAAAGAGGTGAGAATTAGTTTTGTATCGACTTGCAATATGATTGATGGCAAAGCAGACACTATAACCAATACACAGAGTAATATATGGACACCCTATCCTTGAAAACTGCTAATCTGGTTGGACTAGGTCAGATGGAGATGCAGTTATGATTTGGAAATAGAAATGTGTGGAAAAACTGCTCAAAGATAAAACATCCGGACTCTTGGTCAACTGCCATGTGTAACCATTTATTGGCCTTGCAAGTGCCGAATATTCCCCAGATTAAGTTGAAAATGGCCAGTGACTCTAGATGGCTGTCTCGTAACTCTGCAATACAGTCACCACACAGTGTATAATGAGTGTCATAGCTGTGCTGGAAACAGGGGCACTGAACGAAATGACATCACAGCTGAAGGATTAAGCAGATGTATTAAAACAAACAATTTTGTTCTTCTTTAAGGGGAACTGTAGTCTCCAAACAGGTGAGTTTCCTACCTTTAAAATGAGCCATCAACCACCTCTCTTCCTCCACAGCCCAAGTATAAAGAATTACTGACCAGAAAGTTAATGGGTAGGTGGCTGACATGGACATTCCTCCTCCTGCTCCTCCACCTCCCCCGGTGAGCACAGCTCAGACTCCCTCAGTGTGTGAGAGAGACAAAAATCACCGTGAGTGGGCGGGACCACATGGGGCTGTAAGGGAAGGGACCAAGGGGGCCTGCAAATGGAGGGGCCAGGGGTCCATGAGTGGGAGGAGGGCCAAGGGGGCTTGAAGAGGAGGGGGGCTGCAGGCGCAGGGGAGAGGCGACACAGGGCACGGACATGGTTTCAGAGCATGAAGCAGTAAGTGCAGGAGACCTGATGATGCTGCTGACATATTACACACAAAAATGTAAATATCTTCAAAAAGATGCAAAATAAACAAAGACAATAAATGCAAAAATTCTCAGGAGAGCAATTCCTATCAATTTACCTAAAGTCATTTTTGGACCACCGTTCCCCTTTAATAATGCTTTCAGACGTATTACCTTTGTTGTCCAATTAATTAAGGCTTGGCAAAGGCAAGATGTCAATCTTACTAAAATTGATCCAACTTTGCATGCCACAAAATTAACTATCATGGAGTTGGAAGCAACTCCTGGGAAATATTCTCAAAGCCTTCATCATTGTCTGGCAGAAAATGGTCAGATCTTCTTATTGTTTATACACAGTGATGTAATATCATTCAAAACTTCAATTATGATTAATACCTGAGACAGTTCTTGATGCAAGATTCCATGACATGATATTTCCAGGTTTTCAAAAGTTTTCAAGCAGAAACTTAGGGTTCAAGTGGGTCTACAGAAGTTCTTTGCAATCATTACAAAAATGGTTACCTTCCAATAATACAATATGAAAGTAGCCGTCAAGAATGGTCAGTTCATCAAAAATGTTTATAAGTCAATCATACAGACTCAGTCCAAAACAGATTTTACAAAAGTTGCAACTACATCAGAATCATTTCCATATTTAGCCAAACTAGCTGATTGGGCTAGTGATCCCAATGAGCACGCAGGAAGTGAAAGGGGGTTTCTGCCTTAAAAGTATCAAAACATGTTCTAGAAAATTGCATGAATCAAACCCATTAAAATAATCTCATGCTGATCTCCTTGGAGGGCCAGATCCTGGGGAGTTTGATTATGAAAAGGCTGAGACAACTGGACCTCTAGGAGAAAAGAAGAATAAATTTTAACTGAAGACATTAGGTCCCCTTCTGCATTTGCAAGTTCAAGTTGGCTTTAAAAAAGTTAATATGTTGTTTTATTGAATTTTTTTGTACTTAAAATAAATATACTGTCTCAAAAGAATAGTGCATTTTTTTTTAAACAGTTACAAAAAGTACCTGGGGCAGGAGATTGGTAATTTCTACCTATTAATATATATTTCTGTGAGGAGCACCAGCATGAAGAAAGCTGCTTCTGCCATCTTTAAAGGGCATCTCAGGTAAAAAAATTTGTATTCAGTTTCATTGAAGAACGGGAGGTAAGGAGTCTTACCTGTTCTCAATAAAACGTTTAGGAGCTGGGAATGAAGTTAACATACTGATTGCTCACTCTTCTGACAGGTCCGGACATCTGTATTGTAGCGCATAGAGTACTAACTCCGTCGGGACCTGTCAGAGGACACACCAGAGGAGCGAGCAATCAGTGCGCTCGGGGAGAGAAGGGGCTGTAAAGTAGCATTTTAATCATTTTTGTATTCAGTTAGATCAACTGTGTCAGGGTAGTGTGTAGTGACTTGGCAAGAATGAGTTAATTATTGGTATTAATTCTTGCAAAAGACCAATAAAATGCCATTCCACCCTGGAAACAGTCCCTATTGTTTATATTACGATTAGTGAAGCATGGAACCAGATCTTCTTTTCCAGACAACATGGGGCATGTATCATGTATTGGAATTCTCTACAGCTAGAGGTCTGGTGGATACATTGAGGTCACTTTAAGGGCAGCCATATGTATAAAATAATATATTGTGTATTGGAATATGTGATATGGGAACCAATATTATATGTGTGAATGGTAAGGTAGGCCCATTAAAATTATACCCAACTTGGAGGCCTTATTCCCTTGCCAAGGGAGTTATTAATATCTTGGGAAATATGATTACACACAGGTCATGTTTGGTATTGTAGGAATTGATAATTAATACAGGATAGGAATAGTGTGGTATATATGTGGTCTATAACTGAGGGGTAATGAATGCTTTTGGCTAGTCGTAAATCTGGAGATTCCTAGACACTCCCACCTCACGCAAGCCAGGAGGGGGGTGGTTAAACAAGGGGTTTAAAAGCCTTGTAACCCCTTTAACTGTGTTCATACTGAGGGGACATGCTAAATGTGTATGGACCCTATGTTTCCTTCTTTCTCGAGACACAGGACTCTTCTAGTAAGTAGTAGGGTCTGTGAATATTTTATCCTTTTTATTTTATACTAGCACAGAGTGCCCCCTTAGTGTCCCAAGGCCATAGTCCCTCTCCATGTCCCAAATCCAGGCCCCCCTCTCTGTCCCAAATCTAGGGTACCCCTCTTTACCAAATCCAAGGCCCCCCTCTGTACCAAACAGCCCCCCCCCTCTGTCCCAAATCCAGGGGGGCCTCTGTCTCAAATCCAAGGGCCCCCATATGTCTTAATCCAAGGGCCCCCCTCTGTCCAAATCCAGGGGCCCCTGTCCCAAGCAACCTTACCTGCAGTCTATTTAATTGCTGTTCTCCCTCCGTGTGTTTCCTGTGTTTCTCCCTCTAGTGGTGAGTCAATAGAACCCGCAGAGACTTCCCTTAGTGGTGAGTCCATAGGAAAGTAGCAGTGACACACACACATGGACACAGGGATACACACTTAGGGTTTTATTATATATGATAATGTTGTAACCTATTGTATGTCATTTATTGTAACATCATTTTTTTATTTTTGTATTATATGCACTGTCCACATTTTGGAATATAAATCTAAAATTAATATTTTGCTCTAAAAGAACTCAGCTGCCTCTGATAAGTTTGTATGTGGTGAATGGAATGTTGCAGTGTAAATGCTAATTAACTCTGTGACTGCTTGTGGAGGACTGATGCTAATTAACCAGTTAGTGTGGAGTGAATGGTGTAGTGTTAACAACTGGCGTTCGTGACAACTGGACTAAAGTTTAGTTCTTAAAGTCTAAACGTTTATCTGACTGCGAAACGTCTTCAAGAACTAAACTTTAAGTTCAGTAATCAACTGAATACAACAGATATACTATGACCTGGATGAATGAGAACCTTATAAAAGCACATTTAAAAAAAAAAAATATTGGCAGTTGGGGATGGAGGGGAGTTCTAACATATGCCAAAAGTTATTTTTAGGTGACATGTCCTTAATTTTAGAGGTTGATGTCCTTTCAAGGTAAATAATTACTGCTTGTGGAGGGACTGATGCTAATAACCAGTAGTTGCTCTGTGGACTAAAAGAACTCAGCTAGTTCTTCAATAGGTGCCGCATGAGAAACTTACAAAAATTACAGAGATGTAAAACTGGATTTATAAAAAGATACATTAATATCCGATTCATTGGATATTTTTTATTGCAATTTTTAATTTATTTTAGATGCATTCCACAAACTCAATTAATCAATTCATCAGGTAATTTTTAATAAAATAAACAGTGTGGAACTCCCGCCCCCATCACCCCTGCGACCGTGGGGGGGGGGTGGTAAGGCCCGCCACAATCAAGATGGCTCCCGCGATCAGCAGTTAAACAGCTGATCGCGTGTATAAGAAACAAAGCGCAATCAGCTGAATTTGGGGGTCCGGTCTTTTTTAAACAGCTGATTGCGTTTCATTCATACACGCTGCTAACAATCGCCAATTTTGTTATCTATCAGGCATACTCAACCGATAAACAGCTCTACCATGACATCTAGTCCAATACATACCTGTCCCAAATGCCAACATAAAACCGTTAATTTTACCCATGTAGAGTCCTGCGTGTTTCTACTTTTCCAGTCCCACACACCGCCCGCAAAAACGGTACTCGCACCCTGCGAGTGTAATTGGTCTAGGAGATATACGTCAGTGTTTAAAATATAACTAGTAAGGCAGCACATAGTTACATGTTAAACAGTGTCTGACAGTCTGGAAAATATGGGGCTGGGGGAGCTCTTATCTATGGGGCCCTCATGCATTGTTCTGTTCTGGCTTCCTACAAAGTCCTTCCCAGACTGTTAGAGCAACATATGGGGGTCTTAAACCACATTTAAATATGTCTTAAACCAGCTCTAGCCAGTGTTTACAATCAGTCTTAAAGGGCATGTGTCCCCCACAAACTGTAATTTGCCCCTCTACTGGTCCCACTGTGTAGTGCAAAAATCCTTCCTTACCTCAGCCCCCATGGTTCTCCTGCAGTGTTTGTCAACAAGTTCCAAAAAGTGAAGAGTAGGAGCTGACGTGAGTCATTGTTTGTTCTTCCTTGCCTCGTTGAGGATGCTGGTATGCGCAGGGGTATCCTCCTCTGGCGTACAGCGTGACCGCTTCACCCCTACCTTAAAAAACTTTTATATACTGTAGCCCACCCCAACTTATTTCTTAAAACAAGCGGCAGAAATTACTTCTGCTCCTTCGTTCCCTCGGCTGTCTGCATAGCCGATCACAGATGCAGCTGCATGTCTGGCCCTGTTTGTAATTTCTGGCAAGCAGAGGGCCGGAGCAGAAAGCCATGTGAACAATGTAGTGCCAGTACATTTCTGCTGCTTTCTTTTAGAAAAGAAAATTGGGGGTGGGCTGGGGTGGTTACTACAATATTCCAATAGTGGAATACTGGTGGAGTCTCCTTCCAATTCTATTCTGACCACTTCAAGGTCCACTTCAAAGTAGCAGGGCCCTAACTAACCTAATTAGTCTAACCTAACCAACTATCTAAAGCTCATTATAAGAAATATAAAAAATCTGTAGTAAAAAATAACATGGTTGAGCAAATCTAGTGCAATCAGTGAGAATAGCAGTAAAGGTTCCATACAGAGAGATCAGACAGTAAATTTCCCCACACATTGAGAGCAGACAGTAAAGGTCCCATACAGTGAGAACAGACAGTAAAGGTCCCGAACAGTGAGAACAGACAGTAAAGGTCCTATACAGTGAGAACAGACAGTAAAGGTTCTATACAGTGAGAACAGGCAGTAAAGGTTCCATACAGTGAGAACACGGCAGTAAAGGTTCCATACAGTGAAACGACAGCAAAGGTCCCAAAGTGACGGACAGGCAGTAAAGGTCCCATACAGTGAGAAACAGGCAGTAAAGGTTCCATACAGTGAGAACAGACAGCAAAGGTCCCATACAGTGAGAACAGGCAGTAAAGGTCCCATACAGTGGAAACAGGCAGTAAAGGTCCCATACAGTGAGAACAGCAGTAAAGGTTCCCAACAGTGAGACAGGCAGTAAAGGTCCAACAGTGAGAAACAGGCAGTAAAGGTCCCATACTGTGAGAACAGGCAGTATAGGTCATTTCGTTTAAGGGAGACAGACAAAGATAGCATACGCTGCATATTACAGGTACTTATTGCCAAAAGAAAAAATTCCATCTATAACGCTTTTGCAGAGAAAAGCATTTGATAGACTAGACTGGACCTATATGCTACTAACATTACAATACTTTGGATTCAGGGACCCTTTATGTCAGCTATACGCTGTATCTAATCAACACCATCAGCTAAAGTGTCAAATATGGGATTTATGTCTTCCCCTTCACAATAAGAAAGGCACTAGGCAGGGCTGCCCTCTATCTCCACTACTATTCGCCCTTTGTTTAAACCACTTGCCAACCATATTAGAACTAACGAAAATATTAGCAGAATTAAAATAGATACACAAGAATAAAATATTCTATCTATCTATGGTCGCAGACAATACACTTCTCACATTAAGCAGACCCCAGAAATCCCTAACATTTCTATGTGAACATTAATCAAGATTCGGTACACTTTCTGGATTCCGAATCAATTACTCCAAAGACATAATATATCCTCTACCTAGACCAACCAAAGAGACCAATGGACTCTCTCTCTTTGTAAGTATAACAACTATAAGATGACAACCTTACCAGGGATTCTACATATTTCGCTCTCTACCCATTGACATACGACCAGATGATTACACAAATTGGACTCCCAGATTTCTAAATTTATATGGAACAGAAATAAACCTAACATCACTTGAAAACTTACAGACCACAAAACATGGGAGGGCTCCCCTTTAAAACAATACTTGTGGCACCCATCTAGCACAAACTCTTCAATGGTATAGAGCCTTAAATCAACCAGATGGGTAGAATTAGAAAACCAAATGATGGGTGACATCGAAGCTCCGAGATACTTTGGCTCTCTTCCCAATCACTAGCCCTTAAATACTGTAAAATAATCCATATCTGATCCACACTGTTCGTACATGGTACACCACTAAACAAAATATCACTAGGTAATTAACCTACATAAATGACTCCCATTACCCAAAACCCAGATAAATGTTAAGGAGGCCATTTATGTGAAAATGAAGAAACCAAGCCTAAATAGAGGTGGGGGGGTTCGAACCAACTGTCTGCCATGTACAATGCTTTTTAACACCTTACTCTGGGCGTCCTATAACACCTCTTAGCCACTATCTAATCACACCCTTAACACCTGGCTGTGATATGCTAATTGGGATTTTCCAGAGTACATAATTGCCACAGATTCTTGTACAAGTCTTTCTGAATTGAGAAAGCCAGTCGGATGACTAGCGAAACGTCTTCAAGAACTACATTTCAAGTCCAGTTGATCTAATTAATACAACAGATTACAGATCAAAGTTACCTAGGTTCCCCCAAAAAAACAGGGCTGACTCAATTGAAAAAATATACTTGGACGCTCTACTAGGACAAAAAAAATAACACATATATAATATAATGAACACCACTATACAATATTTTAGACTACCTTTTATGGCTAGATGGGAAAACTGGTTGAATGAAGATTCTCAATGGACAAATATTTTCAACTCCCTACGCAAATGCTCAAACAATACAATAGTACAAGAAAAACATTTTAAGATTCTTCATCACTTGTACATGTCCCCTACCAGAGTTGCACAGATCTTTCCAAACGTCACCATTATGCTATAGAGGTTGCCCAGTAAATGCTGACCTTAAGCACTGTTGGTGGGAATGCGTTAAAGTTAAGAAGATATGGTCATATTGCTTTGATTTAGCCTCTAGAATATTATACACACAAATACCTTATATACCATAAGCAGCCCTCTTCGATAGGCAAATCTCCACAATATCAACACCAGCAAACAAACTGCTTAATAGAATATGTGCAGCAGCCAGGACATTAATTGCCCTGACTTGGAAACAACCTGCCCCTCCTACATCTCATATTATTGCCAAAATCTGGTGGATGTGTGAGAATGATCAAATACCACGTGGCCAAACATGCTCCTATAAACAATTTGACATGATATGGAACCCATGGATATTTGCTATGTCTGATTCTAGAATCAGGAGAACTTCTTTAAATACAGACATCTGAATCTAAATTATGCCTATCTTCTATACTATTTAAAGGGCATGTCCACCCTCAAAACGAACTTTGGGGGTAAGTTAGGTAACCCCTACCCACCCCAAACCGCCGCAATATTTCTTTAAAAAAAATCCCCAGATTTCTACTTACAGGGCCTTCTCTCCCGTAGCGATCCGATACTGCTGCCTGCTTGTAGGAAATTGCGAGCAAGGGCCAGACCATCAGCCGCATATGTGATTGGCTGAAAGGCAGCCAATCACGGACGTGGATGACGTTACTGGAAATACCGTGGGAGAGAAGGGGTGGGCAGGGATTAAGTACCTTACCCCCAAATGATTTCACACTAGGTGCAACGGTGGCTGAGGATGGATCTGGATGGTGTGGGTGGGGGACTGCGCATGTCACAGCCCTTGTTGAGGATGAGAAAGCAGCAAGGACCGGATGCCTCACTCACAGCTTGGACTCTTCACTTTCCTGGACTTTGAAAAGGCACTGCTATAGAACCATAAGGAGCAGAGATGTAAGGTAAGGATTTTTTTTAAACTACAAAGTGGGGCCAGTAGTGGGTTAAATTACAGTTTTGGGGGTGGACATGTCCTTTAAGCTAACCATATCCGCTATTATAGATAATTTCTATATAAGACTGTTAAAGGGAAAAACCTGTCTATATCCAAAATACAGTGCTGTTTTGTTTGTTTAGTTTATATATTATTTTGTTACAAAAAATAGTAAAATTAGAACATTTAAAGGGCATGTCCACCCCCAAAACTATAATCCCCCCCACTAATGGCCCCACTATGTAGTGTAATAAAATCCTTACCTTACATCCCAGCTCCATATGGTTCTCCTGTAGTCCCCCCCAAAGTCCCAAAAACTGCCCACCAGGAGTACTGCAGAGTCCATATATGACTCTGCCTCCTGTCTCGCCTCCGGGAGAAGCGTTCTGCAGCCCTTCTCCCCCTCCATCTCCCTCCCGTTTTGCGATCCCTCCCCCTACCATAAAAACCCTTGGCCATATAATATTATTTCTTCCCTCAACCGCTAAAAAATAATTTTAAGAAAGTCCCCTGAACTCTACTTACCTTCCCTCTCTCCCCCGGCATTCTGAGCAGCCGGCAGCCATGTCCGTGATTGGCTGCCTCTCAGAAAATGAAAAAGGTACAGAGGGTATGAGGAGAGTGAGAGAGGGGAACTTAAAAAAATCAAAAAAAATCATAGAGACGGAAAGTTGAAAGAAAAGCCGGACATTAGGGGCACAAATAGGAAATCCTGCTGGACTCCAGATTTGTGCCTCAAAAGAGGATGAATCCGGATAAAAGAGGATGTCTGAAATCCCTAACAAAAGTAAAAAAAAAACAAAAAAACTGCTTTAAATGTGATATTAAAGGGTAATTGTGGTCCAAAAATGTTTGAAGATGTTTACATTTGTATGTGTGATATGGAAGCAGCATCACCAGATACTCTGCACTGCCTGCTCTGAAACCATGTGACAAGTCCCTCTTCCCTGTGTCTCCTCCTTTAAAAAAAAAATGTAGACAACTTACACACTCCCTGTTGTGGGCTGTTCGGTTATCCACCCCTACCCTACCCTTCAATACTTTTAACTGCTTGGCCAGGAGGAAGGACTGTCGGTCGCGGTAAAAGCAGCCGCGTCCGACAGTTACCGCAAACCGAGGTTTTCCACCATGTCCGATCGTCCTTTAGTCCAATTCGGACGATCGGTCGGTCAACATGGCCGCATTCGGATCCATAATTTTGGTCCGATCGACCAATACACTGAACTATGGTTGATCGGACCGAAATATCTCATGTTGTGTACCCGCTTTAATGGACTAACAGTTTATTTTAGTAGACAAGCTTACAGGGATCAACCCTCTTTCTCAGTCAAGCATACTGATTGAAACAAAGGTTAACAGAAAGTAAAAAGCCGCGTCCGACAGTTACCGCAAACCGAGGTTTTCCACCATGTCCGATCGTCCTTTAGTCCAATTCGGACGATCGGTCGGTCAGACATGGGCGCATTCGGATCCGATAATTTTGGTCCGATCGACCAATACACTGAACTATCGGTTGATCGGACCGAAATATCTCATTGTGTGTACCCAGCTTTAATGGACTAACAGTTTATTTTAGTAGACAAGCTTTCAAGGGATCAACCCTCTTTCTCAGGTCAGAGCAGTACTGATTGAAACAAAGGTTAACAGAAAGTAAAAAGCCGCGTCCGACAGTTACCGCAAACCGAGGTTTTCCACCATGTCCGATCGTCCTTTAGTCCAATTCGGGCGATCGGTCGGTCAGACATGCCGCATTCGGATCCGATAATTTGGTCCGATCGACCAATACACTGAACTATCGGTTGATCGGACCGAAATATCTTGTGTTGTACCCAGCTTTAAGGACTAACAGTTTATTTAGTAGACAAGCTTTCAAGGGATCAACCCTCTTTCTCAGTCAGAGCAGTACTGATTGAAACAAAGGTAACACGAAAGTAAAAAGCCGCGTCCGACTAAACCGAGGTTTTCCACCATGTCCGATCGTCCTTTAGTCCAATTCGGGCGATCGGTCGGTCAGACATGGCCGCATTCGGATCCGAAAATTTTGGTCCGATCGACCAATACACTGAACTATCGGTTGATCGGACCGAAATATCTCATTGTGTGTACCCAGCTTTAATGGACTAACAGTTTATTTTAGTAGACAAGCTTTCAAGGGATCAACCCTCTTTCTCAGGTCAGAGCAGTACTGATTGAAACAAAGGTTAACAGAAAGTAAAAAGCTAATTACATAAGATAAGATAATAACCACCCCCCCCCCAAAAAAAAGTCCAGAATATACTGAGGAATGAGAGGGGGTAATAAAATAGAGAGCTAACCGCATACTAGGGTGGGAAACCAAATAGAAAGGAGAGAGGTAGCAGGGGGGGTAGGGGAATAATGAGGGGGGATGCTGGATAAGAGAAAAGCAGACACTGAGAATATGCACATATTGTATACCATCCACATATTGTTCTACATTCAAATATATCAACAGTTATAGTGGGCTCGGAATCCCAGTCACTGTAACTCTCCTGCACTGAGCATGTGCCAAATGCAGATTAGAAGGAGTAACTAGTATTTTGGACCGCAGATTCAGAACCTCCCACCCCTTAACTATTTGGAGACCACAGTTCCCCCTTAAATCGATTGAGGGGGCTGCGTGGAGGGTACAAAACCCATGTGGCATCAGCAAATGAACAACGATCAAATACAAGTAATTGTGTTTACAGGTGCCCCCATGTGTCATGGTCCATCTTTCCAATTTTTAAACAAGATGTAGTGGGGGAAAGAGCAGACCAGACTGCTTGTCAGTCTAACAATTAGTCCAATTATTTTTGTATTTAAAGTATCTAACAGGTGTACCCAGTTTAGGGATTAGTACAAAAGGGCACAACCCAACCTGATATTTTGGCCAAATCAGAAGGGAGATTGAATATTCCTAACAATTTTCTTAAAAAATGATTTGGTCCAAACGATCGCTGGTTATTTTGCACTCAGGGCTGTTTCTAGCCATTTTAGTGCCCTAGGCGCCCTCCCACCTAAGAGTGCGCGTGCGCTCCTTCTGCTTCTGACACCGTCTACTGCGACTGTTCTTTATAGTGGAACCGCTTTACTAGTTGGTAAGAGGCACACGCTGCACCAGGTGAGGCGGGCATGTATACATACTTTTGTATGAATGCAGCGACACCGGCCACCAATGAAATACTGATTGGAAGGACAGGATGGGTTTCAGTGGATGTGCGGTATGTGGCACCAGTGTTCTCCCCAGAAATTGTTTCCAGCCGGGTAGGGCAGAACAGGGAAATTTGGTGAGATCTGAGATCGGTGCTTTTCCAAGAATATTGGCATTAATCATTTCAGTGCCAGCAGAACAATACCATTAACTCTTTAGTTCCAGCAGACTTTACTATTAATAATTTCAGTGCCAGCACCTTTCCACAGAATTGCTATTAACCCTTCAGTGCCAGTAGCCTTCCCCATAGTGTTGCCATTAACACTTTCAGTGCCAGAAGAGTATTACCATGAACCATTCAATGCCAACAGACTTTCCTATTAACACTTTCAGTGCCAGCAGAGTATTACCTTTAACCCTTCCAGCTGACAGCATTGATATACAGTATGTACCTGCTTTCTGTCTCCTCCATTGAATTGTTCACTCCTCACCTACCCTAAGTTCTAATTGAAGAGTTGGGTGGAAGGAAGAAAGAGACAGGGCATAGGGATCTCATGGCTGCTAGTCACAGGGGTCACTGTTATAAAGTCTGCAGCAGCTTTTACCTGGCATTTTAGAACTGTTCCCCTCAGTACTATTAGCTGGGCTCATCCTCCCCCCCTCCTTCCTTCAACTTCAGTTAATTTGCAAATTGCAACATTTGTTGCTATGTAGAATGTGTGGGGTTCAGGCTCTGTACTAGATACAATGTTGCAGGTTACAGCTGAACAAGGAGAGCAGATCTAACACAGCAAGTAAAAGCTGCCAGGGAGAAGAATAGGCGCCCTGGATCAAACGGCCCTGTGTGCACTTCAATAGATTGCACGATGATCGGCCTAAAATATCACCCATGTCCAATGTTCCCTCTAATTGGTGTACTAATGTACACACACAACTCGGTAGGCCTGTACACACGGCATGCAACGTTTTATGTGCACAGATACCAATTATACTGTTTATATGTACACAGTCAATATAACAATAGAGAGAACATTGCTGACCAACTGACTAATATTAAGCCAAAATTGCCAGCATAAACCAAGCTTAAAGTTAGGTACACACCAGTATTAGGCCAGCACTGCCAGGTCCAACAGGATTAGCCAATTATGAGCCACGTGTATGAAGAGAGAGAAATCATCCGACCCTCTCGCCAATGAACTACCACAGTCAGCCTAGGTCAGTTCTGACTGAAAGTTTCCCATTTGTCGCTGTCAACTTCCCGTTCATGTGTGGCAATCTTCCCTATACTCAGCATAGAGAGATCAGTTGGGACTGTCTGTAGCTACATTTGTAACAGATCACAGACAATATCTGATGGGATCTTTCTGTGATCTGAGAGATTGGTAACCAGTGCTGTTTGATCAGCTGGTATAGTTCTGATAATGACATTATATTCTGATTAAATGGTAACCAAAACAGAGTATATGTAACAAAAAATAATAATAACATTGCTGTGCTCAGGTTTTTTTTGACAGGCTGCAGTGTATCAGGAAGCATATCCGGAAGTGTGGCCCAGGGCTAAAGAGCCGGTCTAACTTTTCAGCAACACTTTGTTTAATACATAAAACATGTAACTTACTTACTCAAAAGCCAAGACAACCAAAATCTGTAACACTTTTTTCCAGGATCCTTGTTAAAGTATGTGAAATCTGACAATATCCTGTTATAGTTTTGTTCTCTATAACAAGCCTGGACAGATCTGGTAAAAGGCTCCCTTCAAAATGAAAGTAAATGGGGAATTCCTTGTTCAGAGGCAAAATGGCCCCTCCCCTTTAACTATTGCTGGTCTGAGTCTTTTCAATTTAATTTCCTAATCGGTGTATTCAAGCTATTAGAGACAAATATAGTTTGTTCTTCTGTATTGTCTTTTGGGTTTTTTTGGTTCTGTTTACAATAAATTAAAGTCAAGGGACTCCTTGATTAGAGATGACCGAAACTACATAGTTTCATTCTGTTTTCGGATTCCTGGATCTCGGGAAAATCCGGATTTCGGAATCCTTGATAGGTTAGGCCAAAATATTGGTGGTACCTCTAATTCCCAATTGACAGATACCAATGAGTGTATCACTTGATAGGTATGACAATAGGAATCTTGGTTTAACTATGTGCACCAGAAGAACTAAACTTAATTTTTAATAATCTTTATGTGAAAGCTTTTCTCCCTAGAACACCTATACATTGAAAGATTCTTCTCTAGTAAATTGCAGTAGAGATATATTCATTACAGAGATATCCCTCTGATAAAGTGACAATGGTCACGAAATGCGTCAGGGTGTTTGTTTTCCCACACTTATGCTGCTGATGGTTTTACAATAAAGTTACATATTGATGCACATGGTAGAGGATTCGTCCCGCGTTTGTTTGGTTTTTTTAAGAGATATGTTACATTTTACCTCCCAATCGTCCCAGATCTCGCGGGATTTGCCCGCAATAGGACGAGAATCCTGCCATCCAGTGTGTCACCAAAAATCCCACTGCCACCCGCTATTACCAAGGTAGACAAGTTTACTTTAAAAGTATCACAATCCGATTGGCTGCTGTAGGAAATAAGTGGGGCTGTGGCGTGGACCCCAATTGGCTGCTTTTTCCCCAGAGAACTCAGCAGCCAATCAGATCATCTTAGGGGCCAGACTTATGCAGCATGAGGCAGAGCACTGCCTGACTGCATGTGGAGACCAAGAGCATTGGCTAAGAATCACACAGTCTGTCTCTGAGGCCAGACCCAAGAAATAAGCTAATCACTAAAGTGATAAATGTAAAATTCCTTTATTATAGAAGTGGAACAACTATTAAAAACATCTAAAAAACACAAAACCCATGATGTACCCAAGGGCTTAGGCAATAAAGCAGCAATTTCTTAATTTGTCTGGGGGGACTGGTGGTGAAAGGAAGTTTGCACTGCATCACCACCGAGACCAGTCATTTAAATTGTGAGGGGGGGGGATTTAAACCAATGATTTTATTTGTCTGAGGACAGGGGGGCTGCACTGGACATCAATGATTTTATTTAATTTGTATGGAGGGGTTGCATTGGATGCCAATTATTTAAATTGTCTGGGAGGTTCTAAGGGGGGTTTGCATTGGACACCAATGTTTTAGTTTGTGAGGGGTCTTTTCAGCACACACTTTGCCAATTGATAAATCTAAGTACTGCTTAAACAACATCATAAACAAACAATGGTTTAAAGAGTTTAATTGTCTAATGACCAAAGAATATGGTATGGGTAAATGTGTCATGCACAAGAATTTGAAAAGAAAGCTTGCTGGACCATGAAAAAAGTAAAACACACATTCAGTCCTCTGCAGATCTTTTTGGAAAGCGTGTACAAGAGCAAACTGGAATTGGTCAAATTGAAAGATCTGTAAGTCACTAAAGAGGTGAGAATTAGTTTTGTATCGACTTGCAATATGATTGATGGCAAAGCAGACACTATAACCAATACACAGAGTAATACTATGGACACCCTATCCTTGAAAACTGCTAATCTGGTTGGACTAGGGTCAGATGGAGATGCAGTTATGATTTGGAAATAGAAATGTGTGGAAAAACTGCTCAAAGATAAAACATCCGGACTCTTGGTCAACTGCCAATGTGTAAACCATTTATTGGCCCTTGCAAGTGCCTGAATATTCCCCAGATTAAGTTGAAAATGGCCAGTGACTCTAGATGGCTGTCTCGTAACTCTGCAATACAGTCACCACAACAGTGTATAATGAGTGTCATAGCTGTGCTGGAAACAGGGGCCACTGAACGAAATGACATCACAGCTGAAGGATTAAGCAGATGTATTAAAACAAACAATTTTGTTTCTTCTTTAAAGGGGAACTGTAGTCTCCAAACAGGTTGAGTTTCCTACCTTTAAAATGAGCCATCAACCACCTCTCTACCTGCTCCACAGCCCAAGATATAAAGAAATTACTGACCAGAAAGTTAATGGGTAGGTGGCTGACATGTGACATTCCTCCTCCTGCTCCTCCACCTCGCCCCCGGTGAGCACAGCCTCAGACTCCCTCAGTGTGTGAGAGAGACAAAATCACCCGTGAGTGGGCGGGACCACATGGGGCTGTAAGGGAAGGGACCAAGGGGGGCCTGCAAATGGAGGGGCCAGGGGTCCATGAGTGGGAGGGGCCAGGGGGGCTTGCAAGAGGAGGGGGGCTGCAAGGGGAGGAGGCGACACAGGGCACGGACATGGTTTCAGAGCATGAAGCAGTAAGTGCAGGAGACCTGATGATGCTGCTGACATATTACACACAAAAATGTAAATATCTTCAAAACGATGCAAAATAAACAAAGACAATAAATTGCAAAAATTCTCAGGAGAGCAATTCCTATCAATTTACCTAAAGTCATTTTTGGACCACAGTTCCCCTTTAATAATGCTTTCAGACGTATTACCTTTGTTGTCCAATTAATATAAGGCTTGGCAAAGGCAAGATGTCAATCTTACTAAAATTGATCCAACTTTGCATGCCACAAAATTAACTATCATGGAGTTGGAAGCAACTCCTGGGAAATATTCTCAAAGCCTTCATCATTGTCTGGCAGAAAAATGGTCAGATCTTCTTATTGTTTATACACAGTGATGTAATATCATTCAAAACTTCAATTTATGATTAATACCTAGAGACAGTTCTTGATGCAAGATTCCATGACATGATAATTTCCAGGTTTTCAAAAGTTTTCAATGCAGAAACTTAGGGTTCAAGTGGGTCTACAGAAGTTCTTTGCAATCATTACAAAAATGGTTACCTTCCAATTATACAATATGAAAGTAGCCGTCAAGAATGGTCAGTTCATCAAAAATGTTTATAAGTCAATCATACAGACTTCAGTCCAAAACAGATTTTACTAAAAGTTGCAACTACATCAGAATCATTTCCATATTTAGCCAAACTAGCTGATATTGGGCTAGTGATCCCAATGAGCACAGCAGGAAGTGAAAGGGGGTTTTATCAAAACATGTTCTAGAAATTGCATGAATCAAACCACTTAAAATAATCTCATGCTGATCTCCTTGGAGGGCCCAGATCCTGGGGATTTTGATTATGAAAAGGCTGCAGACAACTGGACCTCTAGGAAGAAAAGAAGAATAAATATTTAACTGAAGACATTAGGTCCCCTTCTGCATTTGCAAATTCAAGTTGGCTTTAAAAAAGTTAATATGTTGTTTTATTGAATTTTATTTGTACTTAAAATAAATATACTGTCTCAAAAGAATAGTGCATTTTTTTTTAAAACAGTTACAATAAAAGTACCTGGGGCAGGGAGATTGGTAATTTCTACCTATAATAATAATATTTCTGTGAGGAGCACCAGCATGAAGAAAGCTGCTTCTGCACAATCTTTAAAAGGGCATCTCCACTGGTAAAAAAATTTGGTATTCAGTTTCATTGAAGAACGGGAGGTAAAGGAGTCTTACCTCCCATTCTTCAATAAAACGTTCAGGAGCTGGGAATGAAGTTAACATACCTGATTGCTCACTCTTCTGACAGGTCCGGACACTCTGTATTGTATGCGCATAGAGTACTAACTCCGTCGGGACCTGTCAGAGGACACACCAGAGGAGCGAGCAATCAGTGCGCCCTCGGGAGAGAAGGGGCTGTAAAGTAGCGTTTTAATCAATTTTTGTATTCAGTTAGATCAACTGGTGTCAGGGTAGTGTGTAGTGACTTGGCAAGAATGAGTTAATTATTGGTATTAATTCTTGCAAAAGACCAATAAAAATGCCATTCCACCCTGGAAACAGTCCCTATTGTTTATATTACGATTAGTGAAGCATGGAACCAGATCTTCTTTTCCAGACAACATGGGGCTCATGTATCATGTATCTGGAATTCTCTACAGCTAGAGGTCTGGTGGATACATTGAGGTCACTTTAAGGGCAGCCATATGTATAAAATAAATATATTTGTGTATTGGAATATGTGATATGGGAACCAATATTATATGTGTGAATGGTAAGGTAGGCCCATTAAAATTATACCCAACTTGGAGGCCTTATTCCCTTGCCAAGGGGAGTTATTAATATCTTGGGAAATATGTATTACACACAGGTCATGTTTGGTATTGTAGGAATTGATAATTAATACAGGATAGGAATATGTGGTATATATGTGGTCTATAACTGAGGGGTAATGAATGCTTTTGGCTAGTCGTAAATCTGGAGATTCCTAGACACTCCCACCTCACGCATAGCCCAGGAGGGGGGTGGTTAAACAAGGGGTTTAAAAAGCCTTGTAACCCCTTTAACTGTGTTCATACTGAGGGGACATGCTAAATGTGTATGGACCCTATGTTTCCTTCTTTCTCCGAGACACAGGACTCTTCTAGTAAGTAGTAGGGTCTGTGAATATTTTTATCCTTTTTTATGTTTTTATCCCCTACACAGATGCCCCCTTAGTGTCCAAGGCCATAGTCCTCCTCCATTGTCCAAATCCAGGCCCCCCCTCTGTCCCAAATCTAGGGTTACCCCTCTTTACCAAATCCAAGGCCCCCCTCTGTACCAAATCCAGCCCCCCCCCTCTGTCCCAAATCCAGGGGGGCCCCTCTGTCTCAAATCCAAGGGCCCCCCATATGTCTTAAATCCAAGGGCCCCCCCTCTGTCCCAAATCCAGGGGCCCCTGTCCCAAGCAACCTTACCTGCAGTCTATTTAATTGCTGTTCTCCCTCCGTGTGTTTCCTGTGTTTCTCCCTCTAGTGGTGAGTCAATAGAACCCGCAGAGACTCTCCCTCTAGTGGTGAGTCCATAGGAAATGCAGTGACACACACACATGGACACAGGGATACACACTTAGGGTTTTATTATATATGATAACTGTTGTACCTATTGTATGTCATTTTATTGTAACATCATTTTTTTATTTTTGTATTATATGCACTGTCCACATTTTGGAATATTAAATCTAAAATTTAATAAGTTTTGCTCTAAAAGAACTCAGCTAGCCTCTGATAAGTTTGTATGTGGTTGAATGGAATGTTTTGCAGTGTAAATGCTAATTAACTCTGTGACTGCTTGTGGAGGACTGATGCTAATTAACCAGTTAGTTGCTGGAGTGAATGGTGTAGTGTTAACCAACTGGCGTTCGTGACAACTGGACTTAAAGTTTAGTTCTTAAAGTCTAAACGTTTCATCTGACTGCGAAAACGTCTTCAAGAACTAAACTTTAAGTTCAGTTAATCTAACTGAATACAACAGATATACTATGACCTGGATGAATGAGAACCTTAAAAAGCACATTTAAAAAAAAAATATCTTGGCAGTTGGGGATGGGCAGGGGAGTTCTAACATGTCCTTTAATGTTTAGAGTGTTGATGTCCTTTCAAGGTAAAATAATTACTGCTTGTGGAGGACTGATGCTAATTAACCAGTTAGTTGCTCTGTGACTAAAAGAACTCAGCTAGTTCTTCAATAGGTGCCGCATGAGAAACTTACAAAATTACAGAGATTGTAAAACTGGATTTTATAAAAAGATACATTAATATCCTTGATTCATTGGATATTTTTTATTGCAATTTTTAATTTATTTTAGATGCATTCCATCAAACTCAATTAATCAATTCATCAGGTAATTTTTAATAAAATAAACAGTGTGGAACTCCCGCCCCCATCACCCCTGCGACCGTGGGGGGTGGGGGGTGGTAAGGCCCGCCACAATCCCAAGATGGCTCCCGCGATCAGCAGTTTTAAACAGCTGATTGCGTGTATAAATGAAACATACGCGCAATCAGCTGAATTTGGGGGTCCGGTCTTTTAAACAGCTGATTGCGTTTCATTCATACACGCTGCTAACAATCGCCAATTTTGTTATCTATCAGGCATACTCAACCGATAAACAGCTCTACCATGACATCTAGTCCAATACATACCTGTCCCAAATGCCAACATAAAACCGTTAATTTTACCCATGTAGAGTCCTGCGTGTTTCTACTTTTCCAGTCCCACACCCGACCCGCAAAACCGGTACTCGCACCCTGCGAGTGTAATGTGGTCTAGGAGATACTGTCAGTGTTTAAAATATAACTAGTAAGGCAGCACATAGTTACATGTTAACAGTGTCTGACAGTCTGGAAAATTTGGGGTGGGGAGCTCTTATCTATGGCCCTCATGCATTGTTCTGTTCTGGCTTCCTACAAAGTCCTTCCCAGACTGTTAGAGCAACATATGGGGGTCTTAACCACATTTAAATAATGTCTTTAAACCAGCTCTAGCCAGTGTTACAATCAGTCTTTAAAGGGCATGTGTCCCCCCAAAACTGTAATTTGCCCCTCTACTGGTCCCACTGTGTAGTGCAAAAAATCCTTACCTTACCTCAGCTCCCCATGGTTCTCCTGCAGTGTTTGTCCAAAGTTCCAAAAAGTGAAGAGTAGGAGCTGACTGTGAGTCATCTGTTGCCTTCTTTTTCCTTGCCCTCGTTGAGGATGCTGGTATGCGCAGGGGTATCCTCCCTCTGGATACAGCGTGACCGCTTCACCCCCTACCTAAAAAACATTTTTATATACTGTAGCCCACCCCCAACTTCATTTTCTAAAACAAGCGTCAGAAATTTACTTCTGCTCCTTCGTTCCCTCGGCTGTCTGCATAGCCGATCACAGATGCAGCTGCATGTCTGGCCCTGTTTGTAATTTCTGGCAAGCAGAGGGCCGGAGCAGAAAGCCATGTGAACAATGTAGTGCCAGTACATTTCTGCTGCTTTCTTTTAGAAAAGAAAATTGGGGGTGGGCTGGGGTGTACTACAATATTCCAATAGTGGAATACTGTGTGGAGTCTCCTTCCAATCCTATTCTGACCACTTCAAGGTCCACTTCAAAGTAGCAGGGCCCTAACTAACCTAATTAGTCTAACCTAACCAACTATCTAAAGCTCATCTATAAGAAAATATAAAAAAATATCTGTAGTAAAATATAACATTGGTTGAGCAATCTAGTGCAATCAGTGAGAATAGACAGTAAAGGTTCCAT
This sequence comes from Hymenochirus boettgeri, assembly GCA_019447015.1. Lineage (NCBI taxonomy): Eukaryota > Metazoa > Chordata > Amphibia > Anura > Pipidae > Hymenochirus > Hymenochirus boettgeri. The sequence continues at coordinate 99,190,998 of CM033477.1, forward strand.
ACAGAGAGATCAGACAGTAAATTTCCCCACACATTGAAGCAGACAGTAAGTCCCATACAGTGAGAACAGACAGAAAGGTCCCGACAGTGAGAACAGACAGTAAGGTCCTATACAGTGAGAACAGACAGTAAAGGTTCTATACAGTGAGAACAGGCAGTAAAGGTTCCATACAGTGAGAACAGGCAGTAAAGGTTCCATACAGTGAGAACAGACAGCAAAGGTCCCATACAGTGAGAACAGGCAGTAAAGGTCCCTACAGTGAGAAACAGGCAGTAAAGGTTCCATACAGTGAGAACAACAGCAAAGGTCCCATCAGTGAGAACAGGCCAGTAAAGGTCCCATACAGTGAGAACAGGCAGTAAAGGTCCCATACTGTGAGAACAGGCAGTGTAGGTCCCATACAGTGAACACAGGCAGGAAAGGTCCAATACAGTGAGAACAGGCAGTAAGGGCTAGGCCCCACTAGGTTATATTGGTGTGCATTAGTGTAGAGCACACCAATGGAGGATGGGGATGGCCCCACTACCTTCGCTGCCCTGCTGACCCTTTTCGCGGTGCGTGCGATCACTATTTTTGGTTCACATTGCATGCGCTGCGATAGGGTTATATCAAAGGAATCGCAACACATTCACAGGGTACTGCACATGATTGTTGGCGCTGCCTAGTGGGTCCTAGCCCTAAATATCCCATACAGTGAGAACAGACAGTAAAAGTCCCATACAGCGAGAACAGACAGTAAAGGTCCCATACAGTGAGAACAGACAGTAAAGGTCCTATACGGCGATAAGAGAGTAATGCTATAGTAATCCTATACAATTGTATTATATATACATATTTATACTAGCAAAAGTGTGCCCGTTGGTGCACAGTGGAAATTATGTGTGTGTGTGTGTGTATTTTGCTATGTGTGGATACAAAATCTTTACACAGGTATGTTTTAAACTGTTACTCAGACAGTCACCAGCATCCAGGGGAACCAAATAGGGTAACTCTGAAGGTCTGAGAATAGACCCAAGCAATCCTGCCAAACTATGTGGTTCAAACTGAGCACGCTATGCTCATACTTATTAGAATTCACCACTTCAAATGCCACATTTATAGCAGCTTATGTAATGACTTGGGAGCACAGGATACTGATTGGATCAGGTTTAAAAAAAGGTTTGGCCTGGTAGAGCTACTGAGTCTAATTGGGGGGTTTCATCTGCAGGAACAAGGACAGGAGAATTTAATTCAATACCATCAGTAGCAGCCTCCATAGATGGAGCATGTCCACCCCCCAAAAATAAACTTTAACCCACTACTGGCCCCACTGAGTAGTTTTAAAAAAATTCTTATCTTACATATCTGCTCCTTATGGTTCCCCTGTAGTGCTTGTCCAAAGTCCAGGAAACTGGGGAGTATTAGCTGTGTTCCTGTCCAGAAGGTTTCTGCTTCCTCCTTGTCCTCTAAGAAGACAGTTGCATGCGCAGGGGAGCCCCCTTTCCCCCTCTCTCCCACCTTCCTGATCCCTCCTTGGCTGCCCTTTATGTAGCATTCAATTTTTTATATATATTGCAGGGATGCCCTCCCACCCCCAACCGCTATATAGGAAGTGTAATAATAGAATCCGAACTGGCAAGCACGGAGTCAGATCAGAACGACGCTGGATCGAGGGGCTGTGAGTTTGGATTCTATTTTTACACATGTAATATAGTGGTTGGGGGTGGGAGGGGATTCCCTGCAATATATCAAAAATTAATATCGAGGATGGATATGCCCTTTAATACAGAGAACAAATATTTAGAGAAAACAGGGAGAATAAATGGTATTACCACCTCTGCTGCCACCAATTTGTACCAGACAACTGCTTTAAGCAGAAAGTGCACTTACTTTCTTTAAACAATATAAACCAGTTTTAATTATATTTACCAGTAAGTATTGCAATGATTTAATAACAAAACATAAACAGTTTCCCCACATAACATGTGCAGTAATGGAGTAGTCCCCTTGTGTTGCAGTCAATCATCACACTATGCAAGGGATCACACCACACACTTCTATCTACTTTCACTTTCCCTCCTCCTAGCCATAGAGAGCAGGGATGTCTTGTCTTTTATTACTCACTAATATAAGGAGCCTTGGTATATATGTCCATTACAATACACATCACATGTATAGCAGACAAACTTTTTTTGGATTACACTTCCTTTCAGTATTCACATGGAGCAGACAGAGGGGTGTGGTTTAAGCTCCCGTTTTGACCATTCCATTTTGAAATGGGAATCTCAGCTCTGTAAGTAAGTTTATGTATTTTGTATATTTTGTCTTTTATCTGTTGTATTCAATTAGATCAACTGGACTTGAAGTTTAGTTCTTGAAGACGTTTCGCTAGTCATCCGACTGGCTTTCTCAATTCAGAATGACTTGTACAAGAATCTGTGGCAATTATTATGTCAAAACACCTTACCCTGGGCATTCCTATAACACCTCTTAGCCACTATGCAATCACGCCCTTAACGCCTGGCTGTGATATGCTAATTGGGATTTTCCAGGGTACATAATTGCCACAGATTCTTGTACAAGTCATTCTGAATTGAGAAAGCCAGTCGGATGACTAGCGAAACGTCTTCAAGAACTAAACTTCAAGTCCAGTTGATCTAATGGAATACAACAGATATACCATGACCTGGATGAATGAGAACCTTCACACGCATTTTGTCTTTTACCTAATAAGTCAGTGCTATACTGAATATACATTTATTGGTGGTTATTTAAATGGTAATAGTTAGATAGTATACATATACACCGTTCTTATATGTAATATCCTATATCCCCCACCTCATTGGTATCTCCTAAAAACTCAATGCAGTCTCCTATGAAGATATAAATATATTTATATAACATAAGGGATAAATTATAAATAAATATATATTACTAGCAAAAGGATAAAATAGGATAATCTTGTAGGTCTGAGAACAGACCCAGGCAATCCTGCCACACTGTGTGGTTCAAACTAAACAGCTTTATTGGGCAACCTGACACCCTATACAGGATCCTTATTAACATGCTATGTAATAGTAATTACCACAGCAAGTTCCAGATTTACAACTTTTTAAATAACTGATAACTGCTTTTTCTTTCAGTTTTAAATCCTTGGTATACCTGCCTGGCTTTACCACTAAGCAAAAGGCTAAAGACTTGCAAGCAAGCACCTTCATCCCAACCATTAATAGAGGCTGCCAATTCAAATACAGAGAAAACGGAGAAAAAATGGTATTACCAGCACCGCTGCAACCAATTTGTACCAGATCACTGCTTTATGGAAAGATTATGGGTAGCATGGCACACTGTGGGTAACTCTGGTGGTCTGGCACAAAGCGGACAGTGCACTTACTTTCTTTAAACAATATAAACCAGTTTTAATTACATTTAACAGTAAGTATTGTAATGATTTAATAACAAAACAAACAGTTTCCCCACATAACATATTCAGTAATGGAGTGGTTCCTGCCTATGGTGCACCACTTTGAACATTGACCACGCCTGTATACTGTGTATTCTTGTAAGTTGGTGTACATTTATCTGTTGCCTCAGAGTTTGTATCCAATAAGGTACATTGTCTGTCTAATAATCTGTCCTCCCAACAGGTGGTAACAGGATCTTGTGTTGCTGTCAATCATACTGCGAAAGGGATCACTCCAAACAGATCAGTCTCATTAGGGGCACACCACACACTTCTATGTAACTTTCACTTTCCCTCCTCAGCCAGGACAAATATCTGTCGGTCGCAACGGTGCAACCGATCGTGCAGTACCATAGGGAACCGCCCGTTCCGATTGGGGTGAACAGGCAACCAACATCAGTTGCAGCTGCTGATGAAAGCAGCACAGATTTTTCGGTCGATTGGGCCGAAAAATCTGCCCATGTGTACCCAGCCTTAAAAATGGTGCTAAATTTACCCCAACCAATCAGATCTTATTTGACAAATAACATCTGATTGGTTGGGACAAAATTAGCACCATTTTTGAATCTCCCTGCTAGTCTTTTATTACTCACCTGCAGGCTGGAGGTGGTATATAAGGAGCCTTGGTGTATATATCCATTACAATACACATTACGTCCTGTGTTATACCAACATTACCACTTACTTTTAGTATTCACATGGAGACCCCTTAGCAGTCACAGGGTTGTGGTTTTGAATATCCTATATTAAAATAGGAATCTCAGCTCTGTAAGTAAGTTTATATATAGTTGTATATTTTGTCTTGTACCTAATATAAATCAGTGCTATACTTTATATACATTTATTGATGGTCATTTATCGCTAGTGTGTCTACCTAGCTTTATGCTCAGCTTCAGTAGATTTGCTTGATTTTTCAGCATTCTTTTCAGAGAGGCTGTGGGAGACAGAAGAGACTATCAGAATCCACAGCCTAAACCCCCCTGCTCTCTTTACTATACTCACTCAGCTTACCTAGATCCCTTAGCGTGACCTCCTGCGCTACCAGACTCATAAGCTCATGAAAAAATATACAAGGGCAAGGGGTAGATTTATTCTACCAGAGTATGTATATGTTTATTTATATAGAGCCACTTGGGGACGCAGCGCTGTACAGTATTAAAATACAATAAAGTCAAACAAGAGGGATAAATACATAAATAGTTCAGTACATAAATATATAACTTATATAAATAGAAGTGCTAGGGCATTGCCACAAGAGGTAATGAGGTCCCTGCCCCGTAGAGCTTACAATCTAGTAAGAGTACTTAAATAGAAGAGCACAGCAATGGATCCCAGTACTAGACATAGACTGCAGTCGTAACAGGAAGTCATGAAATTTGTGGGCTTTAAAGAGTGCCAAGCCTCTAGACCTGCCCCCAGCGCCTCCCACACAAAAACCGCCATCCAATTTGTCCCCACAAAGGCAGTAGCCGAGAGGGAAAACCGGATCGCATTGATGCAACCACAATACACTGTGTGACTTCCGGGTGATCGCAGCCGCCATTTTGGAAGGGGCAACCTTGCAAAACGTAGGGAAAACAGCTCAACCATGGCCTGGTCACAAGGCCTCCAGATACATTTGGCAACTGGGGTAGGAGCATCTAGGCAAAGAACAGCAGGAGAGACTTTGCCCAGGAAATAAGCCTCAATGGCATGTAAGCATCAGCCAGCAGACAGGAAGAAAAAGAACAAAGGAGCAGAGGAGGGTGGAGTTGCCAGACTGAAGTTTTCTTCTTGTCCAATAACCAGAAGTGGGAGGGGATCGGTTTGGTGATTAAGCTGCCATGGTGACCTGGGCAAAGGAAAATATTTGCATGCCCATTTCTGAGAAAATTGCTCGGAGTGAGTTTGTTAGTCGTTTATTCCATTTTTTAAGCAATGCTATATCAATAGAATGAGGCTATGAAGTACATTTTGTCGTAAAATGGCTTTTTTTAATGTATGCTCTGTGGAGGCTTTTTTTTCTTCATAAAGCCCACCTCACCTTAAGCTATATAGCTGATGGGGTAGGACTTTGTTTTGTGTGTGTTTGTTCATGTATTGTGGTGGGATTGCCTGGGTCCTTTTAAGGAACTTAAGGTTTATCCCTTTTTCCCCTCCCCCCCCTAGATGCTTCCTGGTGGAAGCTGGGAGCAGAAAGGTAAGGCAAGTTTGGGACGGTTCCTGATGTCTATTGCTCTAGCCCTACGGCTTAACAGCTGTGGGCATAAGGGAGAGGCACTTGGTGTTGGTATCAATGGAAGCACGACCCTAAGATTCTAGCCATTCCTAGCCATTTTAGTGCCCTAGGCGCCCTCCCATCTACGTAACACCCCCCCCCCAAAAAAAAAAAAACTTTGCCTGTCAAACTACCTCTGGGTTTTCCTGCTTCTGACACTGTCCACTGCTGCTGTTCTTTATGGTGGGAACACCTTGATGGTAAGAGGCGCACACTGTACCAGGTAAGGTGGCCATGTATACATACGTTTGTGCGTATGCAGCAACACTGGCTACCAATGAAATACTAATTGGAAGGACTGGATAGGTTTCAGTGGATGTGCGATATGTGGCACCAGTGTTCTCCCCAGAAAATGTTTCCAGATGGGTAGGGCAGAACAGGGAAATATTGTGAGATCTGAGATATTTAACTCTTTCAGAGCCAGCAGATTTTCCAAGAGTAAGGGCATTAAAGGGCATGCCCACCCCTTTTTAGGACACTTTGTTATGCAGTAGGTCTCCCTCCTCAAGCCCCAACCGCTATAATAGTTTTTACAGAAACTCCCCTGATCATTACTTACCTTACCGCTTTCCTCCAACGCACTGTTCCGGCCCTCTGCTTGCATGAAACTGCATGGACCGGCAGCCACGTCCATGATTGGCTGAGAGGCAGTGGAGAATGCCAGAGGAGAGAGGTAAGGTAAGTAGAGTTAGGGGGGAGTTTCTGCCAAAATTATTATAGTGGTTGGGAGCCCTACAATACCACAAAAGGGTTTTACACTAGGGGGAGGGAGAGCAAAACGGGAGGGAGGGCTGCAGTGCCCATGGCAAAATTCTCCCAGAGAAGAGAATTTTGAGTCCTAATGCACACTGCAGCCCACCCTCCCGTCTGCCTGGCAGAGTCCTATATATGGACTCTGCCAGCCTGGTGGCCAATTTTTGGGATTTTGGAGGGGCATAGCAGGGCAGCCATTTGGAGCAGGGATGTAAGGTAAGGATTTTATTACACTACAGTCGGGCCAGTAGTGGGTTTCATTATAGTTTTGGGGGTGGACATGCCCTTTAATAATTTCAGTGCCAGCAGAACATTACCATTAACCCTTTAGTGCCAGCAGACTTCCCCATAGTATTGCCATTAACACTTTCAGTACCAGCAGAGTATTACCATTAACCCTTCAAAGCTATAAATATATAAGTGTGAAAAAATCACACTCTAGAAAGGTGTATTGATATTAAATAGGGAGTCAGAAAACAGTACTATAGTACCAGGGCTAGAGGTAGGTAAATTACAAACATAAATATAAGTATATCCCAAGAGTGGGGTAGACAAGTACCACCTCCACCACACCAATAGGGAATGGGCACCTAACTCTGACATAAATATCCCAACCAAGTAATAATAAGGGGTACATGACCCTAATAACGCTGCATGGTTGTCCAAAAATCAATTCTTTTTTATTTACACATAGTAACAAAACTTTAGCATTAAAAACATTTACAAACTTAGTGCATTTTAAAACCCCAGGAAAGGGTGTGTGTGTGTGTGTGTACCATCCACAGCGTTCTGTGGGAAACTCATTGGAATTCTTCTAAACTACTGCTCACAGACACAGGATACTGCAGGTACATATCCACCTTACACATATCTAACCTTACAGGTGACTTTTATCAGTGGAGATAGAACTTTTGACATATAATAGAGAGATAATAGTATACCTTCCCCCAGCCCCAACCGCTATAAAAATAATTTAAGAAAGTGACCAGATGTTTACTTACCTTCCCTCTCTCCTCTGACGCCTGGCCCGGCCTTCTGCTTGCGAGACACTGCAAGCAGGGGGCGGGACCCGCAGCCGCGTTCGTGATTGGCTGAGAGGCAGCCAATCACGGACGCAGCTGTCGGCTTCTCAGAATGCCGGGGGAGAGAGGGAAGGTAAGTAGAGTTATGGAGACTTTCTTAAAATACTTTTTTTGTGGTTGGGGCTGGGGGAACATATTCTATTACATGGCCAAGGGGTTTTATGGTAGGGGGAGGGATCGCAAAACGGGAGGGAGAGGGAGGGGGAGAAGGGCTGCAGTATGCATGCCAAACTTCTCCCGGAGGCCAGATAGGAGGCAGAGTCCCATATGGACTCTGCTATCCTCCAGGTGGGCAGTTTTTGGGATTTTGGGGGGGACTACAGGAGAACCATATGGAGCTGGGATGTAAGGTAAGGATTTTATTACACTACATGATGGGGCCAGTAGTGGGGGCTACACATGTGTATATAAGGGTAATGCCCGAGGTCCAAGTTAGAATAAGGACAAACAGGTAAGTATACCAAAGTTCAAGTATCCCACATAATATGAACCAAGTCCAGAGTCCAATGTGGGTATACAACATACTCAATACGCACATGTAATAAAGGTGGATGCAATAGCAGTGTTCCTAATATAGGCCCAAGAAATTGGGAGATTCGGCATTCGGGCAACCCTAGAACATACGTATTAAATATACGTGATGTAGATAAATCATAACATAGCAGGTCATTCCACAAGGCTCCTAAACCACATCTCTCCACTAGAGGTGTATGTGGTACCCATCCGATGTAGGCATGTTGCAACTTCCCACAGCGTGGCACGATATCCGCATGACCAAGGTAAGAGTGTCCAAAGTTCCGCTCCTAGAATACCACTCCCATGATAGGAACCAATCAGCACTGCCAATAAACTTAGTGAATCCACCATACGCCGAACAAAACCTCCCAGTCCTACCTCAGGTTAATGGATCCAACTAACCGAAGCACGTTTCGGGACGTCCTTGTCCCTTCCTGGACATACTTATATTTAACCCTTCAAAGCTAACAGACTTTCCTATTAATACTCTGTGCCAGCACTTTTCTAGAATATTGGCATTAACACTTTTAGTGCCAGCAGAGTATTACTTTTAACCCTTCCATGTGCCAGCATTGATATGATATACAGTATGTACCTGCTTTCCATGTCTCCTCCACTGAATTGTTTACTCCTCATCCACTCTAAGTTCTAATTGGAGAGCTGGGTGGAAGGAAGAAAGAGGCAGGGATAGTGATCTCATGGCTGCTAGTCACAGGGGCCACTGTTATAAAGTCTGCAGCAGCTTTTACCTGGCATTTTAGAACAGTTCCCCTAAGTACTATTAGCTGAGCTCATCCTCCCCCCTCCTTCCTTCACCTTCATTTCAAAAATTGTTTCCAAGTGAAGTGAGCCGAGTTCAGGCTCTCTACTCACTACAATGTTACAAATTGCAGCAGAACAAGGAATGCAGTTCTGAAAATGAAAGGAAAAGCGGACAGGGAAATGCTAGGGAGAAGAATATGCACCCTGGTTCAACATAGGCGCCCTAGTTCTTTGCCTAGGTGGCCTAAGCCTAGAAATGGCCATGCTATGAGGTTAGTTTATTTTATTCCTGGCCGAAAGGCTGGGGCCTATTTGGCCTACCTTTATTAAATTCACATATTTATTGACACCGCACTTATTTATGTTTTTCGTCCTTTTTAGGACCTTCAGACTAATCCACCCCCCCAAAAAAATAAATCATGGCAGGATAGTTTGGGTTCTTTATAGGACTTCAGGTTCTCCAACAATAATACCTCTTAACAGATTCCCTGGTGACAGCTGTGACATAACAGGGAGGGTGAGTATTGAAAGACAGATTGATAACAATTATAGAATGATCCAATGGATCTCCTATCGGTTTATTATTAGCTGAGAGTTTGTGGGGGAAGATAGGTACATATTTATAAAAGTGCAATATCACCTTTTATCGATACTTCACCTTTAATGATCATTTTTACAAACATAGAGAAGATAATCGATGCACATTCCTAGGCCCCATACAATATCATATTATCTGCACACTGGCATACATTATAAAGAAAGGGGTTTTAGTATACAACAGGCTCTCTCCCTTCCCCCTCAGCACTTTGGCTTTTTAAAATGAGGGAGGCTTGGTCAAGCCTCCATGTGGTAATAGCACCCCCAACACGCCCCTTTTATGGGAAGTCCTTTGCCTTTAATATAAAGCACTGGATGGCCACTTCCCTCATTTTAAAAAGCCAAAGTGCTGAGGGGGAAGGGAGAGAGCCTGTTGTATGGGTCCAGTGTGTGAGAGTGAGAAATGCAAAAGTTTGCTAATCATAATTGAAGTAAAAGAAATTGAAAAGGTTAGATGTTAGGACCTTCCAGACTGGGGTTACCTTGACGTGGTTGGAAGGCTTTTCATTCATGTGATCACAGTAATGTATACTAAAACCCCTTTGTTTATAAAGTATGCCAGTGTGCAGATAATATGATATTGTATGGGGCCTAGGAATGTGCATTGATTATCATCTTCTCTATGTTTGTATAAATGTTTGACCAGATCAGTAGCACTTCCACTAAATGTAGTTGTAAATTAGCCGTATTGGAGTGCTTCCACAATCCTTGTATTGTATGTATTTAATGATCATTTTAACGATAGTTAATTCAATCGTTAATATATGTAAATTAAGCAATAGCGATCGTAAATACACAATACCTCTATCGTAGATCTACGATCCCCATAGAATACCATTGCGGTAATTTACAACCGCATGGCATTCTACGAACGCTCAGCGTAAATGTACAATCCCAGCCGTACATTTACTGCCAATGTCGTACATTATCGATAATGCTTTGTATTGCTAAATAGCGATGCCGCGCGTTTCTGAATATGGCCCATAGATTCAAGCTCTGCACAGCAGTTGTAATTCACTGTTGTGTTTGGACTGGATTTAAAAAAAACTTCTGATGTATAAATTCATCAGAACAAATAGATAAAGAAAGCAGAAAAACATGAGTGTTATGCAACAAATATAAGATGGATAATGTCTGCCTTATCTAGATGCTAGATTGCACTATATGTATATTTAATATGTATTTCTAAAGCACTGACACTTCCAGTACAATCCAAAAGGTGGCGCTGGTGTGTATTAGTATAGTACTAATGGCGAGTTATATTTTACTTTAAAAAAAATGTTATCTATACTATAGGAATTGTACAAGAGTGATCAATAGCCTTACACAATTTCGTGAGCATGCGTGTGATCATTCTAGGCATTTCACACCTGCCCACTATATAGTGTGATGATTATAGTTGTTGTGTAGACTGTTCCTCAACTGCTGATACCTAAAACATATTTTTCCTCTGTGTGCCAGCGGTGCTCTTCTTTTAAAGGTATGTTATTTACCCCTTCTAGCTAAGATAATAGGTTCTCCATTTCTAGCTGCCCTAATCGACGTTTCCCCTCTGTCAGTCTACCTTGTCCCACTCGAAATGCCCTTCTCTTAGCATGCCAAAAACATTTTTTTTACATACTTTTTTCCCCTAAATTTTTTATTACATATTGGTGTAACTCTTGTCTTTCCAATCGCCCATAGCTAAACATACACACACATAAATTCCCAATGTGCACCAACAGACACACTTTTGCTAGTATATGATATATCCATTTTGTGCAGTACACACAGCACAGCCTGTATTCACCCAGACTTAAGTGTGCACAGGCCTGTTTATACCTCCCAACATTTGAAAACACAAAAGAGGGACACTAAAAGGGAAAGCAAGTTGCGAGTGCATTAGCGCATGTGGCAAATTTTAGCCACACCCAGTTTTCTTTGGTCACACCCATTTTTCTTAGGCCACGCCCATCTTCCATAGGTTACACCTCCAATTTAAAGATAAACCCCATGAAAAAGAGGACACTTTTTAAAATATGCATACTCCACTACCCAGTATGCTAATATCTGTTTATCTATTTATTTGTTTGTATCTATTTTTATAGCCTGGTCTGTATATCTATCTTTTTCTGTCTGTCTGTCCATTTGTCTATATCTTTTTGTCCATCTACCTACCTGTCTATCTTATCTATTTATCTCTTTGTCTACCTGTCAACCTATTTGTCTATCTGCATCTTTTTATCTACCTGTATATCCATTTATCTCTTTCTGTCTGTCTACCTATCTTTCTATCTACCTGTTTATCCATCTGTGTCAACCTATACCTCTTTGCCACATACATACGCTTACCCAGATATGACACACAAACATGCACTGACATACAGACACACACACACACATACATGGACACAAACTGACACTCATGCACTGACTGACATACCGACACACTGACACACACATGCATTGATATACTGACACACACACGACTCACACATGCACAGATATACTGACACACACACACTACACATATGGAGATGCTGACACACTACAAACATGACACACATACACTGATATATGGACACACAACACATACACTGATATATGGACGCACGCATGCATATACGGACACTACACACATGCACGGATATACTGACACGCACTACACACACATGTATTGATATACTGACACACACATTACACACATGCAGATATACTGACACACACAGATATACTGACACCCACTACACACATGCAGGTATACTGACACACACTACACATATTCACGGATATACTGACACACACATGCACTGATATACTGACACACACTTCACACATATGTACTGACACAGTGTCTTGTCCTCAGGTAGCCCCCAGGGTACAATACTAGATATGTGCACTATTCTGTGTACCTAGCTTTACAGGCACTGCACCCCTAACTGACCCTTACTAGGAACTGATACTGGCCCTGTAAGGGATAATAAGGTTTAGTGCTGTATCTGTGTCCTGTACACTATCTTACTCTCTGCTGTATACTTTCCTGAAAAGCCAGATGAACTTAAACTGTAACTGTCAGACCTTTGCGGTTTGTTCTATCCCTCCCCACACTGAAACCCCAGCAGCTCCGTTCTGTTCAAAACAGCTCCGCCTCCAGCAGGCAGGACTTGGAGTCTCCAACTGCAGGGTCCTAAAGCCTGCTTCTACACTTCCGGTTTATCGATTTTTACCTTTAAAAATGTACCAGACACCCAGGAAAAAAAACTGGGCAAAGCAGGAACAGAGAGGGGGTGCCGGTACAGCGGGAAAGGATCTGAAAAAAGTAACAGTCCCACCGAAGAGAGGGGGTGCCGGAACACCTGAAAAACGGGATGGTTGAAAGCACCTGAAAAACGGGATGGTTGGGAGCTATGCTGTTAAATTGTGCAGTCTATAAGAAACATAGCTAAACTCCATGCACGCAACCCCTGGGAGTTAACTACTTAATTTGGCTTGAAAAAGTGTTCCTGTTCTTTCTATTTCTTCTTCTTCCGTTTTATTCTTCCGCTTTTTTGGACTGTTTACTTTAGCACTTCCACTCTTTCCTTCTGTTTGTTACCCACCTAATTAATTAAGCTCTACGGGGCAGGGATCTCTTTCCTCATGTTAAATATATAATTAAGTATGAGCATCATGAAATATACAAGTGCTGGAAACATGTATTTACTGTCCCCCTTGGACGACTTTTTGTACTCTATATTGTACTGCTTCCCCTAGTGGCGCTATATAAACATGTACATACATACTGTATCTCCTCCCATAGTTTTTGTGCAAGAGACATGACATTCGGTACAGGGCATATAGGAGAAGTGTACTATCTTCTGGCTAAGGAATCCGCGGAAGCGTTACGATGTTATCGGCGAATTTCAGGACATTTTTTCCTATAGACTATAATGGTAATCCTCAAAGGTAGATATTTCATGGTCATAAATACAAACGGTGATACCCCCAACCCCCCACACAGACACAGGTACACCCACCTACTGACCTACCTTTCCATTCCCAGGGAATCCATACTTAAAGGACAACTCCACCCTCAGAAGAACATATTTTAGAAAGAATCGCCTCTTTAAAATATGTAGATATATCATAGTTTGTCCTATGAATTCTTTACTGTTTGCCTGCTATGCTTCTGGATGCCTCATGGAAACTGAGCAATTTAGAAAATTGTACTGAGCATTTACTGAGCCTGGGCATGCTCAGAAGAGGCAGACAGGGGATTAACATTCAGTCATTGGCTGTGATGTCAACTGTCAAATCCATAACTTACAGTTGCTAACTGGAAAAATCAGGAAGCAGAAACAGGAAACAGGACATTGTGCAGGATTTCAGGTTAGACTTACATATTTCAGATTTCAAACTATTACCGTTTAGGGTTTTGGGGGGTGATTTACCTGTATGTAAGTTTTCATTTTGGGGCTGGACTTGCCCTTTAAAGGGTAAATATAGTCAAAAATCTAATTTTGATAAATCAGCAATGAAAGTTATATAGTCATACATGCAAAAACACACACCCCCAATCTCATTTGTGTACACACACCTACTGACCTACCCTTACATTCCTGTGGCAGCCATACTTAAAGGATAAATAAAGTAAAAGAAACTCATTTAGATTTATCCTCAATAAAATATAGTTTTATGGGTGTAAACACAAAAAAGACATACCCCCTCAACCAGACCCAGGTACACACACCTACTAATTTACTTATCCATTACTGTGGCAGCCATACTTAAAGGGTAACTAAAGTCAAAATAACTAATTTTGATCAATAATCAAAAATTTTTTTTTAACCCCCAAGGGGCATAGATGTACACACACCTACTGACCTAACCCTCCATTACTGTTGCAGCCTTAAAGAGTAATCAAGATAAAAAATGTTTTTGACCAATCATCAAGATAGTTTGTTTTTTAACTTTTTTTTTTTAAAGTAACTTTTTAACTGATCCAGGTACACACACCTACCCTTCCATTTTCATGGCAGACATATTTAAAGGGTAACTATAGTCAAAAATAAATTGATCAATAATCAAAAAAGTTTGGTTTTTTTACTTCCAACCTGACACCGGTAAATGCAACCAACTGAGGTACATATTCATTCATGTGGCAATCATATTAAGGGTAAGTATAGTTAAAAAAAACATTTTGAAATCATCAAAAAGTTAGACTTTTACCCCCAACTTAACAGAATACACACACCAACTGACCTGCCTTTAATTCATACGACAGCCTATTAAAGGGTAAGTAAAAACAATGTCCTCATTGGCATTATCGAAAATCTGCAGCACAAAAACACACATTCCCTTCCAAAATGCAGTCTTTCAAGCCAAATTCAAAGTTTATACTTAAACTTTCTCTTTCTAGTTATTTTACAAGTCAAGCAAATGAATTTTAAATGCATGTGGGAAATGGTCATAAAGCTGACTATAGTTACATGTGTTTCTATTCAAATTTACTTAAAGGGTCACTGTACTCACCAAAACAACTTTTACTTACTGCATTCCATAATTTACAAGCTTTTAGATGCTGCTACTCTCATATCTGTGTCAGCCTACATCATTTAGAAATATAATAATTTCTGCCTATATACATCACTGGTCCTTCCTTCATTAGATAGTGCCTGAAGTTAATGACCCCGGCACTCAGAACTTCTGGGCATGTCCAGTTGCAGGCATTCCCATGCATATCAGACCTCTGTGTTTCCACCACCATGAGATGGGATTTAAGGTCTTTTTTTAAAAGGAGAATAAAATACTTAAGTTTAAGTAAATGCACAAGAAGGAATAAATCACTTTTATTATCTTATTTTAAAGGGTCACTATACTCAAACAACTTTGTATATTGTAAAAGTACAATGTTAGGAGTAGTAAAATGATGTTTCTTATATATGTACTTGCTTTGTTAGTGAATTTTCAATGTTTAGTAACTGCTCCTAACTCTCCCCCTAGTCATTGCCGACAGTGACTAGCCAACACTTCAGTTCTAATTAGTTCTAAAGAGTCTTCAACAGCCGACATTATACAGCTCATTAACGTATGTTACTAACACTGCTGATTATGGGTGGAGGAGCTGCTATGTCAGTCACTTCTCCCTCTCTTCTAACAGGCAAGTAGACATGCTGCAGATAGTGGGTGGGGGAGGGGGGGTGCTGCCATCTGACAAACAGACATGCTGGGGGGATCCTGTAGATAGACAGGACACCAATATGATTAATCAGCTCATTATATTTAAGGTTATATTAATAAATGTTTTGACATGTTTTGGAAGATCCTAGTAAGAGGTCACTGGGGGGACACAAATTAGCATACCTGGTTTGAGCGACAGGTCTTTCCCTGTATATGCCAATTAAAATGAAGATTTCTGAGAATCTACAGCTCGGATTTCAAATCTGAAAAAAAAGGGTCGGAGTAGTGGACCTTTACACTATCTAAAATGAATTTTTTGGAAGTATAGATACCCTTTAACGTTATAAAAGCTGGATATTACACTAGTGATTTAACTACACAATGGGCTTTATTCTTACAGACAAGGACTTGACTATGTATGAACGTTATCATAGCCCTACAGAGTATCGCTCCCAACTTTTTAGATCTTAAAAGTACACCTCCAAATTTTCCCACACCCAGGTAGTGACATGAAACAGAATAGCATGTACAATATCATCCTTCCAAACATGGATAAAGAAACAATTTTTTTGTCAGAGTGTGTCGCTGGTATACAGTAAATCCTTTCTGCTTACTGTAAATAATTCCAGTAAGTTCAGTGTGGATGTCCAGTAAGTCCACTTGTTTCCTGGGGGGAATAAAATAAAATACATTTATACATATTTAATACCTAAAATAACTAAAACTTCAAAACAATCTCCTGAATTGAAACAAAAAAGCAACTCAAGCTAAAATATTAAAATTTTAAATATACATTTTGTACATGATATGGATAGGTTGTATGTGTCAAATAAATGTGCTTAGATTGTAAGCTCTTCGGGGCAGGGCCTGATGTGAATGTATACATATAATTGTAAAGCTCTACGGAAGAAGTTGGCGCTATATAAATCCACAATAACAATAATAATAAAAATGATAATGAAATGTATTTTATACAGACTAATACTAGAAAAACACTGAATACATTAAACCGTTTCCTATATATATTAGAAGAAAATCCTACCCTTTGTAAATCATATACAGTGTAAACAAACTGCAAAATGTTGAGCTAATCACATGACTTAGATTTTTGCCTGATTCCGACCCCTACAACCATCATCTCTTCTATAATAGAATATATAATAATATAATATATTAGCCTGCATATAATATATTAGCCTGAATATAATTGCAGGCTAATTCAGGCATTGCATTATTAGACATACCTACCAACTTTCCTGTGACATTCTAACAACCTCCCGGTAAAATTTTTTTGCAATTAATGTTTATATTGAATCAAGTGTAGAATGATCTTATACAGCCATTAATCCAGGGATCCCATGATCTCTGAAATCATAAATTCACCAGCCATTAATCCAGGGATCCCATGATCTCTGAAATCATAAATTCACCAGCCAATATGGCTGCTTTAAGGCATTAAAAAGGGGCGACATTAATTATCATGGAGGTGTGATAGTATTCCTAACTCATTCTTACATTCAAGTGCTGCACTAAAGGTCTAAAGTCAGCTACTCGTGCTGGACCCCCAGCTACAGAGAAAGAATGGGGAGATTATACTTTTTGCGTTTTTTGTGGTTCATTATTCCATAAGGTGAGAATTTGACGCAACTTGAGTGTTAATTATTTTTTTTATTTATTTATTATTATTATGAAAGCTCTTCTCCCCAGGACACCTTTAAGTTGCAAGATACTTCTCTATTAGGTTTGCATTGTTTTTGCTTCCATTTTGTTCCTAGCAAAAGTTTCTAAATTTACATATGTTATTTATATTAGTTCTGGTGAATGAGTGGACTAATGCTCTACTTTTAAAAAGATACTTGACCATCAGTACAGGTTCACATTTACTGACATTTTCATTTTGTTTCTTCATCAATACTTTATGGGGGAAAAATGCCAATGAACATGTGGGGGAACAGAGACTGTTTGTGTTAGGAAGGTCAGGATCTGCTGTAACATGATCTGTGCTTAACAGAGGAGTCGCTGTGATGTAATAGGATTGTCTGTCTGATTCTAGGGGGCAAGACTTTACTTTCCTTGTTTTAATCTGCGGTGCACTAGAGAGCATTCGTACACTTAAATCCACCAAAACAAAGAGGTGGATTATGGGAACTGACCCATAGTACCCACAGGCTAATTTCATAAATCAACCATGTGCCATGTAAAAGCAGAGGTAAGACAACTTGTTGTATCTTTGTGAATGTGCCCAGTCTACTGGGAAAATGTTGGCTAGGTACTTAAGTTCTCCTTTAAGTTGTTGTTTTGGTAAGGGTGAATTCTTCCTAGGTTAATGTTTTCTTACCTCTTTTGCTCATCAGACAATAACTGTGACAAATGCTTGAAATATAAAGAAGGAGAGTTGGGTGATTCCAGCAGGAATATTTCATTAACCTTACAGTGGCTCCAAAATATATCCGCTTCAATGGGGACTTTAGGATTTCTCTGTGCTGTCTGTTCATTAACAAAACTTGCATATACAGGCCCATCCACTTCTATCATGTCACCGGATTCTTCAATTTTCTGTACAATATAATTCTGAACAAAGAAAAGTTTTGGTTTTCCCACCAAGTGAGGACATGAGTGTCCAGTAAAAAAGTTTTTAACTTTATCTAGTGGAAATCCTGGAAAACTTTTATCAATGCAGAAAACAGAATCCGAGCTCCCACGACTGATAATGATACACACAAATATATCATGGCTTCTAAGCTGCTCCATATTTGCCACTAGTTGCAGCGTTTCTTTAAATGTATTCATTGTTGTATACATACTGCACTTGACTGTGAAATTTAGCTTTACAAATATGTCCTTTAGGTAATCTGTCAAGAAACACAAAAATACAATAAAATTAGCATCTTAGAGTTGAGCTATAAAATTGATTATTTATCCCCACCAAAGACACACTATGCATTTAGTATTTCAGTAATACAAAAACAAACCAAATGATTACTACCGTAATAGTATTATAAAGACTGTACACATATCCATATAAACTTAGCCAGAGCCACAGAGCTGCTGCTGAATCTCCCTAAAAATGTCTTTACCCATACATAAATATATTTTGTAATGGTGTCATATAATGTCCCATATATTACATGCAAATAATGTTTGGATACCAGTTCAGGAATAAAAACACAAGCTTAAATAACAAGCTCCAATCAGCAGTACAAGAGCGACTATAATAAATTTAGCACATACACGATTATATTACTTAAAGGAGAACTAAACCCAATTTTTTATACCCCAGAATCTGAAAACAACCCCCTTAAAAACACCAATAAGCTATAAAATACCACTTCAAAAAATTGTATTAAAGTAAATGTAAGCCTGTTAATAACTGGATGAAGTTATTCTGTGTGTATGTGCAGTGTCAGACCACACCTCCTGACCTCAGTCACATGCTTCCTTGCTTTATCTGTCCTGTAAAAGTATTGGCTAGAGATTATTAATAGTTGTGACCAACTGTAACAAGTTTCTGCCATAGCTAAGGACTGAGCATGTGTAGAACATAATGGTCGTTTGACCAAACTGTGTCATATTAGAATGCTGTGAAGTAAAGCACAAACCATATGTTATTTTCCCAGCACCTGTATGAGAGATAAGACACAGATCACTGGTTTTATATCAAGGTGTTCTGCCTTCTGGTTCAATGTTGTTCTGTGGGTTTATTTGTCCTTTAAAGGGCATGTCTACCCGTTTTCTGAAACTATTCGGTAGTGTAGGGCTCCCTCCTCCAACCCCAAATGCTATAGTTATTTGAAGCAAAACTCCCAATCACGGACGGGGCTTCCAGCTGTACTGAATGTCGGGGGGAAACAGGCAATGTAAGTATAGATCGGGAGAGTTATTCTGCAAATAACTATAGTGGTTGGGGGAGGGACCCTACACTACAGAAAAGGGGATTTGAGATAGGGGGGAGGGAGAGAGAGACGGGAGGGAGAGGGAGGGGCTGCAGTGCGCATGGCATAATTCTTCCAGACGAGAGACAGGAGGCATAGACAGAATGGGACTTGGCCAGGCTCCTGGTGGTCACTTTTTTGGACTTTGGAGGGACATTGCAGGGCAGCCATTTGGAGCAGGGATGTAAGGTAAGGATTTTACTACACTACACAGTGGGGCAAGTAGTGGGTTAAATTATAGTTTTGAGGGTGGACATGCCCTTTAACAATATGCTCAAATCCACTAACCCCTCCCCCACACACAAATCAACTACTAACATAAGTTCACTACTCATACAAGTAAAATATAAAATTTTGTGTTGTGCTACTGTAATAAAATGCTCAGTCCAGTAATACAAATACAAGTCAAACAATTATCCAGTAATAATATTTTTAAGACTGTATATATACCCACATAAATAGCCTCATGCCCCCCTCACGCAAATCTAGGTCTCTAGCCACTCATTAATAACTTTGGTTAGGTTTTGTGTTGTGCAACTATAACAGGATACCAGTTTAGCAATAAAAACAAAATTAAATAACTAGCTCCAGGGTTCCAAACTGCAGTACAAACAAGTGCTTCTATTATAACTGAAGCCATGACCAGAACAATATTATTAAAGAGACTGTCCACCCCTCTAATCAAAAAAGCATATATTGGAGATTATAGGTTTGGGGGTGGACATGACCTTTAAACTTTATGCAAGCAGTTTCTATAATAAATGCAGCCAAAAAACATACACACGTTTTTTGGTCTGCAAAGACCCTTAAAAACATAAAAGGGATCACAAGACAAAAGTCTTTATGATGTCCATACATTAGTCAACAATTATCCTGATATTTCCATAATTAGTAGACAAAAATTGCCAAGTCCAGATATACCAAACTCATATCCAAAACAACAGAGTACTATAATAAAATCAACAAGCGCGTCAACAAAGTATTAGTTTAGGGGATGTGACACTTAGGCTATTTACATACAGTGAGACTTTTTGTCCCATCCGAGCGTTCGCTACTAGCAAGTGCTCGGCCGGTCGGTCCCGATCGCTTGTCTGTCCTATACGGACAACCAAGCTTGGTCGTGGCCGGCCACCCCACACCATGCGATGGTCAATCGGCTGAAAATATCTAATGGTGTGTACCCAGCCTATTGTAACCAGGATTTGTTAGAATTTCTTTTTTCACTAACCAGTTTCTCATTTGTTTTTTACTTGACCTGACATTTTATCATATACACAAATAATCTCCAACGTGCACCAATGGGCACATAGTATTAAAGGGCATGTCCACCTCTTGTACAAAAATTTAACTTGTAAGAGAGAAGCCCCCTTAACCCCAGTTCCATTTTACTCATCTTTTGCACCAATGCTCCCAGACTGAGAAAAGAGCCTTAAAGGGCATGTCCACCCCCAAAAACTATAATCCCCCCAACTACTGGCCCCACCATGTTGTGTAGTTTAATCCTTACCTCACATCCCAGCTCATAGGGTTCTCCTGTAGACCCCCCCCAAAGTCCCAAAAACAACCACCAGGAGGATAGCAGGGCTCTGCTGCTATCTTGCCTCCGGTAGAATTTGCCATGCGTACTGCAGCCCTTCTCCCCCTCCCTCCTCCCCCCGTTCTACTATCCCTCCCCCTAGCACAAATCCCCCTTAATATGTGCTCCCCCATGTCCAGCCCCAACCGCATATTTTTTTTTTTTCAAAAAGCTCCCAAAATCTTACTTACCTCTCCTCTTTCCTCGCTGCACTGAATGACTGGCAGCCGCGTCCGTGATTGGCTGCCGCTCAGCCAATCAAGACGCGACTGCCGGTCCCGCCCCTCTGCTGCAATCTCGCAAGCAGAGGGCCGGCAGTGGGGGGCGGAACGAGGGGAGGTAAGTAAGAGTTTGGGGGCTTTCTGAAAAAAAAAATTATGCGGTTGGGGCTGGGGGACATGGGGGAGCAGCATATTAAAAATAAGTTTTACTGGTGGACATACCCTTTAAAAGTCCATAATCCACTACTGCTTGGTCCACACCTCCTCTGCTGCTGCACGTGTCCTTTACTTTCACAAGCAGTAGAGGCTCGTTTGGTAATGGCAGTCAGCCATTGGCCATGACGTCATGACAGCCAATGGCCATGACAGCCATTGGCCATGACGTCACCAGGAAATAGAATGGAGCTGCAGGCTTTTTTCCACTGTCTGGGAGCATCATGGAAAAATGCGAGTAAAATGGAACTGGGGTTTTGGGTGGTTCTCTCTTACAGGTTAAATTTAATTGAAAGGGATGGACATTCCCATTAATAAAAAAGATATATAGTATCTCACAAAAGTGCGTACACACATTTGTGTCACTTTATGTACAATGTAGTCAGTGTACAGCTTGTATAACAGTTTAAATATGCTATCCCCTCAAAATACCTCAACACGCAGCCCTTAATGTCTAAACCGCTAGCAACAAAAGCGATATACCCCAAATTGTGCCCAATTAGCCATTTTCCTCCCGAGTGGCATGTAACTCATTAGTATTTCAAGGTCTCAAGTGTGAATGAGAAGCAGGTGTGTTTGAGGTTATTGCTCACACACTCTCATAATAGTCAGTGGAAGTTGAACATAGCACCTCATGGTAAAGAAAAGTCTATGTATATGGAAAAAAAAATTGTTGCTCTACATAAAGATGGCCTAGACTATAAGGACTATAGGAAGATTGCAAATACCTGAAACTGAGCTGCAGCATGGTAGGCAAGACTATACAGAGGTTAAACAGGAAAGGTTCCACTCAGAACAGGCCTATGACCAAAAAAGTTGAGTGCACATGTTCATTGTCATATCTATATGTTGTCTTTTGCAAATAGACACGAATGCTGCCACCATTGCTGCAGATGACAAAGGGTATCTCTACCCAGGGAAAAAAAAAAGGTAGGGCACCCTTGTCCAACCCGCCGTTTGTTTTGTTAAAGCAGCAGAAATGTACTTATGTTGCTTCGTTCCCCCAGCACTCTGATCTCGGCCCTGTGCTTACTGGAAGTTTCAAGCAGGGCTAGAAAATGTACTTTACCCATACAAATATATTTTGTAATGGTGTCATATAAGTTCCCATATATTACATGCAAATAATGTTTGGATACCAGTTCAGGAATAAAAACACAAGCTTAAATAACAAGCTCCAATCAGCAGTACAAGAGCGACTATAATAAATTTAGCACATACACGATTATATTACTTAAAGGAGAACTAAACCCAATTTTTTATACCCCAGAATCTGAAAACAACCCCCTTAAAAACACCAATAAGCTATAAATACACTAAAAAAAAAAAATAACTATAAAATAACTATAAAATACCACCAAAAAATTGTATAAAGTAAATGTAAGCCTGTAATAACTGGATGAAGTTATTCTGTGTGTATGTGCAGTGTCAGACAACACCTCCTGACCTCAGTCACATGCTTCCTTGCTTTATCTGTCTGTAAAAGTATTGGCTAGAGATTATTAATAGTTGTGACCAACTGTAACAAGTTTCTGCCATAGCAAGGACTGAGCATGTGTAGAACATAATGGTCGTTTGACCAAACTGTTCATATTAGAATGCTGTGAAGTAAAGCACAAACCATATGTTATTTTCCCAGCACCTGTATGAGAGATAAGACACAGATCACTGGTTTTATATCAAGGTGTTCTGCCTTCTGGTTCAATGTTGTTCTGTGGGTTTATTTGTCCTTTAAAGGGCATGTCTACCCGTTTTCTGAAACTATTCGGTAGTGTAGGGCTCCCTCCTCAACCCCAAATGCTATAGTTATTTGAAGCAAAACTCCCAATCACGGACGGGGCTTCCAGCTGTACTGAATGTCGGGGGGAAACAGGCAATGTAAGTATAGATCGGGGAGAGTTATTCTGCAAATAACTATAGTGGTTGGGGGAGGGACCCTACACTACAGAAAAGGGGATTTGAGTGAAGGGGGGAGGGAGAGAGAGACGGGAGGGAGAGGGAGGGGCTGCAGTGCGCATGGCATAATTCTCCAGACGAGAGACAGGAGGCATAGACAGAATGGGACTTGGCCAGGCTCCTGGTGGTCACTTTTTGGACTTTGGAGGGACATTGCAGGGCAGCCATTTGGAGCAGGGATGTAAGGTAAGGATTTTACTACACTACACAGTGGGGCAAGTAGTGGGTTAAATTATAGTTTTGAGGGTGGACATGCCCTTAAACAATATGCTCAAATCCACTAACCCCTCCCCCACACACAAATCAACTACTAACATAAGTTCACTACTCATACAGTAAAATATAAAATTTTGTGTTGTGCTACGTAATAAAATGCTCAGTCCAGTAATACAAATACAAGTCAAACAATTATCCAGTAATAATATTTTTAAGACTGTATATATACCCACATAAATAGCCTCATGCCCCCCTCACGCAATCTAGGTCTCTAGCCACTCATAATAACTTTGGTTAGGTTTTGTGTTGTGCAACTATAAAAGGATACCAGTTTAGCATAAAAACAAAATTAAATAACTAGCTCCAGGGTTCCAATGCAGTACAAACAAGTGCTTCTATTATAACTGAAGCCATGACCAGAACATATTATTAAAGAGACTGTCCACCCCTCTAATCAAAAAAGCATATATTGGAGATTATAGGTTTGGGGGTGGACATGACCTTTAAACTTTATGCAAGCAGTTCTATATAAATGCAGCCAAAAAACATACACACGTTTTTGGTCTGCAAAGACCCTTAAAAACATAAAAAGGATCACAAGACAAAAGTCTTTATGATGTCCATACATTAGTCAACATTTATCTGATATTTCCATAATTAGTAGACAAAATTGCCAAGTCCAGATATACCAAACTCATATCCAAAACAACAGAGTGCTTAATAAAATCAACAAGCGCGTCAACAAAGTATTAGTTTAGGGGATTGTGACACCTTAGGCTATTACATACAGTGAGACTTTTTTTTCCCATCCGAGCGTTCGTACTAGCAAGTGCTCGGCGGTCGGCTCGCCCGATCGTTGTCTGTCCTATACGGACAACCAAGCTTGGGCGTGGCGCACCCCACACACTGCGATGTGTTGAATCGGCTGAAAATATCTAATGGTGTGTACCCGCCTATGTAACCAGGATTTGTTAGAATTTCTTTTTTTCACTAACCCGTTTCTCATTTGTTTTTTATGACCTGACATTTTATCATATAACAAATAATCTCCAAGCTGCACCAATGGGCACATAGTATTAAAGGGCATGTCCACCTCTTGTACAAAAATTTAACTTGTAAGAGAGAAGCCCCCTTAACCCCAGTTCCATTTTACTCATCTTTTGCACCAATGCTCCCAAACTGAGAAAGAGCCTTAAGGGCATGTCCAACCCCAAAACTATAATCCCCCCAACTACTGGCCCACCATGTTGTGTAGTTAATCCTTACCTCACATCCCAGTCCCATAGGGTTCTCCTGTAGACCCCCCCCCCAAAGTCCCAAAACTAACCACCAGGAGGATAGCAGGGCTCTGCCTGCTATCTTGCCTCGGTAGATATTGCCATGCGTACTGCAGCCCTTCCCCCCCCTCCCTCTCCCCCCCGTTCTACATCCCTCCCCCTAGCACAAATCCCCCTTAATATGCTGCTCCCCCATGTCCCCCAGCCCCCACCGCATATTTTTTTTTTTTCAAAAAGCTCCCCAAACTCTTACTTACCTCTCCTTTTCCTCCGCTCACTGAATGACTGGCAGCCGCGTCCGTGATTGGCTGCCGCTCAGCCAATCACACAGACGCGACTGCCGGTCCCGCCCCTCTGCTTGCAATCTCGCAAGCAGAGGGCCGGCAGTGCGGGGGCGGAACGAGGGGAGGTAAGTAAGAGTTTGGGGGGCTTTCTGAAAAAAAAAATATTGCGGTTGGGGCTGGGGGACATGGGGGAGCAGCATATTAAAAATAAGTTTTACTGGTGGACATACCCTTTAAAAGTCCATAATCCACTACTGCTTGGTCCACACTCTCTGCTGCTGCACGTGTCCTTACTTTCACAAGCAGTAGAGGTCGTTTGGTAATGGCAGTCAGCCATTGGCCATGACGTCATGACAGCCAATGGCCATGCAGCCATTGGCCATGACGTCACCAGGAAATAGAATGGAGCTGCAGGCTTTTTCCTGTCTGGGAGCATCATGGAAAATGCGAGTAAAACGGAACTGGGGTTTTGGGTGGTTTCTCTTACAGGTTAAAATTAATTGAAGGGATGGACATTCCCATTAATAAAAAAGATATATAGTATCTCACAAAAGTGCGTACACACATTTGTGTCACTTTATGTACAATGTAGTCGAGTGTACAGCTTGTATAACAGTTTAAATATGCTATCCCCTCAAAATACCTCAACACGCAGCCCTTAATGTCTAAAACCGCTAGCAACAAAAGCGATATACCCCAAATTGTGCCCAATTAGCCATTTTCCTCCCGAGTGGCATGTAACCATTAGTATTTCAAGGTCTCAAGTGTGAATGAGAAGCAGGTGTGTTTGAGGTTATTGCTCACACTCTCATAATAGTCAGTGGAAGTTGAACTAGCACTCATGTAAAGAAAAGTCTATGATATGGAAAAAAAAATTGTTGTCTCCATAAAGATGGCCTAGACTTAAGGACTATAGGAAGATTGAAATACCTGAAACTGAGCTGCAGCATGGTAGGCAAGACTATACAGAGGTTAAACAGGAAAGGTTCCACTCAGAACAGGCCTATGACCAAAAAAGTTGAGTGCACATGTTCATGTCATATCTATTGTTGTCTTTTGCAAATAGACACGAATGCTGCACCATTGCGCAGTGACAAAGGGTATCTCTACCCAGGGAAAAAAAAAAGGTAGGGCACCCTTGTCCAACCCGCCGTTTGTTTTGTTAAAGCAGCAGAAATGTACTTGTTGCTTCGTTCCCCCAGCACTCTGATCTCGGCCCTGTGCTTACTGGAAGTTTCAAGCAGGGGCTGGACTGGCAGCCGCGTCTATGATTGGCTGAGAGCACCGGAGAAACGAAGCAATGCAAGTACATTCCTGCTTTTTTAACAAAACAGACATGGAGGTTGGGGGTGGGCTTAGGGTGCCCTACTCTAGGGGGCACCAAGCAGCAAAGATGGATACGGATGGATAGAGGAAGGAGGAGGGCTCCCCTGCGCATGCCTGAGTACCTCCCGGAGGACAATGAGGAGGCAGAAATCTTTTCACACAAAGACAGCATCTACTCATCACTTTCTGGGACTTTGAACAAGCACTGCAGGAGAACCATAAGAAGCAGAGATATAAGGTAAGGATTTTTTAAACTACATAGTGGGGCCAGAAGTGGGTTAAATTTTAGTTTTGGGGGTGTACATGTCCTTTAATGGGGTGGAAAGTCAGCCTGTCAATGCTCAGACCATACTGCACCCTGCATCATATTGGTCAGCATGGCTGTTGTCCAGAAGAAAGTTGCTTCTAAGGATGATGCACAAGAAAGTTAGCAAACAGTTTACACAAGACAAGCGGACAAAAAACATTGATTACTGAAACCATGTCCTGTGGTCTGATGAAACCAAACTTACTTGGTTTAGATGGTGTCAAGTATGTCTGGAGTACAAAGACAAGTGTCTACAGTCAAGTATGGTGGTGGGAGTGTGATGGTTTGGGGCTGCACGAGTACTGCCAGCACTGGGGATCTACAGTTCATTGAGGGAACCCTGAACGCCAACATATACAGTGACATACTGAAGCAGAGCATAATCCCCTCCCTTCAGAAACTGGGCCGCAGGGCAGTATTCCACCATGATAACAACCTCAACCACCCCTCCAAGACAACCACTGCCTTGCTAAAGTAACAGACGGTAAAGGTGGCCAAGTATGTCTCCAGGCCTAAACCCTATTGAGTAGATTTAGACATTTTTCACTTAGGGGCATACTCACTTTTGTTGCCAGCAGTTTAGACATTAATGGCTGTGTGTTGAGTTATTTTGAGGGGACAGCAAATTTACAGTTATACAAGCTGTACACTGACTACTTTACATTGTATGTTTGTTGCTTGAGAAAGGGAATGGACAACCCCAAAATGTTGCAGGCATGTCACTTATGATGATTTGACATTAAAGCAGTGCTGTATCTATCCTTCCTTTGGTATGCATTTAAAAGAGAAGCAGACTTCCCCTTTAAGGTACGTGCACCTCCATATCTACTTTGGATATTATACTTACCAGGAAGTGCGTGGCATTTTTCACAATTACTAAATTACCATAAATATATGCATATAAAGAATAGCACACCCGTATATTAGGTGCATGACAAAATATATAAAGTTTTTAAATGTACTTACAGCTGATACCACTGTTTTAAATATGGAATAGTCAAAATGGTAACTTACTGCTAAAACTCCATCAGGGAGATGTAATAAAAGTTCTTATTTAAAATGGTGCTGATTTTGCCCCAACCAATCAGATGTTATTTACCATTTGAAAGCCAACATCTGATTGGTTGGGACAAAAGTAGCACCATTTTTTACTATAGGAAATTTTATTACATCTCCCTGCGTGTCTTTAAAACTGAAAGAATTTCCTGTATTAGACCCAATTATGTGC
Source organism: Hymenochirus boettgeri (assembly GCA_019447015.1). Lineage (NCBI taxonomy): Eukaryota > Metazoa > Chordata > Amphibia > Anura > Pipidae > Hymenochirus > Hymenochirus boettgeri. The sequence continues at coordinate 99,219,081 of CM033477.1, forward strand.
TGTTTGAAGAATTTTTTGATTGTCTAAGACTTTGATTGTCAAGTTTTTTTTAGATACACTCTGCTCATTTACTCTCACCTCACCCTTCTTCATAGGAAAAAAAAAAGACTTTAGGAAAGAGAATCCAGCTTCTGTTAGCTAGACAGGAAGTGATGTCTGTGTAGGATAAAAGGACAGAAAGGATCAACTTTGCATGTTTCTGTCATTCCCAGCATTTTCAGAGAAACGGGCAATTTTCCCCTCTTTTCCAATATTGATATACTAGCAGAGTACCCCGCGTTGCCCGGTTTATGTAAAGATCCGACCCAAACCTGCATCCAAAATTCAACCAACCCACAACCTTTCCTATCAAACCTATGAGCCGGGATTGCCTGGGTCTTTTTTAGGATCTTTAGGCTTATTCCATTCAAGCCCCCCCATGATGCTTCCTGGTGGCAGCAGGGAGCATAAAGGGAGGGCACATTTGATAAGGTTCCCAACTTCTACTGATCAAGGTGATCTATGGAGCCTCTCTTTAGCCCTATGGCCTACTGGCTATGGGCATAAGGGAGAGGCAGATGGATCTCGAACCAATAGCAGGTTTGTGCACTTGGTGTAGGTATCACCAGAAAGCAAACACCGGGCATTAAATAGAAAGAAAAGAAAAAAGAAAAAAAAAAGGATTGAAACATGGGTCTGGGTTTTTTATAGGACCTCAGGCTTTCCAATAGTGATCTCTCTCTAACAGTGACAGCTGCGTGTCAATGGGGAAAATGAGTATTGGAGGATGGTTTGAATCTTTCCATTAAAGAAAGTTCCAATGGATCTGCTCTTGACGGATTATCTATTGGATGGAAGATTGAGGGAGAAGATATATTTAAGCTCTCCACAACAGTTTCATTTCACTGTGGTGTTTGGACAGATCTATAACACTGTTATCATTAATATATCTAAAGAACCCAAAACACTGGATTTAAAGCTCTATAAATTCATCAGAACAAATAGATAAAGAAAACAGTAGTGATAGCGTTATACAACAAATATAAAATGGATAATGTCTGTCTTTTCCTATATTAATCTGGATGCTAAGTGTCATTTATAAAGGGTCGGTATCGCTTTTTAGTGTTATCACGATCATAAATTTACGTTTGGTATAGTAAATCTACGATCACAGATTAATCATCCATAGAATATCATTGCGGTATTTTACTACCGCATGGTATTCAAAAATTATTGTTCATAGATTAAGGAATGTTTGTGTTTAGTGTTGCACAACTAAAGGTGCCCATACATCTATAAGATTCGACATGCGGTCGAATGTAAGATCGGGAGAAGCGGTTCCGGCAGCATCGATGAACATCGTGTGAGCGCTCGGTCGGGTAAGTAAAATCTTATAGATGTATGGGCACCTTTAGTTGTGCAACACTAAACACAAACATTCCTTAATCTATGAACAATAATTTGTTGAATACCATGCGGTAGTAAAATACCGCAATGATATTCTATGGATGATTAATCCATCCTCCAATACTCATTTTCCCCATTGACACTCAGCTGTCACTGTTAGAGAGAGATCACTATTGGAAAGCCTGAGGTTCTATAAAAAACCCAGACTATACTGCCATGTTTCAATCCTTTTTTTTTTCTTTAACACTGTCCGCATTTCTAATAACCCCCCCACATTAACAAAGGTTATTACTCATGCGTAGAATAGAAAGATTTGTGTTTTCATTTACCATTAGACGCCGATTCAAAATTAGGGGTTATCTTAATGGATATTTAAAGGGTGAGTGTGAGTTTAACCCCTCTCTTGCAATGGCTGTGTGGGGGTATCATAAAAAATACCTTCAAAAGCTGCCACAATGTATTCAGTAACAACATTTGCGCTAATTGCTGGTGTTATTAGCACCATTTTAATTTTTTTATTGAAAGATCGGAGTCATGCTTTCAGTGATACCAACATAAAGTGTACAAACCTGCAAGTGGTTCGGGAGCCGTCTGCCTCCCCCTTATGCCTATAGCTGTTAAGCTGTAGGGATAGAGAGAGGTTACTTCGATCACTTCAGCCGGTAGGCATCAGGAATCATTCCATACTTGCTCTCCCTTTCCACTCCCAGCAAGCATCCAGGGGGAGGCTCAAATGGGTAATCCCACCATATTACATGAACAAACACATACATATACCCTCCCTTTCCTTTTCCAACTGCCTGCCAGAATTCATAGGGTCTATGTGCAATAAACCTGCAGGTCTCAACACAGATCCAAGCAATTCTGCCACAATGTGCCGTTTAAGCTAAACAGCATCATAGGGCAATCCAAGACCTTATACAGGATCCAGATTAACATGCTAGGTTCATACTTATTAGTATTTACCACAGCAAGTTCCAGATCTACAGTCACTATAGTGTAAAGACCATAGCACAGGACACAGATTGGGTATATAGTTTAGGGAGAGGTGGGGTTAAAGCAACTGAATGTTCCCCACAGAGTATAAAATTAAATAGAGCCTTATTTAAACAGAAGGTACCTCACAATCTCATGTTATTATAATAGCATTGCCCTAATCTAACATATAAACCCATATTTCTCATGCCCAGAGAAATGGGTGGGGACATGTAAAGTATGTCATTTATTGCCTGTAGCTAAGGGCATGTGTCTAGATGCAATTCAGCCTAATGGTATAGAGCAGGGGTGTTTAACTTATGACCTTTCACACGTTTGAACACTACAAATCCCAGCATTCTCTGTTTGCAGTTAGTTTCTTCTTAATGTCCTGTAGCTAATGCCTTTGTCCAGATGTAATACAGCCTAATGGTATAGCACAGGGGTGTTAAACTTGGGACCTTTCACTACAACTCTTTAAAAGTATCTTGCTTGGGGGTATGGGTAGGGTTAAAACAAGAAGTAAAAAATAAATAGGTTAAGATCAAGATCTCTGTAAAAAAAACAGTTTAAAATGACCCTTCCATATATTAAAATTAAAATTCAACCAACTGTGCTGCCTTGGCTGACAGTATTATACCAGTCACTGTGGGCAAAATTATTTATACCAGTTACAATGGGCAAACGTAATACCAGTCACTGTGGACAAACTTAATTATACCAGTGGCCAAATTTAATTATACCAGTCACTGTGGGCCAACTTGATTATACCAGTCACTGTGGGCCAACTTGATTATACCAGTCACTGTGGGCCAACTTGATTATACCAGTCACTGTGGGCCAACTTGATTATACCAGTCACTGCGGGCCAACTTGATTATACCAGTCACTGTGGGCCAACTTGATTATACCAGTCACTGCGGGCCAACTTGATTATACCAGTCACTGCGGGCAAACATGAATATTTTACTTACCTTAAGCCCTGAGTCTGGGCTGGGGACAGTGTTTTTAAGAAGAGTGCGGTGTCACTGGGGTGGGCTGTTGGTGCTGCTGTCTGACTTTCCTAAAGTCAGGGATAGGTAACCAGTAGACCTCCAGATGGGAACTACAATACAATGCTGAGAGTTTTTAAATATCTGGATCTACTGGTTGCCTTTCCCTGCTTAATCCTTGTACCTGTGTAAAAGTGTGGGGTCATTGGGGTGGGTTGTTGGTGCTGCCTGCAGTTTTTTTATTGCCCTGTGGATGAGAGGGGAATTTTAAATATTCCATTCATGTGTCAAGCATCGCCCATTCACAAAACACGCCCAGACAATAAAGCCACACTCACTTGCCCTTATGCACCCCATTTCTTGCCCTGTGCGTATGCCCATGCTTATAATTTAGCATTAGATGCTTCTAAACCTACTTTAACCACCGAATCCCTGCCATGGCTCCACCAACCTCCTGTCTTCATCCGTGTAGCAGCCGTGAGTCATGGCCATAATGGGGAATCCTGTCACGACTAATGGCTGGCGGCCTTTACTAAACAAGCCGGTTACGAGTGAACTTTGCTGGTGTGCTCACTCGTAACCAGCTCGAAACAGAAGCTTTCATGCAAGCAGCGAGGGATTGAGTGGTTTAAATAAGTTTAGAAGCATCTTCTGTAATTATAAGTATAGCGGTTCTGGGGTTAGGGGGGGTGCTGTGTGTAACAAAGTATTTTAATTTCTGGGGTGATTTGCCCTTTATCTCTTAGATACCCATACCTTTCTCTTCTCTCAGCTTCTTTCTTAAGCTGGGTACACACAATAACAATCTTTCAAAAATGACAGACTAAATATTGCAGATTCTGCCATCTTTGAAAGATGTGACTACACACATCCATGAGCGCTCTCCCTATATTATGTATAGAAATACAACCCAATTCCTGTATTGTTTATTCAAAGTTCCAACTTGCCATACCCCGTTTTGAACTGCAAGGGTTCCAAACATCTAGTGTGGCAAGTTGGCACTTTTATTTTGGAAGGGGGTAACTTTTTTGGGATCTCTAAGTAAAAATCTTGTGTGTCTGTTGACACTTGATATTCACTAAATATCATTAAAAGGTGGGCGAGTGGCGTCATTACCAGATTTCACACCGAGAAATATGCGGTAGAATAACTGTCTTCTGTAGTGAACCAACACCAAAATATTTAGAGTAGAACTCAAGTGTTTTTTGTAAAAAATGATATCTACCCAGTATATATTCAGCTTTAGAGTATTCATTATCAAAAATGTTAAATCTGTTATATTGCTAGTTCTTAAGTAAAATTGGACATTTAAAAAAAAATGTATGTAAAACCTGAGAATAGTTTTTAATATAGGCCTGATATAAACAAAGTGGGTGGGACCTTAGAAAACTGGGTAGGGCCACAACCTGGTCTATCAGCTTTCCCTCTTTTTTAAATGTTAGGAGGTATGTGGGAAAGAAAAGGAGAAACTGGCCATTCCTAAGAGCTATATTTCCATGCAGAGGTTATAAAAATGGACTTAATGCCTGATGAAGTCGTGCTAGCGACGAAACGCGTAGCAATCTATTAGCCTCCAGTCACTAACACATTACACTTATATTATTGTTACTGTGGCACTTTATTATTATCTAAAAAAATTTTTTTTTTAAATTTCAAGTAGACTGATTACTTCCCTCCCTCTCATTGGTGTTTGTAGCATACCTTGGATAGGCTGGATCTACTTCCCATTTACCAGCAGCGTGAGAGAGACAGAGATCGGCAAGATCTACTTTTGATCTAGCAGTAGTGCGTGGGTCACACGTGACCTCCAAGGGGATCTGTAGTTGGAGAACGGAGGAGGCGAGGAAAGTGTACCCCGGGAGAAATCTGATCAGACATGCTTCAAGTGTAAAGGTACCTGTTGCTTGCAGTGGGAGTTAGAAAGAACAGAATAAACGGGAGGGAGAGTGCTGAATCTAGGAGGAGGTAGACTGCGAGGTACAGGGGGGATTTGGAAGGCTCTATACATATTTATTGGACTGATCACAGCAAAGTGGACATTTATGCTAAAGGTAAATTGGATATTTTAACAAGTTCTCTATATATGCACTTTGTTCAATATAAGTATATGATTCGATTTATATTTTATTATGATACATATGCACTTTGTTTGTAGTATAAAGCCTATTGGAGGATTGTATTTACCATATTAAAGGAATATATATAATATAAATTATTTATTTTTTTCTGCTTTCCCTACAATTTTTCAGTTTTTATTATTTAGAGTGAAGATTCCTATTTTAATATGGGATAGTCAAAATGGGAGGTTAAACCACAGCCCTGTGACTGCTAAGGGGTCTCCATGTGAATACAGAAAGGAAGTGGTAATGTCAGTATAACATCCAATAATTTGCTGTTTTTAAAACATGTGGAAGTCGTAGACAATCCCAAAAAAGTTTCTGTATGCTACACAGGATGTGATGTGAATTGTAATGGACATATACACCAAGGCTCCTTATATACCACCTCCAGCCTGCAGGTGGTATTAGTGAGTTATAAAAGACAAGACATCCCTGCCCTCTATGGCTAGGAGGAGATAAAGTGACAGTAAATAGAAGTGTGGTGCATGCTTCTGATGGGACTGATCTGTTTGGTGTGATCCCTTGCACAGTGTAAAGTCCTGATTGAATGCAACAAAAGATCCTGTGTTTAAGATCCTGTTACCACCTGTTGGGAGGACAGATTATTGGACAGACAATTTACCTTATTGGATACAAAGTCTGAGGCAACAGATAAGTGTACACCAACTTACAAGGACACACAATATACAGGCGTGGTCAATATTCAAAGTGGTGCACCATAGGCAGTGACTACTCCATTACTGCATGTTATGAGGGGAAACGGTTTGTTTTCTTATTACCGTATATACTCGAATATAAACCGACCTGAGTATAAACCGAGGCACCCACTTTTACCTTTAAAAAGGAGTAAAAATGATTGACTCGAGTATAAACCGAGGGTAGAAAATAGGGCCACAACTGCCTTCTGATTCTGTATAGTTTTGAGGCTTTAGTTGCCCTTTAAATGAACATCAGAAGTCCCATACAGTAATAGCTATACTGTATTTGGCTATTACTGTATGGGAATTCTTATGTCCATTTAAAAGGCAACTAAAGTCTCATTCCTTGCCACTGCAGATGTTTGGAAACTACAAACTCTCACATAGCTTAGATGCTGGGAGTTATAGTTTCCAAACATCTGCAGTGGCAAAGAATTGCCACTGCAGGAATTACTGTGCCTTCCCGCCTTCCTTCCCTGGTGCCTTCTCCTACCTGCTCTTCATGTTCCCATGCAGGCTTCTCTGGATCCTCTTCTCTGCTCCGGCGGCCGCATGCTTCACTTTCCTCTGCTGGCTGACGTCATTACTCGGTGCCGGACTAACTTCCCGGCGCCGAGTAGTGATGTCAGCAAGCAGAGGCTGCGGAGTGTGCGGCCGCCGGAGCAGGTAAGTGCTTGACTCGAGTATAAACCGAGACTCGATTTTCAGGCTATTTTTTAGCCTGAAAATCTCGGTTTATACTCGAGTATATACGGTAAGTCATAGCAATACTTACTGTAAAATGTAATTAAAACTGGTTTATCTTGTTTAAAGAAGAGAAGTACACTTGTCTACTTTCCTTCAGACCACTAGAGTACCAGATTGACCCATTTTCTGCCATTAATCATTCCATACAGCAGTGATCTGGTACAAATTGGTGGCGGTGCTGGTAATAAAATGTATTCTCCCTGTTTTCTCTGTATATTTGTTCTCTGTATTAAGCTAGGGAGGCTGCTACTGAAAGTATTAATTTAAATCCTCCTGTCCTTGCAGATGAAATCTCCCAATTAGACTGAGTAGCTCTACCAGGCCTGATTGCCAAACCTATTTTTTAACCTGATCCATTTGATGGGGCAACGAGGGAGTGGACTGATTGGCTAGAACAATTTGAATTGGAAGCCACTATTAATGGTTAGGATAAAGGTGCTCGCTTGCAAGTCCTTAGTCTTTTGCTAAGTGGAAAAACCAGGCAGGTATATCAAGCATTTAAATACTGAAATAAAAAGCAGTTATCAGTTATTAAAAAGTGCTCTGAAGCAAGTTTGAAAGAGGACATAAAGGATAATACTTTGCATGTCCCTGCCCATTTCTCTAGGTATGGGAATGAGAAATGTGTTTAAGATTATTAGGACAATGCTATTATAATAACATCAGTCTGTGAGGTAACTTCTGTCACAAGAAGGCTCTATTTCATTTTATACTCTATGGGGAGCTTTTAGCTCCTTTAACCCCACCTCACCTTAATTTATAAAGCTAATCAGTATCCTATGCTCCCAAGTTGTAACATAAGCAGCTATACATATGGAACTTGTCATGGTGAATATAAATAAGTATGAACATAGCATGTTTATCTAGATCCTGTTTAGGGTCACAGGTCACCCAATAGTTAAGTTTGAACCACACAGTGTGGCAGGGTTGCCTGGGCCTGCAGGATTATCCTATTTGGTTTCCCTGGATGCTGGTGACTGTGAGTAAGTTTAAACTATACCTGTGTAAAGATTCTATATCCACAAATAGCAAAACATACACACACAATTTCTACTGTGCACCAATGGGCACATTTTTGCTAAATATATATATTCAGCAAATATGGTGAACAGTTGGTGGCACGCCACTTGGAATCTGAGGTCCAGAATCTAAAGGGAAAACGTGCAGCATTGCAGGGCTTGGCAAACCTGGGGGAAATGCAGGTACTGGCAGGGGCCAGTAAACTGAAGGGGGGAAATGGGGCAGATAAGGTGGTAAAGGAAGATAGATTTGTAAGGGTCACCAGGGAAAGTAGGGGACGGAAGGATAGGGGCACTTCTTTCCAGCTGGTTGATCCCAACAGATTTGCCATTTTAGGCGAAGATGTGGAGGACGATGGCTCGGAAGCAGCATGTAAGCAGCAGTTTCTAAAACTAAAAAATATTTAGAATTACTGGTATTAATGCATATAGATCTGGTTGATCCAGGGATACTTTCCGATTGCCGTTTGGAGTCAGGAAGGAAGGTCCACGGTGGCCAACTTGATATTACCAGTCACTGGGGCCAACTTGATTATACCAGTCCACTGCGGGGCCCACTGATTATACCAGTCACTGTGGGCAACTGGTTATACCAGTCACTGTGGGCCAACAACTTGATTATACCAGTCACTGCGGGCCAACTTGATTTATACCAGTCACTGGGGGCCAACTTGATTATACCAGTCAATGCGGGCCAACTGATTATACCAGTCACTGCGGGCAAACATGAATATTTTACTTACCTTAAGCCCTGAGTCTGGGCTGGGGACAGTGTTTTTAAGAAGAGTGCGGTGTCATGGGGTGGGCTGTTGGTGCTGGTCTGACTTTCCTAAAGTCAGGGATAGGTAACCAGTAGACCTCCAGATGGGAACTACAATCAATGCTGAGAGTTTTTAAATATCTGGATCTACTGGTTGCCTTTCCCTGCTTAATCCTTGTACCTGTGTAAAAGTGTGGGGTCATTGGGGTGGGTTGTTGGTGCTGCCTGCAGTTTTTTTATTGCCCTGTGGATGAGAGGGGAATTTAAATATTCCATTCATGTGTCAAGCATCGCCATTCACAAAACACGCCCCGACAACTAAAGCCACACTCACTTGCCCTATGCACCCCATTTCTTGCCCTGTGCGTGCCCATGCTATAATTTAGCATTAGATGCTTCTAACCACTTTAACACACCGAATCCCTGCCATGGCTCCACCAACCTCCTGTCTTCATCCGTGTGTAGCAGCCGTGGTCATGGCCATATGGGGAATCCTGTCAGACTAATGGCTGGCGGCCTTTACTAAACAAGCCGGTTACGAGTGAACTTGTGGTGTGCTCACTCGTAACCAGCTCGAAACAGAAGCTTTCATGCAAGCAGCGAGGGATGAGTGGTTTAAATAAGTTTAGAAGCATCTTCTGTAATTATAAGTATAGCGGTTCGGGGGTTAGGGGGGGTGCTGTGTGTAACAAAGTATTTTAATTTCTGGGGTGATTTGCCCTTATCTTTAGATACCCATACCTTTCTCTCTCTCTCAGCTTCTTTCTTAAGCTGGGTACACACAATAACAAATCTTTCAAAAATGACCGACTAAATATTGCAGATTCTGCCATTTGAAAGATGTGACTACACACATCCATGAGCGCTCTCCCTATATATGTATTAGAAATACAACCCAATTCCTGTATTGTTATTCAAAGTTCCAACTTGCCATACCCCGTTTTGAACTGCAAGGGTTCCAAACATCTAGTGTGGCAAGTTGGCACTTTATTTTGGAAGGGGGTAACTTTTTTGGGATCTCTAAGTAAAAATCTTGTGTGTCTGTTGACACTTGATATTCACTAAATATCTAAAAGGTGGGCGGTTGCGTCATTACCAGATTTCACACCGAGAAATATTGCGGTAGAATAACTGTCTTCTGTAGTGAACCAACACCAAAATATTAGAGTAGAACTCAAGTGTTTTTTGTAAAAAATGATATCTACCCAGGATATATTCAGCTTTAGAGTATTCATTATCAAAATGTTAAATCTGTTATATTGCTAGTTCTTAAGTAAAATTGGACATTTAAAAAAAAATGTATGTAAAACCTGAGAATAGTTGTAATATAGGCCTGATATAAACAAAGTGGGTGGGACCTTAGAAACTGGGTAGGGCCACAAACTGGTCTATCAGCTTTCCCTCTTTTAAATGTTAGGAGGTATGTGGGAAAGAAAGGAGAAACTGGCCATTCCTAAGAGCTATATTCCATGCAGAGGTTAAAAAATGGATAATGCCTGATGAAGTCGTGCTAGCGACGAAAGCGTAGCAATCTATTAGCCTCCAGTCACTAACACATTACACTTAATTTGTCATGTGGCCACTTTATTATATCTAAAAAAATTTTTTTTTTTTAAATTCAAGTAGACTGATACTCCCTCCTCTCATTGGTGTTTGTAGCATACCTTGGATAGGCTGGATCTACTTCCCATTTACCAGCAGCGTGAGAGAGACAGAGATCGGCAAGATCTACTTTTGATCTGAGTAGTGCGTGGGTCACACGTGACCTCCAAGGGGATCTGTAGTTGGAGAAAGGAGGAGCGAGGAAAGTGTACCCCGGAGAGAAATTGATCAGACATGCTTCAAGTGTAAAGGTACCTGTTGCTTGCAGTGGGAGTTAGAAGAACAGAATAAACGGGAGGGAGAGTGCTGAATCTAGGAGGAGGTAGACTGCGAGGTACAGGGGGGATTGGAAGGCTCCTAACATATTATTGGACTGATCACAGCAAAGTGGACATTTATGCTAAAGTAAATTGGATATTTTAACAAGTTCTCTATATATGCACTTTGTTCAATATAAGTATATGATTCGATTTATTATTTATTATGATACATATGCACTTTGTTTGTAGTATAAAGCCTATTGGAGGATTGTAGTTTACCATATTAAAGGAATATATATAATATTAATTATTATTTTTTCTGCTTTCCCTAACAATTTTCAGTTTTTATTATTTAGAGTGAAGATTCCTATTTAATATGGGATAGTCAAAATGGGAGGTTAAACCACAGGCCTGTGGACTGTAAGGGGTCTCCATGTGAATACAGAAAGGAAGTGGTAATGTCAGTATAACATCCAAATTTGCTGTTTTTAAAACATGTGAAGTCGTAGACAATCCCAAAAAAGTTTTGTATGCTACACAGGATGTGATGTGAATGTAATGGACATATCACCAAGGCTCCTTATATACCACCTCCAGCCTGCAGGTGGGTATTAGTGAGTTATAAAAGACAAGACATCCCTGCCCTCTATGGTGGAGGCCCCCCATTTTTAGCTGGGGTTTTTTGCTTCCTCTGGATCAAAGGTAGGTAGGTTTAAAAAAAAAAAAAAAAAAAAAAAAGTGAATAGGTTGGACTTGATGAGCGTATGTCTTTATTCAACCTCATTACTACTACTACGTATGGAGAGGGCCTTTCATTGAGCACCAGGGAACGGCCACCTCCAATACAAGGGAGGGAGAAACTGGGGGCTAGGAAGGATAGGCAGGTGGTAGTGGACCCATTATTAGAAGGGTAGATAGGGTAATCGTCGCCAAGACCCTGTATGCCGAAACAGTGTGTTGTCTGCTTGGTGCTAGGGTTCGACATGTGGTGGATCGCGTAGACAAATTATTGGGTGGGCTGGGAGTGCCTCTGCGGTCTTGGTTCACATTGGTGCCAATGACGAAGGTAGAGGTGGAGTCCTTAAAAATGATTTTGAGAATTGGGGCCAAGTTAAAAGCAAGGACCTCAAGGATAGTGATTTCAGAAATACTACTGCAGCCACGTGCTACGCTAGGGAGACAATGGAAGCCAGGAGTAAAATGCGTGGCTAAGAGGGTGTGTAAGGAGATGGGGTTTGGTTGGTTTAAAAGAACTGGGCTGACTTTTCTGTTAGCTACAGGCTCTTAATAGAGACGGATTGCACCTCAATGGTGATGGTGCAGCTGTTTTGGGGGAAAAGATGGCTAGGGGGTTGGAGGAGATTTAAACTAGGTATGGGGGGGGAGGATACGTTTAACTACACAGGGGTAGATAGAGACGTTAGGGATCAGGGAGCTAATAACACAACGGAGGACGGAGAAGGGAGAGGGGGGAGCATAGAGGATAAGGAGACATGTATGACCATGTATGGAAGTAAATCAATTGATAATCTAAAATGTATGTTTACCAAATGCAAGAAGTCTAGCTGGAAAACCGGGGGGAACTTGAAAATAATAGCTTTAAAGGAAGGTATGATGTGACTGGTATAGCAAATCATGGCTAAATGATTCCACGACTGGACAGTAAATATTGAAGGATACTCCTTATTTAGACATGACAGAGTTAATAAGAAGGAGGAGGAGTATGTATGTATGTTAAAAACAGGAATTGAAGCCAATTTAAAAGATGGAATAGATGATGGGGGCGTAAACGATACGGCAGAAACATACGGGTGGAACTGTTTACAGGAAGCAAGAGGTAGGTAAATTAATTGTTGGCGTATGTTATAAACCGCCAAATGCCGGGGAGGCGGTGGAAATGAATCTCCATGTGCAGTTGGCAAAGGCTGCTGGTATGGGACATGTTTTGGTTATGGGGGATTTTAACTACCCTGACATAGATTGGAGTAAGGGAACTGCCAGCACCTCGAAAGGTATAAAGTTTTAAATTTCTATTAAGAATTTTCTTTCACAGATGGTAGAAGTTCCTACTAGACGAATGCGTGTTGGGATCTGGTGATAACTAATAACCCTGAGCTCATTTTGGAGATGAAGGTAATGGGAAGCTTGGGAATAGTGACCATTTATGTGTCATTTAATATAGGTTGCAAAAAACTTAAGTACACTGGGCTAATAAAAACTTTAACTTTAGGAAAGCTAATTTGTGGCTGTTAAAGGAATCACTCCTGCTCATAGACGGGGGAATTGTTTCTAGGTAAGATACAGAGCAGAGTGGACCACTATTAAACTATTACCTTTCTAAATCTGTACCTTTAGGGAACAGTGTAAAAAATTACACTTACATCCACTCCTGCATGGCTAATGTCAGGTAAAAGGAAAATGAAAAAAAAAGAAAAAGGCTTTTAAAATTTTGAAACAGAGCAAACAGAACAGGCTTACAAGGAGTACAAAAGCTGTAATAAAGAGTGCAGAAAGCAAATTAAACTAGCTAAAATAGAAAATGAAAATCGGACTGCCGAACAAAGCAAGTCCAAACCCCAAAAGTTTTTTTAAGTATATAAATGGTAAAAAGAGGAGGACTGAGAATGTGGGACCATTAAATAATGGGGTGAGATGGTTGTAGAGGATGCCAAAGGCTAACTGCTAAACCGTTTTTTTACATGGTTTTTACTGTTGAGAATCCTTGTCCTACAGCAGGGATTGTTATTAATATGCAGGGGAGAAATGAGAGATTTCACATTGGCTAACAGAGGGATATGGTACGGAAACAATTAGACAAGTTAATATCAATAAAGCCCCAGGACCAGATGGATTGCATCCTTGGATTTTAAAAGAGCTTAGTTCAGGCTATTAGACCACTGTTTCTCATCTTTTCAGATTCGCTTTGGTCTGGGGATGTGCCGCTGGATTGGAAAAAAGACAATGTAATACCAATATTCCAAAAGGTAGTCGTTCACAGCCTGGTAACTATAGACTGTAAGCCTAACATCAGTGGTAGGGAAGGGATGGAACTTTGTTACGGGATTATATCCTTGACTTTGTCTCCAGAGCTCATCTTATTAGTAGTTCAGCATGGATTTATGAGAAATAGATCATGCCAGACAAATTTATTGGTTTTTTAGAAGAAGCTAGTAAGAAGTTAGATCAGGCACAGCATGGATGTGGTATACTTGGATTTTGCGAAAGCTTTTGATACTGTGGCCACATAGGCGACAATGTATAAACTGAGGACTGTTGGCCTTGAAGAAAACATTGGTTCATGGAAAGAGAACTGGTTATTGGAGCTACATCTATGTGGGCTAAGGTTCTAAGCGGAGTTCCTCAGGGTTCTGTACTGGGGCGCTTCTTTAATCTGTTTATAAATGACTTAGAAGGGGCATGAGAGCAAGGTCTCAGTGTTTGCTGATGACACTAAACTATGCAGGCTTTGGAAACTTCAAATGATGTGCAAGTGCTGCAAGAAGACCTAGATAGAGTTATCAAAATGGGCAGCAGAATGGCAGATGAGATTCAATGTTGATAAATGTACTGTGATGCATTTAGGATTTAATAATCCCTGTGCCCCCTACACCATAAATAGATAACAGGGTTTCTGGTAGATAACAGACTTCGCTATAGCAAACAATGGCAGGTAGCAACAGCTGAGTTAGCAGATATGTCGTGTATAAAGAGGGGAATAGATTAAAGAGAGAAAAATTCTCCCTCTTTACAAGCACTGGTAAGGCCTCATTTGGAATATGCGGTGCAGTTTTGGAATCCCATATACAAAAGGGAAATCTTGGAAATTGAAGCAGTTCAGAGAAGGGATCTAATTAATAAGGGAATGGAGGGGCTTGAATATGCAGGCAGATTGAACAAGTTAGGGCTGTTTACATTGGAAAGCAATGTTTGGGTGGGGACATGATAACCGTATACAAATATAACAATGGGCCATCAATTAACCTCTGGTGCATTGTTTACTAATAGGTCATATCAAAAAAACTCGTGGACATCATTTAAGGTTGGAAGAAAAAAGTTCATCTTAGGTTAGGAAAGGTTTCTTTACAGTGAGAACGGTGAAACGGGTCCAGCAGAAGTGGTAATGGCAAGTTCATTGAATAGCTTTAACCCTTCACATGCCAAGATCGTATATTCAGATCTGTGCAGTGAATGCACAAACTGCCCCAGATGTGAATATACGATCTGTGGCTTCCCCCTCCCCCCAAAAATGTGCCCCCCTTTAGCCAAGATCAGGGGGCAGCATTCGACTGCCCCCCTACCCCCTCGATCCCCCTCGGTGGTGTCCAAATCCGAGGGGGGGATCGGGAGAAAACTCACTGTTTCTGCGTGACCGTATAGGAGGAGTTCGGTCCACGTGGAGCTCTCTTTCGAGCCGGAAAGGAAGACCCCGGTGACTCACAGAACTTCCTCCTTCACCGGGGTCTTCCCTAAGAACTGTACCATGCTGCCCTGGTGGTCTAGTGGAGGTAATGCAGTGTGATTCCATATAGATCATGCTGCAGGACCTGGGATAGCAAAGCTGTCATGCCGACAGCTGTACTAAATTTGTGAATGGAAATCAAAGTTCCATTCACAAATAGGATTTTTTCTAAGTCTTTGCTACTTAGCACTTCTGATCACCAAATTATTGATCTTTGCCAATGAATGAAAAATCCCTTCCTGGAAAATATTCGGGAAGTGATTTTTCCGATCAGATTTTGAATTGGAAAGGGCATTTATGCCCGTATTCCAAGTTCGGTATCATTCCCTAAGATGATTTGATGATCATCTTTGGGAATGATCAAAAAAAAAAAGGGGAAATGCACACAAAAAAAAATCTTAAAGTGTACACCCACTTTTTTTTTTTACCCATAAACTATTAATTAGCAAAAACGTGTCTTGCAGCTTCCCAATGCCCCGGGATATCGGTAAAGTAAAGCGGGATCATTTATTTGTTGGATTTCAAGGGAAACTAAGCCCATTTAGTAGGAAATTTTGCAGAGGTACCAAAAAAAGACGTATTGAATTTTTTAGGATCAGTAAAGTTGCAAAAACTTGGTGGACTTCGTACTAACTGGTTTTCACTAAAATAACACTATAAAGGGGAGTGGGGATAGGGTTGGGGGGTGGGTTGTGGCGTTTTTTAATTTTTTCTTGTAATTGCAATTGCGCATGGATCCCATGTGAGTAGTTGGTGGCCCCGTCTTGTTTGCAACCCACCCTTATGGCATACCGTTTGATTCAGGACATGTGGGAGATTGCCTTTAGTGGGGGGTTTACTTGCCAAGTGGGTTTAGTAGGATTTCAACCCTTTGAATCATCATTTTATTTTTTCACAAAACCTCCTAAAAACACAGACTTCTTGGATCAGTGGGTCTGGAATCTTCATGTAGTATGAAAGCATGGCATCGTAACGTAGCTGAAGGTGGTTAGATTCCAAAAAAATAGTTGTGGGGTGAATTTCCATGTCTGGACTGTTCCTTAGAAAAAGTGTAGGCTGTTCAAATAACAGAGCACTTTGATTTTTTTGTAATTGCATTGTGCATGCGTCCCATTGAGCTAGGTGGTGGCCACGTCTCGTGTGCATCCACGAATATGGCATAACGTTTGATTCAAAACATGTGGGTATTGATTTTTTAGGGGGGGTTTTTGTGGAGGGCATTTCCAAGTTTTGGGGCGTTTGAATTACCGAGCACTTTGATTTTTTTTGTAATTACACTGTGCTGCGTCCGATTTGAGCTTGTTGGTGGCCAGGTCTATGTGTACATCCACGCATATGGCATACTGTTTGATTCAGAACATGTGGGAGAGTGATATTTAGTGGGGGGGTTATTTGTGGGGGGGCATTTCCAAGTTTTGGGGCTGTTTGAAATTCAGACAACTTTGATTTTTTTCTGTAATTACATTGTGCATGTGTCCATTTTAACTAGTGGTGGCCACGTCTCTGTGTGCACCCACCATTGGCTACCGTTTGATGCAGGTTGTGGGGATTGACTTAGTGGGTTTTTTTGCTTGTCAGGGTTTAGGTAGGATTCAACCCTTGAATCATATCTTTTATTTTCACAAAACCTCCTAACACAGAGTTCTTTGGATACATGGGTCTGGAATTCTTGATGTATGTATGAAGCATGGATACCGTAGCTGAAGGTTGTAGATTCCAAAATATAGTTTGTGGGGGGAATTTCCTGTTTCGGGACTGTTTCCTTAGAAAAAGTGTAGGCTGTCAAATCTACAGAGCACTTTGATTCTTTCTTGTAATTGCATGTTGCATGCGTCCATTTGTTCATTTTAGGCGAAGATGTGGAGGACGATGGCTCGGAAGCAGCATGTAAGCAGCAGTTTCTAAAACTAAAAAATATTTAGAATTACTGGTATTAATGCATATAGATCTGGTTGATCCAGGGATACTTTCCGATTGCCGTTTGGAGTCAGGAAGGAATTTTCCCCCCATTTTTAGCTGGGGTTTTTTGCCTTCCTCTGGATCAACTGTTAGGTAGGGTTAAAAAAAAAAAAAAAAAAAAAGTGAATAGGTTGGACTTGATGAGCGTATGTCTTTATTCAACCTCAATTACTACTACTACGTATGTAGCGGGCCTTTCCCTTGAGCACCCAGGGAACGGCCACCTCCAATACAAGGGAGGGAGAACTGGGGGCTAGGAAGGATAGGCAGGTGGTAGTGGACTCCATTATTAGAAGGGTATATAGGGTAATCTGTCGCCAAGACCCTGTATGCCGAACAGTGTGTTGTCTGCTTGGTGCTAGGGTTCGACATGTGGTGGATCGCGTAGACAAATTATTGGGTGGGGCTGGGAGTGCCTCTGCGGTCTTGGTTCACATTGGTGCCAATGACAAAGTTAGAGGTGGAGTCCTTAAAAATGATTTCTGAGAATTGGGGGCCAAGTTAAAAGCAAGGACCTCAAGGATAGTGATTTCAGAAATACTACTGCAGCCACGTGCTACGCTAGGGAGACAATGGAAGCTCAGGAGTATAAATGCGTGGCTAAGAGGGTGGTGTAAGGAGTTTAACTACCCTGACATAGATTGGAGTAAGGGAACTGCCAGCATCTCGAAAGGTATAAAGTTCTTAAATTTCCTATATAAGAATTTTCTTTCACAGATGGTAGAAGTTCCTACTAGACAGAATGCGTTGTTGGATCTGGTGATAACTAATAACCCTGAGCTCATTTTGGAGATGAAGGTAATGGGAAGCTTAGGGAATAGTGACCATTTTATAGTGTCATTTAATATAGGTTGCAAAAAACTAAAGTACACTGGGCTAATAAAAACTTTTAACTTTAGGAAAGCTAATTTTGTGCTGTTAAAGGAATCACTCCTGCTCATAGACTGGGGGGAATTGTTTCTAGGTAAAGATACAGAGCAGATGTGGACCACTATTAAACTATTACATTTCTAAATCTGTACCTTTAGGGAACAAGTGTAAAAAATTACACTTACATCCACTCCTGCATGGCTTAATGCTCAGGTAAAAAGGAAAATGAAAAAAAAAGAAAAAGGCTTTTAAAATTTTGAAAACAGAGCAAACAGAACAGGCTTACAAGGAGTACAAAAGCTGTAATAAAGAGTGCAAGAAAGCAAATTAAACTAGCTAAAATAGAAAATGAAATACGGACTGCCGAACAAAGCAAGTCCAAACCCCAAAAGTTTTTTTTAAGTATATAAATGGTAAAAAGAGGGAGGACTGAGAATGTGGGACCATTAAATAATGGGGTGAGATGGTTGTAGAGGATGCCAAAAGGCTAATCTGCTAAACCGTTTTTTTACATGTGTTTTACTGTGAGAATCCTTGTCCTTACAGCAGGGATTGTTATAATATGCAGGGGAGGAATGAGAGATTTCACATTGGCTAACAGAGGGATTATGGTAACGGAAACAATTAGACAAGTTAATATCAATAAAGCCCCAGGACCAGATGGATTGCATTCTTGGATTTTAAAAGAGCTTAGTTCAGCTATTAGACCATGTTTCTCATCTTTTCAGATTCGCTTTGGTCTGGGATGTTCCGCTGGTTGGAAAAAAGACAATGTAATACCAATATTCAAAAGGTAGTCGTTTCACAGCCTGGTAACTATAGACTGTAAGCCTAACATCAGTGGTAGGGAAGGGGATGGAAACTTTGTTACGGGATTATATCCTTGACTTTGTCTCCAGAGCTCATCTTATTAGTAGTGTCAGCATGGATTTATGAGAAATAGATCATGCCAGACAAATTTATTGGTTTTTTAGAAGAAGTAGTAGAAGTTAGATCAGGCACAGCATTGGATGTGGTATACTTGGATTTTGCGAAAGCTTTTGATACTGGCCACATAGGCGACAATGTATAAACGAGGACTGTTGGCCTTGAAGAAAACTTGGTTCATGGAAAGAGAACTGGTTTTGAGCTACTCTATGTTGGGCTAAGGTTCTAAGCAGAGTCCTCAGGGTTCTGTACTGGGGCGCTTCTTTTAATCTGTTATAAATGACTTAGAAGGGGCATGAGAGCAAGGTCTCAGTGTTTGCTGATGACCTAAACTATGCAGAGCTTTGGAAACTTCAAATGATGTGCAAGTGCTGCAAGAAGACCTAGATAGATTATCAAAATGGGCAGCAGAATGGCAGATGAGATTCAATGTTGATAAATGTACTGTGATGCATTTAGGATTTAATAATCCCTGTGCCACCTACACCATAAATAGATAACAGGGTTCTGGTAGATAACAGACTTCGCTATAGCAAACAATGGCAGGTAGCAACAGCTAGAGTTAGCAAGATATTGTCTTGTATAAAGAGGGGAATAGATTAAAGAGAGAAAAATTCTCCCTCTTTACAAGGCACTGGTAAGGCCTCATTTGGAATATGCGGTGCAGTTTTGGAATCCCATATACAAAAGGGACATCTTGGAAATTGAAGCAGTTCAGAGAAGGGCATCTAAATTAATAAGGGGAATGGAGGGGCTTGAATATGCAGGCAGATTAGACAAGTTAGGGCTGTTTACATTGGAGAAGCAATGTTTGCGTGGGGACATGATAACCGTATACAAATATAACAATGGGCCATACAATTAACTCTCTGGTGCATTGTTTACTAATAGGTCATATCAAAAAAACTCGTGGACATCATTTAAGGTTGGAAGAAAAAAGTTTCATCTTCAGGTTAGGAAAGGTTTCTTTACAGTGAGAACGGTGAAACGGTCTTCCAGCAGAAGTGGTAATGGCAAGTTCATTGAATAGCTTTAACCCTTTCACTGCCACAGATCGTATATTCACGATCTGTGCAGTGAATGCACAAACTGCCCCAGATCGTGAATATACGATCTGTGGCTTCCCCCCTCCCCCCAAAAATTGTCCCCCCGTGTTAGCCAGACGATCACGGGGGAAGCATTCGACTGCCCCCCTACCCCCTCGATCTCCCCCCTCGGTTGTGTCCAAATCCGAAGGGGGCGGATCGGGGAGAGAAAAATACTGTTATGCCGTGACCGTATAGGAGGAGTTCGGTCCCCCGTGGAGCTCCTTCTGAGCCGGAAAGGAAGACCCCGGTGACTCCAGAACTCCTCCTTCACCGGGGTCTCCCTAAGAACTGTACCATGCTGCCCTGGTGGTCTAGTGGAGGGACTGCAGTGTGTTCCATATAGATCATGCTGCAGTACCTGGTATAGCACAGCTGCATGCCGACAGCTGTACTATACATTTTGTGAATGGAACTCAAAGTTCCATTCACAAATAGGATTTTTTCTAAGTCTTTGCTACTTAGCACTTCTGATCACCAAATTATTGATCTTTGCCAATGAATGAAAAATCATTCCTGGAAAAATGTTCCGGGAAGTGATTTTTTTCGATCAGATTTTGAATTGGAAAATGGGCATTTATGCCCGTATTCCAGTTCGGTATCATTCCCTAAGATGATTTGATGATCATCTTGGGAATGATCAAAAAAAAAAAAAAGGGGAAATGCACACAAAAAAAAAAAATCTTAAAGTGATACACACACACTTTTTTTTTTTACCCTAAAACTATAAATTAGCAAAAAACTTGTCTTCTGCAAGCTTCCAATGTCGGTGATATCGGTAAAGTAAACGGGATCATTTTTTGTTGGATTTCAAGGGAAACTAAGCCTATTTAGTAGGAATTTGCAGAGGTACCAAAAAAAAGACGTATTGAATTTTTAGGATCAGTAAAGTATGCAAAAACTTGTGTGACTCTCCGTACTAACTGGTTTTCACTAAAATACAACTAAGGGGGGAGTGGGGATGGGTTGGGGGGTGGGTTGTGGCGTTTTTAATTTTTTCTTGTAATTGCAATGCGCATGGATCCCATTTGAGCTAGTTGGTGGCCCCGTCTCTGTTTGCACCCACCCCTTATGGCATACCGTTTGATTCAGGACATGTGGGAGATTGCCATTTAGTGGGGGGTTTTACTTGCCAAGTGGGTTTAGGTAGGATTTCAACCTTGAATCATCTTATTTTATTTTTTCACAAAACCTCCTAAAAACACAGACTTTTTGGATCAGTGGGTCTGGAATTCTTCATGTATGTATGAAAGCATGGCATCGTAACGTAGCTGAAGGTGTGTAGATTCCAAAAATATATAGTTTGTGGGGTGAATTTCCCTGTTTCTGGACTGTTTCCTTAGAAAAAGTGTAGGTGTTCAAATAACAGAGCACTTTGATTTTCTTGTAATTGCATTTGTGCATGCGTCTCTTTGAGCTAGTTGGTGGCCACGTCTCTGTGTGCATCCACGAATATGGCATAACGTTGATTCAAAACATGTGGGATATTGGTATTTAGTGGGGGGTATTTAGGGAGGGCATTTCCAAGTTTGGGGCTGTTTGAATTACAGAGCACTTTGATTTTTTTCTGTAATTACACTTGTGCATGCGTCGTCCCGATTGAGCTTGTTGGTGGCCAGGTCTCTGTGTACATCCACGCATATGGCATACTGTTTGATTAGAACATGTGGGAGAGTGTATTTAGTGGGGGGGTTTTGGGGATTGTGGGGGGCATTTCCAAGTTTTGGGGCTGTTTGAAATTACAGACAACTTTGATTTTTTTCTTTTGTAATTACACTTGTGGCATGGTGTCCCATTTTAACTAGTTGGTGGCCACGTCTCTTGTGTGCACCCCCACATATGGCATACGTTTAGATGCAGGATATGTGGGAGATTGACATTTAGTGGGTTTTTTTGCTTGTCAAAAGAGGTTTAGGTAGGATTTCAACCCTGAATCATCTTATTTTATTTTTCACAAACCTCCTAAAAACACAGAGTTCTTTGGATCACTGGGTCTGGAATTTTGATTATGTATGATGAAGCATGGCATCATAACGTAGCTGAAGGTGTGTAGATTCCAAAAATATATAGTTTGTGGGGAGGGAATTTCCATGTTTCGGGACTGTTCTTAGAAAAAGTGTAGGTCGTTCAATTACAGAGACACTTTGATTCTTCTGTTAGTTGCATTGTGCATGCGTCCATTTGAGGTAGTTGGTGGCCACGTTCTGTGTGCATCCACAAATAGGGCATTACCGTGATTTAGAACATGTGGGAGATGAATTTAGTTGGGGATTTATTTGGGGGGGCATTTCCAAGTTTTGGGGCTGTTTGAAATTACAGAGCATTTGATTTTTTCTTGTAATACACTTGTGCATGTGTCCCATTTGAGTAGTTGGTGGCCATGTCCCTGTGACATCCACGCATATGGCATACCGTTTGATTCAGGGCATTTGGAAGATTGATAATTGACAAGTTTTTTTTACATGACATGGAAATTTGCCATGATTTTTAACTTGAATTTATTTTTTATAATTTTTCCTGAAAATCTGGTATAAAAAAGCGAAATTTTACATGTGAAACTGCGCCCACACCATTGATGGTTGCATAAAGGAATCACACCATTGTGTAGCTGAAGGTGTGTAGATTCCAAAATATATTTGGGGGGTATTTCTAATATAGAGGGGTGGTTATGTATCAAATTGAAAGTGGTTGTTAATGGTGCATTGCATTTTATTGGTCACCTGTGGCTAGTTAATTCACGTTTGCTGTGTAACCATACATAGAGCATACCGTTTGATTCAGGACATTTGGGAGATTGATATTTGGTAAATTTTTTTACATTACTTGGTGGATTGGCATGATTTGCTACCTTTGAGAGTGTTTTTTTTCAAATTTTTTAGAAAATTGCTATTAAACTGTGCTAACTTACTTCACGAAGAACTCGCCCACACTCCACCTGATGGTACGAAAAGAACAAACTACGAATTTCGTAGATAAAGGTGTGTGGATTCAAGAAATATATGGTTTTGGGGGTTTTTTGGGGAAAAATTGCACTGTCAAATTCAGATTTGGCTGATATATTTTGCTGTTTCTGAGCCATTGTGGCATTGTTCACTTTGTGGCTTTTGGCTTCCACGTCCGCGTGTGTAACCACATATGGCATACCGTTTGATTCAGGACCTTTGGGAGATTGATATTTAGTAACTTTTTTACATTCCATGAGGTTGTGTTTTCGTGCATGATTTCTCTACTTATTTGAATGTATGTGTTTTTGTTAATTTCTCAGACAAATGCGAAACTTCTACGAGAACAGAACTGCGCCCACACATTGATGGTGAATGAACAAACTACAGTGTTACATAGCTGAGCGTGAAGATGTGTAAATTTCAGGAATATATAGTTTTGGGGGTTATTTCTAAGTTACGGGGGTGTATTGGGGAAAAAACTGTAGACTGTCCAAATTCGGATTTGGATAAATATTTCGCTGTTTTGAGCCAAGTGCAATGTCTCACTTTGGGCTTTGGCTTCCACGTCCGCGTGTGTAACCACACATATGGCGTACCGTTTGATTCAGGCATTTGGGAGATTGATATTTGGTAACTTTTTTTACATTCCATGGGGTTTTGGCTGATTTCTACCTTTTGAATGTTGTTTGATGTTCATTTTTTTTGAAAATCTGGAAAGTGCAAACTTCTACGAAGAACTGCGCGCCACACCATTGATGGTATGAATGAACAAACTACAGAATTACATAGCTGAAGGTGTGTAGATTTCATATATATAGTTTGTGGGGGGGTATTTGAGTTGGGGGGGGTTGTTTGTGTGGAAAAACTGCAGACTGTTCAAATACAAAAAAATTGGCTAAATTTTTTTTTGCTGCTACTGACATTGGCACTGGTCACGCTCTGGGTTAGTTGGTAGCCATGTCTCTGGGCTACACCCATGAATGTGGCATACGTTTTATTCGGGAGGGGTTAGGCTTTCATATTTGAGATGCGTTTGAACTTTCCTCCACAGTTTTTAGCTGAAATTCGCATTTGATTTTGTCTCTGATTTACCGTGAGGAAAAAAAAGGAAAAGTGGAAAAATAACCTACAATTGGACGAAGGCTGCGTCCGGGTATCTGCATTTTGATCGAAAAGAACCTCACTCATAAAATCTTGTGGGTGTTGTTTTCTAAAAATATCTCACTTGTGGGGATATTTTAGTTAATTGGTAGATATTCTATGTTAACTGTCACGTAGTGGTTATACATTTTAATTTGGTTGTATATTCTAGGAGGTGCAGTTTTAGTTTGGGGGGGTCTCCTGTACAGGAAAAGTCGGGTACCTAAATATATCTGGTATCGTTGTACTCGGAGTAGTGAGATCAGAGCTTTTAGAAACATATAGATTTTTGTGCGTAACCAAGATAACATAAGTAAAAATGGGAAAAATCCATGAAAATTTGCAATTTTTCATTTTTTTACATATAATTCCATAATATTCCTATTTACTGCAAGTTCCTACTGTAAAATTAGTCTAAAGCAATTAAGGGCAAAATCCTGAAAATTCTTCTGGCAGTTAACGCAAAAAAAAAAATGAAATTCTCCTGGCAGTGAAAGGGTTAAAAAAGGCCTGGATAAGTTTCTAAAACTAAAAAATATTGAGAATTACTGGTATTAATGCATATAGATCTGGTTGATCCAGGGATACTTTCCGATTGCCGTTTGGAGTCGGGAAGGAATTTTCCCCCATTTTTAGCTGGGTTTTTTTTGCCTTCCTCTGGATCAACAGTTAGGTAGGGACTGATGGACTTATGTCTTTATTCAACCTTAATTACTATGTTACTATGTTATTTATTTTACATAGTTTTGAAGATATTTAGATTTTTGTGTGAAAGGATAGCAGCATCACCAGATACCCCTGCACTGAAATCATGTGACAGTCCATCTTCACTGTGTCTCCTACTCCTCGTGGGCCCCCATGGCGCCTCCCCTTGCAGTCCCCTCAAAACCCCCTGTGGTACCTCCCAATAATTCTTCAGTCACTGTAACTCGACCTCTTCCTGGTTTCTTCTGCTTTTTCCTGCGCTGAGCATGTGCCAACCGCAGATTAGTAGGAACTAGTATTTGTGACCGCAGATTCAGAACCTCCCACCCCCTAACTTTCTGATCAGTGATTTCTTCATACCTTGGGCTGTGTAGCACATAGAGAGGTGGTTGATGGCTCATTTTAACGATAGGAACCTGGCCTTTAATTTAAAATCAACTTGTTTGGAGACCACAGTTCCCCTTTAAAAGGAGAGCTTTTGGGGGTATTCTAAAATCGGTCGGCAATCAGACCGATGTTTAGTTTTGATAAATATGCTGTTCTGTCCTCTCTTCCCTTGCGATGTTTCCAATAATAGTCGATAGAAGATTTTAACATTTTGTATTATCTTGTGTTTTTATTGGGGATTTTTTGTGTTTTGCACTAAGGGTTAAGTCTCCGGGTGTGCGTCCCCCCCAGGCCTTTAAGATGGTGAGATTAACAGTGACGATCCTGATGACGGCCTAGAGGGTGGACGAAATGCATAGATCGTAGTTCAAACACTTGCTTTAGTTTGAGAAGTCCCGTGAAAGCCCTGCATCCGGGCTGAGTTGTAGCATGTGTTAGCCTAAATGCATATTTTGGCTAATGCATTTTTGCTAACACATGCAGCCATCCTCAGGATGGCTGCATGTGTTAGCCGAAATGCATTGATGTTGAATTAAGATGTTGTTGAATAAAGACGTTGTTTGATATAAGACCTATGAGTGCTCTGCATTGCTGGACGTTATCTATTATCTACCAGATGCACCAAGGCAGACTGAACTTTTTAGCGTAGAGTGCAAGACTCATGTTATCTATCTATCTATCCATCCTACCTATAGTAAAAGATTATTTATAAGATTGCATAGAAGTTTTTAGGAGCTACCATTGGGTGGTACCAAGTGTGTGGTATATAAGAATACATAATTTATACACAATCAGGGTTATTCAAAAAAAAGTTATTGTTAAAAATTGTGCTAATTTTGCCCCAACCAAGCAGATGTTAGCTTTCAAATGTTAAATAAATCGGATTGGTTGGGGAAAAAAATTAGAATAAACAACTTTTATTGAATCTCCCTGAATATTTTGAATCTTTTATCAGCATCTACTTACCAGCATCATTCCCAACACAGTCAATAATGAGGCAGAACCCTGCAGTTGCTTTTCTCACTGTATAGCATTCTTCTCTTAACTCCATCTGCTAAAAACAAAGTTTGTAATAGTTTGTAAACAGTTGTATTAGATGGCATAATTTTGTTAGTGTACATTTTTTCTTTTTCATGGTGCAAGCACAAGTTCTATAGGCATATTCAAAAATGCTTGACAACATTTACACCATATAGACACCATTAAACAGACCAACCAACCAAATAAATTCCTTTGTTCCATTGTGCAATTTAACATCTTCACAAGGTGGCACAATATAGACACTAATGTGACAGCAAAACAAAATATCTATATATTGTGGCAATTATTTTATATCCAAGATGTCTTTACTTTCATCATTTGCTAAAACGGTACAATTCTGTACTACTACTGAGAAAATAAAATGCAATGTTTAAAATAATTTTTTTTATCATTGTTTCTGGAAACCGAATAATGCAAACCTTATGTAGCGTGTGTGAATAGGTTCATACAGCTGTTAGCAAAAGCATTTTTTAGTGTTCAATAGATTTTTATTGATTTTGTACGGTTATTGTTAAACAATAAAGAAAAACATTTATAACAAACAAAATTACGCATCATTATTCATATTAAAAAGGGCAAGTCCACCCCCAAAACTATGATTTTATATGTTATTGGCCATGGTTTTCTCTTTAAAACAAGCCATCCCCCATTAAAATCCGTTCAGCCAATTTGAAGATACATACGTTTTTACAACATGCTTTTTGCAGACCAGGAGCAGCTCACTGTAATCCAAGCTCTCAGACGTCACCTCAAGCCGTGTCTTCAGCCTCCCACCATCCGGATCCATCCTCGGTCCCCCTGCATCCTAGCGTAAAATCCTTTTAGGATATGACAGATGCCCTCAGTTCAGACCTAAACGCCGTATTATTTTTAAAAAAATAATAATCGTAACTATATACTTACAGCCCTTGATTCGCTTTCTCATGACATCAGCCGCGGACGTCATGAGAAAGCGCCACAGGAACGAAGGGCTGTAAGTATAGTTGCGATTATTATTTTTTCTTATTATATTTTCCCCGGATATTCTTTCCACCAGATATATCTTGTCATAGCATGCTGTCTGAAATGCCGCAACTTGTGTTTTTGTTGGCATTAATGAGGGTTTTGATGCCCATTTGTTTTTAATTCTATGCCATAGTTTTAATGTTGTTTGTGTACAGGGGCTTATTGATGGTGGGTAATTTTTGAGTTTGTTGGGTATCCAGGCATTTGATTCTATGGTCATAGGGCATATAAGATCTGATTCTATATCTACACATCTGGGGATATTGGATTTTTTTTGCCAGGTGACAATGTGTCATCTGGGCTGCTACCAAGTATTTATATAAATGTGGTACCCTCATCCCATGTGGTTTTTGGTAAATATTGTAAATGATATTCTTGGTTATTTATTTTGCCATATGAATTTTAGTATTTTGTTCTGTAATGGATCTAATCATGGTTTTGGAATCCATACTGGTAGACATCTGAAAAGGTATAGGATGCAAGGTAATATGTTTATCTTGAATTAGTGTATTCTTCCTATCCATGAGATTTGTAGTCCCGTTTGGTTATGTTTAATCTTAGTTTGGAAAAGAGGGGTGGAAAGCTTTGTAAATACATGGTATCATGGGAAAATATGGACCACTAAGTATTTGAATCCATGATCTTTCAATTGTAATTGAAGTTGATGGATAATAATTATTTTGTTTTTTCTTGATTAAGTTTAAGTCCTATTATTAATCATATGGTTTGAAGAGAGCTATTAGTGGTGAGGGGGGTGCAATATCATCTGCAAACATATTAAGTATGTATTCTTTGTTGGCTATCGTGATTCCTTGTATTGAGTCATTTGATCTTATGGCTTGGGCCACTGGTTCCATTGTCAGTACAAAAAGTAGGGGAGAAATCCTTATTGGTTCTGATTTTGCAGAAGGTAATTTTAACAGTTCCTTTGGCTTGTTATAGTAAACCTCTATTACATTTAGAAAGGGTTGAGGGAAGATGCATGTTGAGAGTGTTTCCTTCATATATTGCAAATCTAGGCTGTCGAAGGCCTTTTCAATATTGAGAGTCATAATACAACTTTGTATTTCATTGGTATTCATAAAGCTAAAAGGTTATATGCCCTCCTTATATTGTCGGAGGCCGATCTGCCTGGTGTGAATCCTACCTGATCACAATGGACCAGGTATGGCATTTATTGATTTAATCTGGTGGAGAGAATTTGTTAGAATTTTGATATCTTATTATCAAGATACCTGATACTTAGATATCAAGATATGAGTGATATCGGTCTATAATTCTGTGGTTCTGTAGGTTTTGGTAGGAGGGTGATTTGGGATGTATTCATTTCCGCTCGCATTTGCTCTCCTTTAAGGAAGCAGTTGAACATATTAAGTGAGGTGTTAGTTGTTTTTCAAATTTCTTATAGTAAATTCCTGTGAAGCCATCTGAGCCTGGGGCTTTATGGGCTTTCAATTGTTTTATAGCTTGTGTGACTTCTAAGGCATTTATATTTTGTGCTATTGTTGTCTACATCTGTAGTGTTAGAGTGTTCTTTGGTAAGTTATATTGTAGAAAAGAGGTAATTTCTTTATTTTTGGTGTTTGGGTTTGTTTAGTATTTTTGAAATATTTTGCATATTGTATCTGGGTTGTTTGTGAATGTTCCCTTTGGTGTTCTTAATTTGGATATTTTGGGAATACCTGATCTTGGTCTTAGTAATTGTGCTGTGTAAATCTGAACAAATTTATATAAAAAAAACAGAAACTGTTTCTTGTCACTTTCCACGGCAGCATTCACCAACTGGGAGGTCCCCACTGGAATTGACAGGAAGCGCACCAAATAAAAACCCTCCCACTCTCCGCCCCTTTCGTCTTTGTTTTATAGCTGTAAGGATTAATGTATGGTCTGTAAAAGGGAGGGAGAATTCTGGTGAATGCTGCCGTGGAAAGTGACAAGACCACTGTTTCTGAACACTGAGGTTTTTTAATAAAGGAAACCAAGGCCTCCTCTGCCAAAAGGGTAGGATTGCTATCACATCCGCCTTTTCTCGCCTGATTTTTTTTCAGAACTCTCCATATTAATGGGATTGGAGGGAAAATGTATAGAAGGAGTTTCGACCAATCCTGAGACAGCGCATCCCTGTCTAGTTCCTGGGAATACGACATAAAAGTTTTCGCATTTTGCGTTCTCTGCCGTGGCCATAAGGTCCCACTGGGGATGATCCCATTTTTGACATATGTCCTCGAATATATCTAAATGGAGACTCCACTCTCCTGGATCTATCCTCTTTCGACTTAAGAAGTCTGCCACATTGTTTTGTACTCCTGGCATATGAATTGCCGAGAGACTTTGAAGGTTCTTTTCCGCCCACATTAAGATTGGAGAAATCTCCTTTTGCAGGGTACGACTCTTTGTACCCCCCTGCTTCAGAATATAAGCCACGGCTGTAGCGTTGTCTGAAATTACTCTTACATGTCTTCCTATGATATTTTCTGCGAATGTCTTCATAGCTTCCCAAATGGCTCTTATCTCTAATACATTTGAATTTGACTCTTTTGAATTTTCCCAGAGACCTTGAGCATACTGCTCTCTGCAATGAGCTCCCCATCCCAAGCTTGATGCGTCTGTCGTTATTGAAGCCTCTACGGGATCTTCTAGTAGCCTTCCTACTGATAAATTTTGTATCTTTGTCCACCATTTTAAGGACGTTTTTACCTCGAGGTATTTTTAACTTTTTTTGTAGATTCAACTGAGGGTCCTTGATCGATCTTAGGAGGAAACTCTGTAATGGTCTCATTCTCCATCTTGCCCATTGCACCATAGGAATTGCAACAGACATATATCCTAGCGTCTTTAGACACTCCTTTACCGAGATGGTAGAAGCCTTTCTTACACCGGTAACATTCCTGATAATAGTGTGACACTTTTGGATAGGCAAGTGAACTCTGTTTTCTTTTGTATGAAAAAGATCTCCCAAAAAAATTTAACTCTTGGAAGGAACTAGTTGCCTTTTTTCAATGTTTATGATCCACCCAAAACTGGTTAGGTATTGAATGACTTCTTTTATATGTTGCAGAGCTGTTTGTTTTGTATCTGCCACTATTCGAATGTGGTCGAGGTAATGGTAAACCTGGACTCCTCGTTTCCTTATCTCCGCCACCAGTGCTATAAGGACTTTCGTAAAGACTCTTGGTGACTGGTTGAGTCCAAAAGGCAGACAAGTGAACTGGAAGTGCTGACCTAGAGCGACAAATCTTAGATACTTCCAATGGTTCTTTATTATGGGAATATATATAAAATAGGCATCTTGAAGGTCCACCTTTGCCAACCAACAATCTTTCTGTATAGCTTGGATTATCGAGGCCAATGATTCCATTTTGAACTTCCTCACATTCAGAAATTTGTTCAAGGCTCTTAGGTCTAAGACTGGGCGCCAACCGCCCAAAGCTTTTGGTACTAGAAAGATTCTTGAAAAAAACCCTTCCTTGTGTTGATGAACTGGAACATTCTGTGTCGCTCCTAATTTTAAGAGCTTATGAATATACTGAGAAATAATTTCTCTCTCTTTTAAAATTCTTTAGTTGTTTCGGGGAAACAAAATGATTTCTTCTGGGTTTTCTTAAAAATTCTAGGGGATAACCACTTGAAACTGTATTTTGAACCCATACGTCTGATATCGACCTGGTCCAGACCTTTGCGTAGGTGGATAATCTTCCTCCGACCTTTACGGTCTGGACCTGAACACCATCATTGAGTATCACTTTGCTTCTGCATGAAGTTGGAACTTCTTTTAGGGAAGTTAACTTGTCTACCAACCTTCCAGGTTGGCTGCCTGTTTGCCTCTTTGCCTGGATGATATTGCCTGGGGTTATGAAAAAAGGTTTCTTTCCCTCTGAAGTTGCTTGTCTCCAACCTTGGACGCTTGAACTTTCTATCCTGAGGAAGAAAAGCCCTTTTTCCCCCAGAAATCTTTTTAATTATGTCGTCCAAACTATCCCCAAATAACATAACCCCTTCAAAAGGTAACTGACAAGGTGAAGCCTTGGAGGGGGTATCTGTGACCCAACTTCTCAACCATAAGGCCCGTCTTGAAGCCACAGATAAGGCCATAGATCTAGCCAATAGCCTCACCAGGTCCATGGAAGCTTCTGAAATAAATTCAGCCGCCATTCTGCATTCCTCAATCATACGTCTAAGCTTTGACTTTTTAACTCTATTATCCATTGCTTCTTGCAAGTTCGCCAGCCAAATTCTCATGGCCCTAGAAACTGATGTTAACGCCATAGATGGTTTACACGTTGCACCTGCCGTAACATGATTTTTTTTAAATTAAACTCAATGCGTCTATCCATTGGGTCCTTAAAATTTGCAGCGTCATCAATAGGTAGAGTAGTCGTTCTAGATAGACGAACCACTGGAGAGTCTACTTTTGGAGATGACTCCCATTTTACTGCGTCTGCTTCATCAAATGGGTACTTCTTCATAAACCTAGTACCAATCTCAGGCCTTTTTTCCAATTTCTTCCATTCATTACTTATTATTTGTCTCATTGGCTCATGAACAGGAAACGCAGTTAGTTTTCTTTTTAAATTGCAGGAAAACATTTATTAGCCGAAGCTGATATCGTCGGCTCATTAGATAACGATATGGTATCCCTAATAGCCTTAATAAGAGGATCTATGATAGAGACATCAAAAATATTTCCTTGATCCTCAGCTTCCTCATTATCTATTTCCCCCGAAGATATACTTAAAAGTGATGATTTTTCATCTTCTGAATCTCCTGTCTCAGAAATGTCCAGGTGCTTAGATTTTGACTTTCTTTTTTGACTTTTAGACTCTAACATAGTTTGAGACACTGTGTCCATAGTGACATAGTTGAGTCCATAGAAATTTTTTCAGGCAATACTAGTTGAACTTCTGATTTGCCTGCTTGCTCTTGAACACTTATCCTCTTCAACCTTTTTAGGTGACTTTTCAGAGGTTGAGGCACTATAACAAAACACAAGAGAAAAGAAAAATGTTTTCCCCCAGAGTCTATACCTCAATATCCTTCTCTTTTAGCACAACTTACCTGAAGCTTACCTAATTTTTTTATGTCGGTGACCTTTGCTCACTGACTCGCCTTCCATCATGGATGGAGTCTAGACATAGAACAAAGCAAAATAAATACTCTGATTTAGTCAAAGGGAGTCTGCATACCAAAATCAAAAAGGTACTTACAGAAATAGCAGCTGTACTAGCTTGGCAGCAACAGGCAGAACCCCAGCAAAGAAGTCTGTAGAAAAAAAACAGACTTGCAACACCTTGGAAGACACATACCCAGAGGCGTCAGACGTCACTTCCGGTTTTCGCGAAACCGGAAGTCTCTGTAGCATGTAACCCTTTATACCACATGATGGGGAGGGTGCACTGACGTAATAGACAAAAAAAAAGCGCGATAAACGGCACTCTGGACCACGCAATAGGCCAGAAAAGATGACAAGTTTTGCCGTGACGTCACTTCCGGTCCCGAAACCGGAAGTCAAAGTCCGATTTTAGCAATATAGAAGGAGCAGAGCAAACAGCTATAACTCCCAAAGCCTGGTCACTAGGCTCTCCCCTAGGCCACCAGAGGTGCAACTAAAAGGGGAGCTGCAACAGGAGAGAGAGGATAGAGAACTCCCATTGGAAATGTCACAATGGCAGGTAAGCCCACTGCATGCAATAAAGTGCTTCTTAATCCAGCAGGAAACGCACAAAGACAAAAGGGGTGGAGTATGGGAGGGTTTTTATTTGGTGCGCTTCCTGTCAATTCCAGTGGGGACCTCCCAGTTGGTGAATAGCTGCCGATGGAGTGACAGAGAAAAGAAAGTACTAAAAACCTAAGTGCACCTAGAATGTAGAAATATATAGACCTGCTCAAACTATTGTTCCAATTGGCATCAGATATCTTACTCAACAATATATCATATCTATAGGGTAGTGCCACAGTCCGCTCCCTTAATGACCTATAAGCACCTGACGTTTTATAATATCTGTTTAACCTATAATAGCCTAGGTATTATCACACATGTTCTTCCCATTATGGCACACAACAAACTGGTCAAAAACCTTATGATATCCCTATCTCCCTCCCACACCAAACCATAAACCCATAAACTGGAGGAAAATCAACATGATACATTTATATTGCGCACCATTCATATAGTAAAGCCAGAATTACTGTGACATATACATAAATGATAATATCGTTATGCTGGTTGGATCTGCTACATCGCACAAACCCAGTATCGCTTATCTAATGCACTGAATTGTCCCCAAACCCATGTATCCATACGATGCCACCGGAATCTACTCAGTTTCAAACTGCCAGTCAGGATAGTTACAAACAGCAATGGCGCCCGCGTCCTTAGACGCGTTCCTGTGTCACGTGATCTCCTCCACTGATGCCGACATACGTTTTGTCACTTATGTGACTTCGTCAGGGCGTAAATCTGAACAAAGTCCATATATGGCTCCGCTCCGAACACAAGGAACACCATTTCAGGCTAGAAATACTTCAATTTTATTCACATATTATAAATCACACAGTGAGTGTCCAAGTGTGAGGTCTGGTCCGACGCGTTTCATGGATTACTTTGGCTTCATCAGAGACCTTAGTAAATCTGCTTTGTTCCATTTTTGGTAATAGAATTGTTTTTTCCATAATAATGATTTTTCAACTGTTTGGAATAATAAGAGCTTGTAGTTGTTGTTTAGCTGTTCTTTGTAGATTTGTTCATTACCCATTTCTATGTGTTTGGTTTCTAATAAGTGTATTTGTTGTTTTAAGAATGTTAATGTTTCTCCATGTTTTCTTTTTCATTCTGTTAGAATGATTTTATGGTCTGATACATGTTTCCATTGATGGAATTGGTGATGGATTTGAGTATGGTTGTAGAGCATAGTATTTAATCTAATCTATCATAACTATCATGTGGAATGGTGTACGGTAGTACAAATAAGGGAATTATCCCTTGTATTTAATTTTGTTCCCTCCAGCTGTCCGAGAGGTTAACTTTTTTCATCATTGCATGTGTTTCTCATAGTGTTTGTTGTAGTTTATTCTGTGGGTTATAGTTCTATCTCATGTTAAATCTAGAGGAAAGTGGCTTGAGGATAGTAAGAGACTTTAGAACTGGGAGGATATATATGTGTTAGTGTGTGTTTGGGGCATATTCGTTTAATAAAGTGTATTTCTGGATTATATTAGAATGTATTACCATATATCTGCCTTCTGTGTCCAATTTGGTTTTCAGAATGTCAACATTTAGGGAGTTGTGAAATAATACAGAAACACCGCAATTTTTAGATGGTCCCTTTGCGAAAATGAAATATGTGGAATGTCTGAAGAAATTGTGGTGCTGATTGGCACAAATTTTTACTGTACAAAATGGCTGATCTGTTTGGGGGTTTTTGCATTTTTAAATAATATGCATGAATGCAGGTCCATTCAATGTTTTTCTTATTGATTTCAGTGAGAGGAATCCTATAACATTAGTCATTTTGCAGAAAAGACTAATGTATGCATTGCTCGAAAGAAGCACTTTTACTATTAAAACAATAGTAAATATCAGAATATATTCAAATCCACAACTTGTCTAAGCTTTTGCAGCCTTTCAATACATTTTATCAAATTATATAGCATTATTAAAGCACTTAAAGGAGAATTATAATGTGGTAAACAACTGCTATTAAGCTCCCCCCCTTCATTAACACATGTTCTCTAATGTCAGAGATGGGAGAATAGCCCATGACCATGATTGTAGGAGGAGCCAGTCAGTTTCTGATGAGCATAGCATTTACTGGGCAAGATATTTATGGTAACAAGCACCCTCCAACAAGAGTGTCATGATATGAAACCCATTACATTTCCAACCCAATTAAAACTTGAATTTTATTAATAATACACTCCATGTTGGAGCAGGGTTTCATTGTTTATATTGCATATGTATTTATTTGTTTTCTTTAATCATCAATGAGGCAGCAGGAGTTTAAAATCTCCCACTCTCTGTACCCTTGCATAACAGTTACACAGCAAGAGAGAAGGGCAGGCTTTTTAAGTCACAATACAATGGTAAAGTAAAATATAAGCAAATTAATTGGATGTGCACTAGGTTAAGCTGGACATATACATTACCAATGTTAGACAAATCACATCTGATCTGCAAGATTCTGTCATCTTTGACAGATGGAAGTACACACAGTAATAATCGTTCTCCCTATATGAAAGTACAGGGTCACCATTGCGGCCAACTCCCTATACTTTTATGATCAGAATGACCGTTTCCAATAACCTGTACCCAGCTTTATAAAAGGCACATTGTGGTAGGTTTTAATCAAAAACTAAAGGCTCATTCACACGTGTGATCGCACAATGTGTATGAGCGCCTGATGATCGCACACGTGTATGACAGAATCTGCATTTTCTACAGATCCCTCTACACACAGTCCCGTGCATTCTCCCTGTGGAATGCATAGGGAGAACGCTTAGGACTGCAAATTTCTCTCAACCGCAGCCAACACCCTACACTTTAAGTACAGGGAGACGCGAGGCAAACAGTGAATATTCGTCAGCCTCGGTAGTACTCGGAAATGCGCTACACACAATAATGATAAAGATGCGATACAGTTGGATCCGATGTATCAGCCCTTTATCTTAGTGTGTGTACCAACCTTTAGTGTGATTTAGCCTACAGATATCCTTTATAAATGGTCATTATTACATGCAGCTTAAAGCTGGACAGGTTCTGTTTTACCGGATAGGGTTCTCCAGTCTCTTGTATTGGTACTGTATCTGGAAGAGAATAGAGAAGTGTCAGATTAAAAACAAAGACATTGAAATTTATCAACATAAGCCATTTAGTGAACTGCAGTTTGTAATTGAGAATAGACCTTCGCTACAGTAATTGTTGCACACAGTATTTAGTGTGCCAGAACTAGAAGGTGATATTGTGCAGTATTTTGCAACCACTATGCTTCTCTGTTACATGATTTGGAAGTTCCACAAGTACTTTGGATCAAGCAAATCTAAATAGAAATGCAGATAATTGTTTTTTCTAAGCGAGTATTCCTTGTGCTGAGATACACAAAGGGGTATATTTATAAAGGATCACTAATACCGCCTTTTGCTATCGCCGCACATCGCCATGGCCAAGATAATTATTTTTGCCATATTTATAAAGCCACTGGCTTTGGGAGAAGGAAACGTTAAGTGACTGGAGTACTAACTTCTCAGGCGTATATCTGGTAAATAATTGCAGAAAAGCAAGTATCATTTTAATACCGTATTTTTGGGCTGTAAAGCATGAGCGGGTGTGAATTTTTGCATTTTTATGTTGTTTGTTTGCTCATTCATGTATGTTTAAATATTTGTGCATACTTGGATATATGTATGTGCATTTAGGAATGCTATTGTTCATTTTTGGTATATTAGTGTGCACTAATCTGGCAGATAAATATTAACTTTTTCAAGATGAAATGTACCTGGGACAGGGAGGTAGGATTGATTATTCCTACCTCCCTGCACCAGGTACTTTTCATTTGAAAAAGTAAAATTTTACAGTGGAGTTGTCCGTTAATAGACTTAAAATTTGATCACAATTCTATCAAATGTGTACAGACTAAACCAATTATTTTGTGATCAGAAGATGATCGCATAAAAGATCAGCCCAGGTGGTTCTTCTGGAACCTTTTGGGAAGAGAGAGAGAATGGGAGCTGAACAATGGGCTGCATAACATCTAAGAACTTTCAAATGTTAATGTTTTGAAGTTTAGGCGGGTTATTAACATGTATATACTTTATTGTTGAGGGGGGGTATAGTAACCATGCCCTTTAACTACAGTAAGAAAATGACTGGACTTTTTATTCCAGAGATTCTACCCAAAATGCTTTCTCTATTAATACTGAAAATAGGAGTGTAATAAGTGTGCCCAAAATCTATAGGCAAACATATTGTTACTTATATCTTTCATGTACTATGAAAAGCAGGATCTTACCTTTATGGAAATTAATTTCATTTCTTGGTCCCTATAAAACAAACAAAAAAATTTGTATAAAAAATACGGTATAATTTTAAGTTAGCATGAGGATATCTAATCTGCTCCCAATATTATTCTTTAAGCAGCTAAAGAGTAAACAATTAGTTTATGTATGCAAATACTATTCTCAGAGAGAGATGAGGTACTGGAGCAAAAATATGAAAATTTGCATTATTTGACCAATTTATGTTTGGCTTTAGTCCCCTGCTCCTATTGTTATGTTTTGAGTTACAAAACATAACGGAAGAGGTCATCACAGAATCAGAAGAAATACCTCCTATGTTTACAAACTAAGGATACAAAAAGTACATTTTGAATTTTTTTTTTCCGTACACGTGTCCTTTTAACACATTTTCATGCCTTGAGAAAGCCCAGGAGGATAAAAGTAGACAAAGAGTATATTGGATTTTAACATGATCAGTAAGAGGATGATAGCAATAAACATCCATCTAGTGTCAAGCAAGAGGGCTTTTACAGACGTTTCCTTGGAGTCTGCAGGATGAGTTTAACTGCTATGGTGAGAAGTAATAACCCACAAGATATGTGCTAGTGCTAAAAGCATTGGTGTGATACCAGCTTTAAATGTCACAAAAGGATGCAAAAAGGATAGGGAGAGTTTCAAGGGCATGTCCACCCCCAAACTAAAAATTTAACCCGAGAATAAATTTACCCTCAAAATCTAGACCATGTTAGCTTTAAAATAATGTTTGTGGCTGCTAAGTATACTTATACTCATTCCCTCACCTATATGCAACTGCTGCTCTGTGCCCTTATATATCTCCATGTGTTGTCCAACAGAATTTTGCCATAAATTAACAAACAACCTAAAGAAAACGCAGCAATATTTGGTCTTCATAGGCAGACAGGCTGTCACCCAAAACTTTCCCTGACTTATTTTAACTTTCTTTTGATTAGTTGGAAGTTTACAAATCCTTTTTGATATGTCCCATCCCTTATTCACAGAATCAGGAGGCATGCTCAATGTACTTTAAACAGGGAGGGGAAAAATGAAAGGTGGCCTTTCAGCCAAGTGATACTTTGTTTAGTTCAAAATGTTCTGGGTCATAAGAGGCAGGTTTAGAAATGTGTTTTTACCAACACTGTAACCAATACCAATCAGTATTGTATGCCATTAGCGCCTGAGTAAGGCACATTTCCCCCTTAATGTTGAGCTGTTCACCTGTAAATAAAACACTTTCAAGTGTACATCCATGCTATTTTTTGTTATTTGCAGTTTGAATTTTCCAGCCACAATTATAGAATTGTGCTAATGTTCGGTACTTTACAGCCATGCCATAGTCAATGTAAACTATGGGAACTGGTAATGACATACCACGGGTTTATATATATGCCCCTACATTTTTAGATGAGGGCCTTTTTTTAATTTAGTATCAACAAAAACATAAAACATATGGTTTTAAAATAAAAAGTATATAGATTAAATTACAAAACAGAGATGCAGAACTTACCTGAGGACTTATTAAAGCTTGGCTTGAAGGCTGTGCACCAAATGCATTGCTATAGTGATCACAGGATGCTGAATGAGAATATAAAATTTTCAGTACTGTATTGTATGTTCAAAAATTGTTTTTACAGTGCGAGTCCAAAAGTTGCTGCATGATCAAACTTTTATTTCCGATAACTGAATCCTGCAAAGAATGGTGGTGTATACCAGGGACACTCGGTGGTTTTATAGAGATATATGTATATTCTAATAAATTTGTGGATATTTTTGCACTTTATATTTGTGGTATATGGGGTTAGATTGTTCAGGGTATGTGGATCGGAACCTCCTTTATGTTTAGCTTCAAGGGCTTGAGTGCTAACTTGAGATTCTTTGGGGGCTGTCCCATTATATGATTTATTCTATTGGCTTTTTATCCCTAGCACCACCTGTTTCAGAGTGCCCAAGCTACATACTATTCTGATCGCCATTTGGAGGAAGGAATTTCCCCCTTCTTATGGTTTTTTCCCTTACGGATCAACTGTTAGGCAGGAAGTGTGTGTATTGCCAAGTAGATTGGTCTAGATGGACAGATGTTTTATTCAACTTCAAATATTATACTATATGTTCGTATATCACATTTGTGTGCATCCTTTTTACTTACACTGCCAAATTAGGCTTAGTTCCAGATATTTAATTGCACATTTAAATTGGTAATTAAGACTATGGGGAGATGTAATACAGTCCCCATAACCCAATTTATAGGGTTAGCATGGGGTTTTCATTCGTTTTGTGGGGCCTGCAACGTCTCTCTCTCTACTACTATATAAAGCAATACTTTTAAACATTTTAAATCAGGCTATTAAACAAGATGGTAAGAGGAGCAGGAGGCTCCTAATTATTTCACCCATAATATGTTAATAACCGATACACATAGTGCATTTGTAGCAGGTGGAAAGGAGAAACTGTAGCTGGACACACTTCTGAACAGGATGAGAACATGGGTTCCTATAATTGTTTTCCTTACCTGTCAAATGATTTAATGTCTGTGCAATTGCTTACATTGATCTGCATGTAAGTTAGTCACTCTGAACATATATTAGCAAGAGGATTAATTTTAAGTTAGTCAGTCTAAAGTGATTTTTCTCAACGATTACTTTTTTATAATAAATATTTTTGTCTTGTGAATATTTTTTTACTGAATATTTCAGACAAAAAAAAATCACTTATACTGCTAGTTATACAGTAATTCCATATATTCTTGCGCCTTTAAAGTCATATTTACATTTCTCACATGGCCAGATAAATTAGGGAATTTACAAACCAAAATAAAAAGAGAATGAAAATTCTTCCCATTCTTTGTTACACACTACCATGGTATGGCCTGGAAAACATTGGCAATTAAAACACCTAATACGCTTCATGTTATATTGATTGTTCCTGTTGGATCGAACATCAACCTAAGTTGTAAGAGTAGCTTAAACTTTCCTTTCAAATCAAGGATCCTTACCTGTCAGTCTGAAGTTGGTAATTCTTTTTTTCAGGTCAATCCTATGTATGTTTTGGAGACATTGCTCTATCAAATCCAACCTTTGCGGCGCTATCAAGTTTAACTTCTCCAGTTCTGTTATCAATGAAAGGAATGTCTAAATAAACAACAAAATCAGATATCAGAGTCACATTTCATGGTCAGACAAAGCCAAATGGAAATGTGAAAGCACAGAATATGAAGCATCTTTTTAAAGTGGAGCCTCATACACACGCGCGATCGCGGGGCCTGACTCATGACGCACAATGTGTATGCATAGCCATTTCGGCAGACAATCGTACCCTGTATAGGCATTTTGTCAGATTACCAAAAAACAATATGCTGGGCACTCGGTTAAATAATAAAACAGACACCCGGCGGGTGAGATAGAAAAACCAGGCAGCAGAAGTATATATCACCGTTTATACATAAAAAGTCATCGAAATACAGATATAGATACACTGTAATAACCAGCTGGCCAGCCTAAGTCCTAAAAATATACAATAATAAAAAGCTACAAAGGCTAGAAACAGATACAACTGTCAGGCAAGGCTAAACATAGAAAATAAAGAATAGACTGCAGTAGCAGTAACAGCTATGGGCATCATTCCACAGTTCAAAAGTACATCAATGAAGGCAGATCTGTACAAGTATCGTCCACCAAAGTATAAATCCACAGTAAAAGTAGAATCTCTTCGCGGTGTGCGCACACCTAAAATACGGAACATCAGCAATAAGAACAAGAGTGCACAAATACGTCACCACTGTCTTCAGTGTAGTAGGTAAGATGTGGTCCCCAATATATCCGATCCCCTGGACTGTAGATTCCTTTTGGTCTGCGGCAGTAATTGCTCATGGGATCCCAAGGAGAAAAATGGGTTTCCAATCTGCAATCTTGAACCCGCTTCAAGTGCGGATCATGGGTGAAGGGGCAAGCACGCCCGAACACAAACTCCTTGGTGAGTTCCGGAAACACGTCACTGCTACGCATTTCGCTTTGGATAGCTTAGTCAGGCAGTGTCATCATCATAGCATTCCCTACTTTTATTGGTGGATTCCTCAAAAATCTTTATTAGCTCCGCTAAAGTGTATAGTGTCCGCTGCTAAGTATGGCCCTTTACTGCCAAGTTGCCATGACAGTGTAAATAAACATCTGGAAATGACAATTAATAGAAGAAACAGACAGATATTTATAGTGGCATCCTTATAAGAACATCAGGAACCTATATATACACAGATCTTTATATACAAATAATGGGAAAGTTTTATAAAAAGGGGGCTAGTTCCATTTGATCATTCAGCCCACAAGGTTGCATGCTCTGGTAGGTAAAAATCAGACGTTGCTCTAATCCGAAAAACTCTCTATCACCCCCTCTTCAATCAAAAAATTATTATTGTTTTTAGTGCTAAAAACATCGCCCCTTCAAATGAGGCCGAGTGCTTAATTTTAAAGTGTTCATAAATATAGGGACGATTCCCCTTATTAAAGTAGTGAAAAAAATCCCTGTGTTGTGAAATCACTTTTACTATGGCAAAAGGAATTTACTCCTCTCCTATGTTCCCTATTCTAATTATAAGCTTTCTATGTTTCTTACCAATATACACCATTTGTCACATAGACATTTTATCCCATATACTACACTCTGGGACGGACAATTATAGGATGTAGTCCATTTGTGTTGACACCCATTTATCATAATAGATTCCCTACCCATCCTCACATACTGGCAATTAAACACATTTCCCACATTTGAACATCCCCTTTAAAATTTGCATGCTAGTATCCCTAGTCACTGGATTAACTGCCCTAGGCAATAAACTAGGTGACAAAATATTTTTCAAGGTATTTGGTTTCTTAAAAATTAATTATATTAGGGTTTCTCCCCACTATTTCTGCAAATTCTTTAGCATTCTGGAGTATTGTCCAATGTTTCTCGAATATTTTAACTGTTGTATATACTCGAGTACAAGTCGAGGTTTTGTCTAAAAAAAAAAAAAAAAATCGAACCTCGGCTTATACTCGGGTCACTCACATTTGAAGTCCAGTAATCGGCCGGCCGATTGCTTCCGGCGCCGAGTTGTGACGTCACCCACGAGAGGAGTTAATTCGGATGCAAGCGGCCGGCCGATTACTGGAATTCAGGCACCAGAAGAGTTGCTGCAGTAGCGAAGCCAGACCCAAGTCAGAGGCCAAAACGCAGGGCCATGCTGGAACTTACCTGCCAGAAGTGGTGGTTCTTACACAAAGGCAAGTCCACTGAAATGGAAGGGCTCTGGGGGGAGTGTAGTGCTTGCCACTGCAGCTGTTTGGGAACTACAACTCCCAGCAAGTAAAGCATGCTGGGAGTTGTAGTTTCCAAACATCTGGAGTGGCAAGGAATTGGAGGTTACAGTGTGTGATTACTCTTTATTTAAAG
Organism: Hymenochirus boettgeri; assembly: GCA_019447015.1. Taxonomy (NCBI): domain Eukaryota; kingdom Metazoa; phylum Chordata; class Amphibia; order Anura; family Pipidae; genus Hymenochirus; species Hymenochirus boettgeri. Next base: position 99,261,595 of record CM033477.1, read on the forward strand.
GGCAACTAATGCTTTAAAACTACAGAATCAGGAAGATGGTATCTATTGTTAAAGATTGCCTTCTGATTCTGTATTGTTTTGAGGCTTTGGTTGCCCTTTAAATCCATACTGGATTTGGCTATTACTGTATGGGAATTCTGCTGTCCATTTAAAGGGCAACTAAAGCCTCAAAACAATATAGAATCAGAAGTCAGTATTGATCATAATTTCTATACTCGGCTTATACTCGAGTCAATCATGTTTTACAATTTTTTGGGGTAAAAATAGGTACCTCAACTTATACTCGTATTCGAGTTAATTACGGTATTTTTGAACTGTCTTTATTAAAATCTAATATCACCGCCGGTTTATTTCTATACTTATTATGGATATCCCTTATTTCTGACCTACAAATTTGGTTTGTTTATTAAATTTTTCCATATCTGTTAAATATAAAAAACATTTTTTTAACTGTTAAATATAGTTAAAAAACGTTTACTGTACATAGTTTATACTCAATTAAAGGGCAATTATAGTGAGAAAATTGTTGTTTTTTTTTAAATTCCTTCTAATGTAGCCTATAATTCATCCCAACCACCAGGGTACCTTTAGTTTCTTTAAATTCTTCATAGTCCCAGAGATATAAGCCTTTGAATATGCTGTGATTTGTAGGAGCTGCTACACCTCATCTGTCACTCAAAGGCACACACCCACACAATCCAAAGCGCCCCTGCAGTACTGTCACATACTCCTTCACCCACACTGTAAGTACCATGTGCAACACAGTCAAATGCTGTAGTGCTAAACACAATCAATAAACCATTAACTCAGCAATATGAGCATAACACGCTATAAAACAGCCCCTCCCCCCAAAAATCTTATATACATACAAAACCAGTGACTCAAATGGAACACTAATACAGACTATATACCAAACAAGACATACAGTGCAATCTATGAAATATATAGACTAAAGCAAATGAAATGTATCAGGATAACAAGCATGTCACGGTGTTTGTAAAAGGTCTCACTATAGCTGCTGTTACACTGACTCTTGTCTTCAGTGATTATGATCTCAGCTAAGCAGGGGAAGGGATATGAACTTTAGGTAAAAAATAAATAACAATTAGCAAAGTTAGAGAACAGGCAGAGTTCAGTAACTTACTTTTAAAGAATCTCAGCACCACTTGTCCTCTCTCCCCCTCTGCCCCTCCCTTCAGCATATTGCTACTTTATCCCACACTTTGATTGCTTGCAGTCTAGCTCTGGAAGGGAGGGGTCAACAGGATGTCAGCACTTCATTTAAAGTCCTTTCAACTGACCATGCTCGGACTCTGTATACAGCCCTTCACTGCTTGAGGGGGAGTAGACAGAGGGGAGGGGGACTACACAGCTTGGTACAAACTTCTGCCAGTGTGAAGAAACGAAGCCACACAGCAACATGAAAGTAAGGAAGCTTATACTAAGTGATCTATACCTATAGCTACCATATCCTGGTCACTTAGCTTAACATGGTGAACTGCCTGTAGATGAGTTTAGTCATGTCACTCATGTGGAGTGCCCAGCATATTCTTTTTGGTAATCTAATATATCTTTTTTGATTTGCTGTAGTGCGCCTCCCATCAGAGTAGGGATAATAGGCTATTGTTGTAGGCACTTTGTCAACCGTACAGGTGTTAGGTCAGGGCTTGTTGATGACCTGCCCAGTGGATTAGGCAACAAGCCTGACTGAACTGCGGTTTTGACCGATAATGCGATAATACACAGCACGATTATCGTCCTAAGCGGCCATGCATATGTGCGTCGCAGAAAACACAATCATTTTACCAATAGATTTTTTTAAAAAAAACAACTTTCCTGATCGTAATTGCGATTGATATTACGATCTAATGTCGCATAATAAGTTCGGGAAAAAGTAAAATTTTTCTGCCAATCAATGGAAATGTCGAATTGTACATAAGATCGCCCTAATGTATGTTTACAATCTTTAGATTGTAAGCACTTCAGGGCAGGATCTCATTCCTAATGTGTCAAGGCATGCCACACTCAATTTATCCAGATTTTATATACAGGTGTTTTTAACCTGTGTATCAAATATTTTTAAATTTTTATTTATCTGTATAATTGCTTCCACTTTTCCTCTTGTCCTTTAGGTCTTTATAAAACCCATGCAATATAGGACTAGAAGATTACTCACCTTGTTGCTTAGCTTTCCTCCAGTCCTCAATTTATCTTTTAGTAAAAAGATAAGAGACTCTAGATCAGACCCCTCCAGCTGTTCACCAATTTCTATCATAAGAATCCTGAAAGGATGGGGGGGAAGAAATCTTATTAAAAAGCACATCATGTTTTACTATAACAACAGACCGCATATAAGACATTAATAAGACCTAACATTTAAAGGGCATGTCCACCCCAAAAATCACTTTAACACAGGAGTTCTGCCTACCTTACTGACCCTAAATGCATGGTAGAAAGAAAAGGGAAAAAAAGGGCAAGTTGTATCTCCAGTTACCTCCCCCCCTTCCTCCTCCTCCTGCTATCAATCATTCTCCTGACCCTGCAGGTCACACACAGTCTAATCAGCTGTGAAAAATGACTTTAAGGCTGGGTACACACCAGCCAATATTTTTGGCCGACCGACTGATTCCCGGCACTTTCGGTCGGTTGGGGCGAAAATATTGGCTGGTGTGGGGCAGGCGGCAACGACCATCATCGATCGTTCAAATCGGCGAACGAACGTGTCTGTAAATTCCAATCGATCGATCTCTCGCAAATTCGACCGCGGACGAATTTGCCGCGACCGACGGACATTTGTACCGGCCGAGCGCTCGCTCGTAGTGAGTGCTCGGTCGGGACATAAAGTCCCTCCATGTGTACCCAGCGTTAGAACATATACCTGGTGTTTAAATCACAATCCACAAGTAAGAGGCAAGATGCAACCACCAACAATAAATTCCATCTCCATACTAGCAGATTACTGGATGCAGTTTGGAGGAAGTCCCAAAAATGGAGTATGCTGATTAGCTGCCAATATAAGCCACCTGATTGGCTGAAAGTTCCCTGCTCTTCCTGGAAGAGTGAGCATGCATAATTTTGTTTGTAACAGGCTTGAAACAGAGAAGGAGGGGAATGTGCTTGTGGTGATGTCATTCCCCTCCTGGTCAGTGAAAGGGGGAACTAAACAGGAATGGAATGGAAGTTACACAGAGATTACAGAAGTCAGGTTAAGAGCTTTATACTTATTTTTAAGGGACCTTTCTTTTCAAACTGTTTTTTAGAGATTGGACTTGCCCTTTAATAATTGATCAGTGATTTAATCGGCTACAGGGTTTAAATATGTGCTTTATTATAAATAGTTGTACTTATCCTGGTGTGCTAATCTCCATATATCCATGGCTAGGCTATACCAGCTTGTTTCAACATGTGATCGCTTGTTAAAAAGTGCACACTAGTTTTGACCATTTGGACTGGCAACACTAGCTGCGCTGCTAGAGTGTCTACTTTCATAGATTCCTTATGTGAAAGACAGCACACTTCTCCTACGTGTCCCATATATCTTGCCGTGTATGGGCACTTTATTAGCCAAAATGGACGCTCATTCAGGGATCCGCCAAGCCGGTTGGGCTACGATCCCGACCAAACGGCAGATAAAGTGCCTATACACGGCACTATTATTGACCGAAACGGCCGTTCATACACATCTTGCATCACGGGTTGGCACCCGCACGTGTGTACGAGCCTTAAGGCCGTAGGACACCACACAATCACTCTGACTCTCACTGGCTATGCACACCCCTGTCCTGGCAGCTAAATGGTTAACACTACACTACTCACTCCAGTAACCAAAGGGTTAATCAGTTTCACATATTCACACTTCCCTGCCAGCAGTCACAGAGTTAAATAGAATTAAGTCAAGCAAAGTATTCAATAGACCATCCAAACACATGTAACTATCATAGGCTATCTTTAAAGCATCAAAGACAAACTTATTAAAGAGGAACGGTGGTCCAAAAATGACTTTCAGTAAATTGATAGGAATTGCTCTCCTGAGAGTTTTTGCAATTTATTTCCATTGTTTATTTTGCATAGTTTTGAAGATATGTACATTTTTGTATGTGATATGGCAGCAGCACTCACCAGGTCCCCTGCACTTCTGCTGTCAGTCAATCTTGTGTCTCCTCCCCTTGCAGCCCCCATGTCCCTCCCACTCATGGACACCATGGTCCCTCCAGTTGCAGGCCCCCCTTGGCACATTCCCTTACAGCCCCATGTGGCCCTGCCCACTCGCGGGTGCCATGGCCCCGCCCACTCATGGGTGCCTAAGGGCCCCCCTCACATGTGCTGCGGGCCACTCTTGTCACCCCCCCCCCCCGCCGAAAACTGTGGAAACAGCCTTTTCAGGCTGTTTTCACACTGTGAGAGAGAAAGGCTGTAGATTCCCTTACCTTCTCTGCGTGCTGAAAAGGATGCCAAGGCAAGAACTTTCTTACTCAAAGTTTGGTTTTTGGGGTTTTAGTCTCCTTTACACAAAAATAAATGGTGAAAAAAATTTTAGGAATAAGAAGTTACCTGTATCGGAGTTGGATGTCAGAAAGCAACTTCAACCCATTTTCCGCTTCTGTTTTTGACTTGTGTAAATACTTTAAGAGGTCAAATCTTTTCACAACATAAAGAACTTCAGCCAGACTAAAAGGAAGATTTAAGCTGGGGTCATCCAGGTCATTTAATAGTTCTCGAATATTTGTTTTAAAGAGGACATCCCGGCATAAATAACGTATTGCTTCTACCTCTGCAGGGTCAATATCTTCACTGATTTGTAGAAGAGCATTAATAGGAACTCTTTGCCAAGCATTTGGTGACGTTACTTTATTGATAGGGAAAGTACTTTGTCGAGGTTGCATATTGAAAAGTCTCTCTCCATCAGGCATCTTTGAAGAATGAAATAATGGTTAAAGGTTTAAGATAAACACCAATCATTTTCTAAAATATCATATAATATAAAAATAGCTTTATTGGATTAATAATAATATAAAAACCTGTTGTGTAGAGACAGGGTCACCAGCATCCTCTGGAACCGAAATACTTATTTTAAAATATTTTTACAGAAAAAGGGGTATATTACAGATTCACGCATGTAGATATTGTATTTTTGGAGTTATTCAAATTTAATCTCATTTACTGTTTTATCCAAACAGCTTGGTGTAAATTAGAGCGCAAATGTGATGTTAAATCTCGAGCGGTGGCTGTGTGGGTGCCTTCTGCGAAACCTGCATAGCTGCCGCAAATATTTATATGTATAAAAAACTCCAGAAAAATGAAGGCTGAGGCCACACTACAACAGCTAGTACTACAAGTGTGCGCAATTCTGTTGTGATTGTGCGAGACTGCACGATTGCGCTGGGATCTGCCAATCTCGCATTTTTGGAGCACATGAGATTGCACAAAAAAATTGGTGATCGCATGGGCTCTGGTAAGTGTATTACAACTCACCTTGTGTGGCCAGATAAAGCAGCTTGGCTCTTAAAGGAAAACTAAACTTAAAGGGGAACTGTGGTCTCCAAACAAGTAAAGTTTAAATGAAAGGCCAGGGGTCAGAGTGGCCCACAGCACCTGTGAGCGGGGTTGGGGCTAAGCACCCCCGAGTGGGTGGGGCTTAGGCAACCCGAGTGGGCGGGGTCAGGGCAACCCCCGAGTGGGCGGGGTCACCACCCCCCCCCCCCGGGTGGGCGGGGTCAAATGGGGCTGTAAGGGAATGGGTCAAGGGGGGCCTGCAACTGGAGGGACCATGGGGTCCATGAGTGGGAGGGACCAGGGGGGATGCAAAGGGGAGGAGACACAGGAAAGATTGACTGACAGGTTTCAGAGCAGGAAGCAGGAAGTGCAGGGGACCTGGTGATGCTGTTGCCATATCACACACAAAAATGTAAATATCTTCAAAACTATGCAAAATAAACAATGGCAATAAATTGCAAAAACTCTCAGGAGAGCATTTCCTATCAATTTACCTCAAGTCATTTTTGGACCACAGTTCCTCTTTAAAGGGCTGTCCATCCCAACAGTATGTTGTCCAAAAAACATCAAAACCTGGACTTCATTTTGTTTATAAATCATTAACTCTGCTTTCAGCAAGAGATTTTATACTTACAAGCTCCGTGACCCTGCCTCCTGAAGAATTTTGCCATGCGCACTGCAGCCCCCTCCCGTTTTCCTCTCCCTAGTGTAAAAACCCTTTGGTGTATAGTAGGTCTCCCTACCCCAGCAGCTATATTAGTGTGCCCAGAAACCCCCCTGATCATTACTTACCTTGCCTCTCTCCTCCAGTGTTCTGAACTGCTGGCAGCCGCGTCAGTGATTGGCTGCCTCTCAGCCAATGATGGACACAGCTGCCGGTCCGGCCCACTGCTTGCAGTTTCATGCAAGCAGAGGGCCGGGACAGTACGCTGGAGGAAAAAGGGAAGGTAAATAACGATCGGAGGTGTTTCTGGATATAATAATATGAAGGTTGGGGCTAGGGGAGGGAAACCTACTGTACCATAAAAGTTAAAAAACAAAAGGGTGGACATGCCCTTTAAAGTATGTTTTGGAGGGAAACAGTTTCTGAAACTCTTTTATAAATCTATTGTGACTATCATGGGCCAAAAGCTATGCAAATCTTCATAATTGATGTTGAATACTTATCTATATAAATCTGGAAAGACTAGAGTGCACCGGATGACTACAAAGGAAAAAATGCATTGCCAAAAAAAAACAACAGGCTATCCCAATTAAGTCTTGATTGAATTTTATATAAAATATTTACACACTTTTCACCTTTAAACAGGGATCTATTACACTATTGTTGAACCAGCCAGTGTGGTCAGGAACGACCACCAGAAAAATGCATCCTTCCAATATTAACCCTCACTTGTTTTGAGACCACAGTTGCCCTTTAAGGTTCATACACATGTGTATGCACAGGTGTTTTGGCGGATAATCGTGTATCGGCACTTTGTCGGCTGAAAAGGCAGTTTGGTTGGAGAACCGCCCGGCCTGTCAGGGAATGATTCCCGACCGAATGGCTGTTCTGGTCATCAAAGGGCCCATACACGTCATTATTACCAGTCGAAACAGTTGTGCATTCACATCACGGTTCCACACCTGTGATCGCACGCGTGTATGAAGCTTTAGGAATAACTTTCTGGGAATTTTCTTGCAAAACTATCTCGGCGGTTGGGGGTGGGATGAACTGCACATAGTAAAACGGTTTTCACGCTAGGGGGATGCAGCAGACAGAAGGGATCCGAAGGAAGGGAGGGGGGCTCCCCTGCGCATGTCACAGTACTTGAGTAATTGAGGTTAAGGAAGCAGCAGGGACTAGATGACTAACTGAATGCCCTACTCTTCACTTTCCTGGACTTTGGGCAAGCACTGCAGAAGAACCATATTGACATGGGCCATATGGGTTAAATTTTTAAAAATAATTTTAAATACGTTTTGGGTAGTGGACATGCCCTTTAAGGTTGATTATAATGGAAAATCATTCATACATATACACAATTCTTAAGTTAATCTTCAGAATCCGGGAACCAGCATTCAAACCAAAATCCAATGAGCAAATTAAGCTTCAAACACGCGTAGGATCGCAGGTGCCGACCCACGACGTGTATGCACAGCAGTTTCGGTTGATAATTGAGACATGTATGGTCCCTTTGTTGGCCTGAAAAGGCTGTTAGGTCAAAGATAGTTTCCCGACCAGACAGATCTTCAACTAAGAGGCCGTTTCAGCTGACAAAGTTACCATACACAGCACGATTATCATCCGAGACAGCTGTGCATACACATCGTGCGTTGTGGGTTGGCATCCACAATCACACGTGTGTATGAGCCTGTAGTCAACAATCTAATCCAGAGCAACCTTATGTGAAAAAGCACAGGCAAGAACTTTAAAGGATAAGTACACCGTCTATACAACTTGCTGTTAGTGGGTAGCTTTGGCTTTAAAAAAAAATGTGGTGGTCCTTATTTATGCCGATCACCCTCCCATACCCCACCTGCAGTGGTTATAGGTTTTCTGAACTTCCTTTGTCAGGACCTCTCGCACGCGATTCTGAAAGCAGCATCATGCAGTTGGCCTCAGTCTTCCGATCACTTAGACTTGTGCTGTGCATGCCCGGTTATGCTGGCACGCATGCGACTGTGATGTCATCACACGCACCAGCTAAAAAAACAGGCAGATCTTGCGTCTTCCTCTCGCGGGTTTTGGAGGAGAAAAAGCCGCAGAGACTGCCCGATTTTTTAGCTGGTGCACGTGATGTCACCTGCACGCACCAACGTAACCAGGCGCACATCACTAGTGTAGAGGATCGGAGACTGAGACCAACTGCATGATGTTGCTCTCAGAATTGCATGGGGGAGGTCCTGACTTCCTTTGTCAGAACAAAGCACAGCAACCTTTAACCCCTGCAGGTAGGGTATGGGAGGATGATAGACATAATTAAAGACCAACACATTTTTTATGTGGCTAATCCCTTCTGCCCCCTCCCCTTCAGAACTTTAGGAAAAGGTCTTGTAATGTGAGTCCTGCCCTGCACTCTGACTCCCCCTCCAGTTGGCTGTAAGTCAGTGACAACCCAGAGATGTACTCCCTGACCATCTCTGAGCCCTGGGGGCGGAGCAAGTACCAGCTGTCTGTCTACACACTATTGCTAGGTGACACTGGAGAGATTAGAGGCTGCAGGTTAGCAGGTTCATCTTATTTATATCTTAGCAGTGCAGGGCTATACAGGCTACTGAGAAGGAAAAGAAATGGGGTCAGGATGGGACTCTGTGCTGCTGGGGGACTAAGCCAAGAGCTCTGGAACTGGGCTCAGAGACATCAGGCCTGGCTGGGATCATGGGATTTTATAAATGGGGTCCAGACCAGAATGTAATATATTTCCCATTTTGCCACCTGTATGTAATAAAATTCCCAGATTGCCGCCAGTATGTAATAAACTTCCCAGTTTGCCACCAGTATATAATCAAAATGTCACTGTGCTACCAGTATGTAATGAAAATGCCTATTTGCTACCAGTATAACTGAAATTGCCAGTTTGCTACAAGTATTTACTGAAATTGCCAGTTTGCTAGCAGTATAAAATGAAAATGACAGTTTGCTACCAGTATATGCTAAAATTGCCTGTTTCCTACCAGTATAACGGAATACTGCGCCTTGGTGATATTAATTTGTGTATCTTCGTCTATCTATTTCTCTGTATTTCTATTTATAACTTCCTGGCTGTGTAGCCAAAGGTGCCCCATATCTTCTCAGACCCTGGAGACGCCCCTGGACACTGCTCTGTTTACATATCCCACCTCCCTCCCCCTACTGCTGATTCTCTTAATTGTTGCAGAAAGCATTTTGGCAGACAGCCCAAGATCCTACTAAACAGTCAGAGATAGGGCAATATTCTAATTTCTACTTAGGGAGTGACGGTCTTTCCCTGTAAATGCTGTTATTTCAAATGACGATTTCTCAGGATCTACAGCTTAGATTTAATATGTGAAAAATATTTTGGAGCAGTTGGATCTTGCTGTATCTAAATGTATACTTTTTTGAAAATTCGAATTTATTTTTTTTTTTTTTTGAGTATAGATACCCTTTATTAGACTGCATGGAGATATCAGGCAGTTTATTGTATTTTAAAGGGCATTCCCACCCCCAAAAATTAATCCTCCCCCCCTCCCCTGCAGGCCCCACTGTGTAGTGTTAAAAAATACCTTTTTTCTCTGCTCCTTATGATTCTCCTGAAGTATGTATGTATAGTTTATTTATACAGTGCCACTTGGGGACGCAGCACTGTACAGTAACAAAATACAATAAATTCATACAAGGGGGATAAATACATCAATAGTTCAGTACATAAATATATAAATCATATAAATAGAAGCACTAGAGCTTTGCCACTAGAGGAAAGGAGGTCCTGCCCCATAGAGCTTACACTCTACAGATAGATTGTACATACAGATACACTAGAATGGGTATAACACGAATGCAGTGCATGATCAAAGTCCAAAAAAGTGAAGAGTACGAGCCGTCTGTGTGTCATGCAGTGCCTGCTTCTTCCTTATCCTCTTAGAGGACTTTGGCATGCGCAGGGGAGCTCGTTTGCTCCTCCTGGATAATGTCATCTGCAGCACCGCTCTGACGAGATCTCCTGCTCCCTCCAGTTTCCTTGGCCTAAAAAAACGTAATTTTCCAGATCTTCCATGCGCAACATCAGTGCGCACATGACGTCACTCAACTGTGCGCGTGACGCAATTGCACCACGTTTGGTCGCACGCGTGGAACATCTGCAAATTACGTTTGGAGGCCAAGGAAGCAGGAGATCTCATCAGGGCAGAGCTGCAGAGGACATTATCCAGAGGAAACCAATAAGTTTCAAGCAGAAAGATGAAAAATGATTTAGCCAACTTTGTTTTAAAACAACAGCTTGCAAATAACTAAAGTTTTTATTAAGGTGTGTAAATAAACTTTTCTGTAGTGTAGCGGCAACCCAAAATGCCAGTATTTTAACTTTAAAAAGTGCCCAGAAATAGACTTACCGAACCTCGTTCCCCCAGCTCTCTCAACAGCCATCAGCTTCATCTGCCTATTTCCAGGAACAGAAGAGCAGTACAGGCATTTCTGGGCACTTGGGTGTTTAGGGTTGGTGGGGGGAGGAAGGTAAAGAGAAGTAAAACCGTCCAACAAATTTTTGAACCAGGGCCAACCAACCACAATGCCCACAGTGATAGTTGTCTGCATATGTATTTTAAGTGAGATATACATTCATATATCTTCATACATTGTGCTCATTATGACCTAGTTTATTGTTTGAATATCTGTTTTTATATACATATTGTAATATCAATGGATACTTTTATATGTATACATATTACTTGTTACTTGAGTAACAAATTTGTTGCTTTTAATTTTATTGTTAACAAGTTAGATACTTTGTTGTGAGCTGTGTATTACTTGCCTTCTATAACAATTTTCGCCTCTGTATGTAGCCATTCAGGTTCATCAGAGGGTGGATATTTAAGTCTGCACATAGCTCACACTTACCAGCCTCTGATGAAGTGGGTCTCCCACGAAACACTTTAGGCTGTTTCTCTGTCATTCCTAGTATCCTGTTGGACCTGTGATTTTATGCATTTGAAATAAAATTGAGACTTTTTAATCCCCTACGAGTTGCGTGTCCTACTATCTGTGGAGTCTGCATGTGGTTGATCATTTTCACCCCATACACTTCACCGATATCAGGTGATATAGCAAAATAACAGGAAATTCCAGATATAGCAAATGTATATGGGCTTTTTAAATGGTGTTCTACTAGGTCTATGGAAAAGGCTAACTTCAAAAGCTAGATTGGCTCACAGAGTTGTCTGACTAGCCAGGCTAGGAACATCGGAAGGAAAACCACTTTCAATGTTTAGTCTGAAGACGTTTAATAGAATTGGTGATCAAATATTGAACATATTAAAGGACAACTACACTGTAAAAGTGTACTTTTTAGAAATGAAAAGTACCCGCAAATGATTATTCCTACCTTCCAATATCATTTTGTCAAGAAGCACCAGCACATACAGTTTTCATCAAGATTAGTATCCTAGGCCACTATGAAAGATAGTGCTAAAGAACCGCGAAAGCTAGGCAGAAGCAGTTTTCTTTCTTTGTCCTAGCGCTCCACACAGAAATTATATTGGGAGATATTATTATTGTGGATTTATATAGCGCCAACATTTTCCATAGCGCTTTCACAGTTACATGTATACATTCACATCAAGCCCTGCCCCGAAGAGTGCCCGGAGAAAACCCACACAAGCACAGGAAGAACATACAAACTTCTTGCAAATGTGTCCAAGGGTGGAATCGAACTCAGGACTTCATCACTGCAAGGCATCAGTGCTAACCACTAAGCCACCGTGCTTCCCCAATCATTTCTACCTCCCTGTCCCAGGTACTGTTTATATAGTTAAACTAGTTCTCCTTTAAAAATAATCAGTTAACCTGTTACACTATGACTGCAGAAATATGTTCTTGGTTATATATACTATAAAAAGAATCACATTTTAGTTGATATTTTACAAATTAACTGTTTGGCCTATAAATTATAGGACATATAGTAAGTTATAGATAAAATTAAACTTCATCAGGAAACCATACCAAAATATGCTACATGTATACAAGGAAGCAGAAATTTAAGCAGGAGAAAAAGCTTAAAAAACAGTAACATAAGTTAAAAGAGGGCAAAGGGGGAAATATAGAACCCCACGAAATACTGACTTCCTGTTTGCAGGACCCCTACTAGAGACCGTTATGGTCCTGCCCTTGATTCAGCACCTGGGTTGATTCAGTTGCTCAGTAGAGATCTGAGCATCTTTGACCTATCCAACAGCCAATCAGTAGAAATTACGGTTAGGAACATTCCAAGGAAGTGGTGCATTTTGGGAAGAAGGACCGTTAGAACCTGAAATGTCAGCTCACTAATGTCAACAGCAGGAAACAGCAAAGGGTATGAAATCAACTGATTTTTCAAAATGGGAGAGAACATGTAGAATAACTAAGAAGGCACTACATAAACTAACAATTTAACAAATATTGATAATTTCCACTGAACTGTACCTTTAAGATATTATTAATCATAAGAATCCACATCAAATAAATCCTAAATACAGATTTGCTTTGTTTTGGAACAGGACTGCTGCCCCATGGGCAATTGATAGGCATGTTTCCTTTATTTTATGACTGTCTGTGAATTTATGGACCATGCCAAGTTGCCAAACTTGTGACTGATTGCTCTGACTAAATAAGCTCATTGTTCCTGTTACAGCACAGTTCTGTCTCCTGCCTCCCAGAAACATAAAATTAATTTAAAAAAAAAAAAAAAGCTGTTCTTACAATTGGATTATCGATCGTTAAACTCGACCGGAAGAACCTCTGCCAGTGTATGGGTAGCATTACTTGTGTGAGAGCTAATATTTTTTATTTTATTACCATCTATATGAACTAGATTTCATGGGGAAAAAATCTACTATAGTCTGTGAGAGGATGGAGAATCATCATGTCTAAAGTTAGTAAGCCTATTCATTTTAAAGTTGAGAGGCTATGTACAACTACTTTTGTGGGTAGGTTGTAGGGACAGGGAACTTCTAAAATGAAAAGTGAAGCAGATCAGAGTCCAAGCCATATAAATAAGATGTTATCCTGTTTTGTAAAAGTGGAGTATTGAGATTTTCACATTTCAGCTATATGTTTCCTTTAAGATATGAGATCAAACTTTGCAATAGAGAGCTATTAAATTATTGTATGTATGATGTATAAAAAATGATAAAGGCATTCTTTTACAATTTGTGTGTTTTGAATTACCTTCTGGGGTATGTAATACTATTGATTTCTTGTATACCTTTTGTACATTTGTGCATACAATGTCCATTAGTGGTAGTGGACAATATTATGGTGTGATCTGCAAAGAATGTAACCTGCTTAACATGACAATAGAACTAATGACATACAGATAAATCATAGCATTGCTACAATTACATTGCAAAAAAAAAAAAACAGAACAAAATATGATATTGTTTCAAGGAATGATTGTCATCAGAGCCATTATTGTTTATAATAAATTCAGTTGATTTATTGTGTCATGTTTTGCCACATAATAGTTTATGCTATGCTTCTCGGATGGTTTTCAATAAAAAGGATACATTATAAATGATTTTTCTTACAAAATGTGTATACTAACTGCACCTTTGAATTCTCATGTTTTTAAAAATGTCGAAATGCTTACATCTAATAAGTCATTTATCTTGAGCTGGCCATACACTACACTTACCACCCAATATTGCAAAATTAAGAGACCAGGGCAGGGATGATCGGAAGATATGGCCGTATTTGGATATTAGAACGATCTGTCAAACAAACATCAAATCTACATAATAACTAACAGTATGACCAGCATTACCTTCCATAACTTGTTTTATTTGCACTTATACACTTTCCTTTGTATCTGTATGTTACCCTCCTTAACTAGATTGTAAGCTCTATGTTGTAGGGACCTCCTTTCCTTTTGTGGCAAGGCTCTAGCACTTATATAGTTATATTTATATGATTTATATATTTATTTACTGAACTATTTATGTATTTACCACCCTTGTAGGACTAATTTTGTTATTGTATAGCACTGCGTCCCCAAGTGGCACTTTATAAATAAACTATACTTACAAACCTCATTTTAGAAAGGTAAATTTATCAACAACAATATCAAAATGAAAGGTGAGACACAGATTACTGCTTTTATATCAAGGGGGTCTACCTCCAGATTCAATGTTGTTCTAAGGCTTTGGTTTTCCTTTAAGTAACACATGCCTGACCCAAGGCACGTGGGTCACCTGGGTTGATGAGTGGTCCGGAGGTGGAGTGCGGGTGGGGCCAAAAAGTGTCCCTGCACCTCAGCACCCCCAATCTACCAATCAATTGAAATGTAAAAATGTGTTGTGTATGGCTAGCTATGATTCCCTGACAGTCTCTTACAACTCACGTAAACTTTCTATAAACCAAGGTGACATTTCAAAAATGTAGGCCTAGAAAACAGGACACAAAGTGTAAAGTAACCAACTCCTTGTAGGTTTGTAAAGTAACCAACTCCCTGTAGGTTTATAAAGTAACCAACTCCCTGTAGGTTTATAAAGTAATCAACTCCCTGTAGGTTTATATAACCTACCCCTGTAGTGGATTTCTATGGGAGGAACTGTAAGATTATAGCCTTATAATCTTACAGTTCCGGGAGGAGAATGAAACCAGAAGCCACAAAGGGGTAGGTTATAATAAATAATGCACCCGAACTGTAAATTAAAGGGATATTAGAAGTCACCTTGGAGTTCAGTGCCCTGTATATAAGGGCTCTTGTGTGGAATTCTCCCTTGTACCCTGGAAAGGTTTATAAAGCTACTCACTCCTGGGTAGGTTTATAAAGCTACTCACTCCTGGGTAGGTTTATAAAGCTGCTAACTCCTGGGTAGGTTTATAAAGCTACTCACTCCTGGGTAGGTTTATAAAGCTACTCACTCCTGGGTAGGTTTATAAAGCTACTAACTCCTGGGTAGGTTTATAAAGCTACTAACTCCTGGGTAGGTTTATAAAGCTGCTAACTCTGGGTAGGTTTTTATAAAGCTGCTAACTCCTGGGTAGGTTTATAAAGCTGCTAAACTCTGGTAGGTTTATAAAGCTGCTAACTCCTGGGTAGGTTTATAAAGTGCTAACTCCTGGGTAGGTTTATAAAGCTGCTAACTCCTGGGTAGGTTTATAAAGCTGCTAACTCCTGGGTAGGTTTATAAAGCTGCTAACTCCTGGGTAGTTTTATAAAGCTGCTAACTCCTGGGTAGGTTTATAAAGCTGCTAACTCCTGGGTAGGTTTATAAAGCTGCTAACTCTGGGTAGGTTATTAAAGCTGCTAACTCCTGGGTAGGTTTATAAAGCTGCTAACTCCGGGTAGGTTTATAAGCTGCTAACTCCTGGGTAGGTTTATAAAGTGCTAACTCCTGGGTTAGGTTTATAAAGCTGCAACTCCTGGGTAGGTTATAAAGCTGCTAACTCCTGGGTAGGTTTATAAAGCTGAACTCCTGGGTAGGTTATAAAGCTGCTAACTCCTGGTAGGTTTATAAAGTGCGAACTCCTGGGTAGGTTATAAAGCTGCTAACTCCTGGGTAGTTTATAAGCTGCAACTCCTGGGTAGGTTTAAAAGCTGCTAACTCCTGGGTAGGTTTATAAAGCTGCCACGCTTGGGTAGGTTTATAAAGCTGCTAACTCCTGGGTAGTTTATAAAGCTGTAACTCCGGGTAGGTTATAAAGCTGCTAACTGCCTGGGTAGGTTTATTAAAAGCTGCTAACTCCTGGGTAGGTTTATAAAACTGCTAACTCCTGGGTAGGTTTATAAAACTGCTAACTCTGGGTAGGTTATAAACTACTAACTCCTGGGTAGGTTTATAAAACCTAAACTCCTGGGTAGGTTTATAAAACTACTAACTCGGGTAGGTTTATAAAACTACTAACTCCTGGGTAGGTTTATAAAACTACTAACTCCTGGGTAGGTTTATAAAACTACTAACTCCTGGGTAGGTTTATAAAACTATTAACTCCTGGGTAGGTTTATAAAACTACTAACTCCCTGTACTAACTCCTGGTAGGTTATAAAGTTACTAAATCCCTGTACTAACTCCTGGGTAGGTTTATAAAGCTACTAACTCCCTGTACTAACTCCTGGTAGGTTATAAAGTTACTAACACCCTGTACTAACTCCTGGTAGGTTATAAAGTTACTAACACCCTGTACTAACTCCTGGTAGGTTATAAAGTTACTAACTCCTGTACGAACTCCTGGTAGGTTATAAAGTTACCAACTCCCTGCACTAACTAGGTATAATGTTAACTCCCTGTACTAACTCTGGTAGGTTATAAAGTTACTAACTCCCTGTACTAACTCCTGGTAGGTTTATAAGTTATTATACTCCCTGTGACTAACTCTGGTAGGTTATAATCTTCTTCTTTGTTTGTAGAAAAAACGCACTTCTTCTACTTTATATTCAGTTTATTTGTGACATATTCAGTGCACAACATTTCGGGGTTCTCCCCCTTCCTCAGGTGCACCTGAGGAAGGGGGAGAACCCCGAAATGTTGTGCACTGAATATGTCACAAATAAACTGAATATAAAGTAAGAAGGAGTGCGTTTTTTCTATAAACAAACAAAAACTAGACTGAGTACCTCTGCATCTGGTTGGCAGCAGTAGAGGAACAGCACCATCCGAACTAAGAAATTGGTGTGTGAGGAATATTGTTTCATTTGAAAATAGGTTATAATGTTACTAACTCCCTGTACTAACTCCTGGTAGGGTTATAACGTTACTAACTCCTGGTAGGTTATAAAGTTACTAACTCACTGGACTAACTTGTGTTAGGTTATGGGGTGTTCTTAGAGTTTTTCACACCTGAAACAAATTTTAAATGATGGCAGACGGGGGGGCGACACGTGAAGTGGGCGTGGCTTCATCATGGAACATAGACATGGCTTGTGGAGATGGGCTGACTTACAGTGACTGGTGAACTGGAGGGCCGACTTAACACTGATTGGTGGACTGGTGCTGAAATGCGGTATTGCAGGAAGGAGGATTTTTTTAACTGCCGCCTTTTAAGTGTTCCGCAGGGGCGCACCCTGAGCAAATGTTTCAGTTTGCTTCATGGTAGGGGCACCCCTGGTAGGTATAAAGTTACTAACTCCCCATAGGTATAAAGTTACTAACTCCCGTAGGTATAAAGTTACTAACTCCTGTGGTTATAAAGTTACTAACTCCCTGTCTAACTCTCGGTAGGTTCTAAAGTTACTAACTTCCTGTACTACTCCTGGTAGGTTATAAAGTTACTAAATCCTGTACTAACCCGGGTAGGTTAAAGCTACTAACTCCCTGATACTAACTCTGGTGGTTATAAAGTTACTAACACCCTGTACTAACTCCTGGTAGGTTATAAAGTTACTAACACCCTGTACTAACTCCTGGTAGGTTATAAAGTTACTAACTCCCTGTACGAACTCCTGGTAGGTTATAAAGTTACCAACTCCCTGCACTAACTAGGTTATAATGTTACTAACTCCCTGTACTAACTCCTGGTAGGTTATAAAGTTACTAACTCCCTGTACTAACTCCTGGTAGGTTATAAAGTTATTAACTCCCTGTACTAACTCCTGGTAGGTTATAATCTTCTTCTTTGTTTGTAGAAAAAACGCACTTCTTCTTACTTTATATTCAGTTTATTTGTGACATATCAGTGCACAACATTTCGGGGTTCTCCCCTTCCTCAGGTGCACCTGAGGAAGGGGGAGAACCCCGAAACATTGTGCACTGAATATGTCACAAATAAACTGAATATAAAGTAAGAAGGAGTGCGTTTTTCTATAAACAAACAAAAAACTAGACTGAGTACCTCTGCATCTGGTTGGCAGCAGTAGAGGAACAGCACCATCCGAACTAAGAAATTGGTTGTGTGAGGATATTGTTTCATTGAAAATAGGTATAATGTTATATAACTCCCTGTACTAACTCCTGGTAGGGTTTAACGTTCTACTCTGGTAGGTTATAAAGTTACTAACTCATGACTAACTGTGTTAGGTTATGGGGTGTTCTTAGAGTTTTGACACCTAAACAAATTTAAATGATGGCCGAGGGGGGGCGACACGTGAAGTGGGCGTGGCTTCATCATGGAACATAGACATGGCTTGTGGAGATGGGCTGACTTACAGTGACTGGTGAACTGGAGGGCCGACTTAACACTGATTGGTGGACTGGTGCTGAAATGCGGTATTGCAGGAAGGAGGATTTTTTTAACTGCCGCCTTTTAAGTGTTCCGCAGGGGCGCACCCTGAGCAAATGTTTCAGTTTGCTTCATGGTAGGGGCACCCCTGGTAGGTTATAAAGTTACTAACTCCCCATAGGTTATAAAGTTACTAACTCCCTGTAGGTTATAAAGTTACTAACTCCCTGTAGGTTATAAAGTTACTAACTCCCTGTACTAACTCTCGGTAGGTTCTAAAGTTACTAACTCCCTGTACTAACTCCTGGTAGGTTATAAAGTTACTAACTCCCTATACTAACTAGGTTATAAAGTTACTAACTCCCTGTACTAACTCCTGGTAGGTTATAAAGTTACTAACTCCCTGTACTAGCTCCTGGTAGGTTATAAAGTTACTAACACCCTGTACTAACTCCTGGTAGGGTTATAAAGTTACTAACTCCCAGGACTAAATCCTGGTAGGTTATTAAGTTGCTAACTCCCTGGACTAACTCGTGGTAGGTTATGGGGTGTTTCTAGAGATTTTGACACCTGAAATTTTTTTAAATGATGGCAGACGGGGGGCGACACATGAAGCGGGCATGGCTTTATCATGAAACATAGACATGGCTTGTGGGGGTGGGCTGACTTACAATGACTGGTGGACTGGAGTGCCGACTTAACACTGATTGGTAGACTGGTGCTGAAATGCGGTATTGCAGGAAGGAGGATCTTTTTAATTGCCGCCTTTTATGTGTTCCGCAGGGGCGCACCCTGAGCAAATGTTTCAGTTTGCTTCATGGTAGGGGTACCCCTGGATAAAGTTACTAACTCCCCATAGGTTATAAAGTTACTAACTGCACAAATTCACCAAAGGTGTGTGACTCCAAAAATCCAGAACTGCTCGCATTTACCTCCCTTGGAAGTGGGGAGTATTGAGGAGGTCAGCACCAACCTAGGTTTGTGTGCATAAGGAACCTGTGAAACATTGATCTATAAAGTTACTAACTCCCTGTACTAACTTCTGGTAGGTTTTAAAGTTACTAACTCCTTGTTGGTTATAACCAATCACTAGAACAAGAAAAGCGAATTTTCAGCACTAAATCAATGTGGCATATCAGCCAGCCTGACAAATCATGAATTCCCCCCCAGGAAAGGCCATATAAATACCTTACAGACCAGCGACTTGACAGGACCACTGGGTGTATCCCCGTTATTCACTGTTCGATCAAAGAGTGTCATTAACACTTAGAACTTTATATTTAACTTCAAATTGGTCTAAAAAAAATCCCAAGCGGAAATAACAAAATAAAAATCCCTAAATATGACGCATCCACCAATCGGAAAGAAAACGTCTATGATCCCGTGCGACGTGGCCCCGCCCATCCTCTTTCAGGGACGCTGACGTCGACGTATTCCGGCCTTTCTCTCTCCTGGTCGACAAGCTACGTCTAGGGGGGAATTTTTCGGACAGGAGTATCTGGTTTTCCCCCGTTATCACTCTTCAGTCAGCGGACCGTTTCCTGCCTGATTAATATTCGGTAAGTGAAAGTAATGCTTTGTGCCTAATTCATCCATGACAGGGACAACGTGTTACCTCGCTTACATTTCATACAAAGACCAATAGGCCGAAGCGCTATAGGAATCAAGCTCCATGCATGTATAGGGTATAGCTCTGTATGTATAGGGTATAGGTCTGTATGTATAGGGTATAGGTCTGTATGTAAAGGGTATAGCTCTGTATGTACAGGGTATAGCTCTGTATGTACTGTATGGGTAAGTCTATATGTATGGGATGTACCGTGTATAGCTTCTGTATGGATGTATAGGGTATAGCTCGGTAGGTATGTCATGGGTATAGCTCTGTATGTGATGTATAGGTTAAGCTCTGTATGTATGTAAGGGTAGAGCTCTGTATGTATGTCTAGGGTATAGCTTCTGTATGTAAGGGTATAGATCTGTTGTACAGGGTATAGCTCTGTTTGTACAGGGTATAGCTCTGTTTGATACGGGTATAGCTTGTTTGTACAGGGTTTATAGTCTGTTTGTTTACAGGGTATAGCTCTGTTTGTACAGGGTATAGCCTCTGTTTGTACGGGTATAGCTCTGTTTGTACAGGGTATAGCTCTGTTTGTACAGGGTATAGCTCTGTTTGTACAGGGTATAGCTCTGTTTGTACAGGGTATAGCTCTGTTTGTACAGGGTATAGCTCTGTATGTATAGGGTATAGCTCTGTATGTATGTATAGGGTAAGCTCTGTATGTATGTTATGGGTATGCTCTGTATGTATGTATAGGGTATAGCTCTGTATGATGGATGTAGGGTATAGCTCTGTATGATGTAGGGTATAGCTCTGTATGTATGTATAGGGTATAGCTCTGTATGTATGTATAGGGTATAGCTCTGTATGTATGTTAGGGTATAGCTCTGTATGTAGTATAAGGTATAGCTCTGTATGTATGTATAGGGTATAGCGCTGTATGTATGTATAGGGTATAGTGATGTATGTATAGGGTATACGCGTTGTATGATAGGTTGATAGCGCTGTTGTTAGGGTAGCGCTTGCTTGTACAGGGTATAGCTTGTTTGTACAGGTATAGCTCTGTTTGTGGGTATAGCTTTTGTAAGGGTATCTTGTTTGTACAGGGTATAGCTCTGTTTGTACAGGTATAGCTCTGTTTGTACAGGGTATAGCTCTGTTTGTACAGGGTATAGCTCTGTTTGTACAGGGTATAGCTCTGTATGTACAGGGTATAGCTCTGTATGTATGTATAGGGTATAGCTCTGTATGTATGTATAGGGTATAGCTCTGTGTATGTTAGGGTAGCTATGTTGTATAGGGTAGAGTCTGTTTGTACAGGGTATAGCTCTGTATGTATGTATAGGGTATAGCTCTGTATGTATGTATAGGGTATAGCTCTGTTGTATGTTGTATGGGTATGCTTGTAGTACTGTATGGTTATAGCTCTGTGTGTATGTAGGGTAGCTCTGTATGTATGTATAGGGTATAGCTCTGTGTGTATGTATAGGGTATAGCTCTGTGTGTATGTATAGGGTATAGCTCTGTGTGTATGTATAGGGTATAGCTGTGCGTGTGTATGTATAGCGTATAGCTGTGCGTGTGTATGTATAGCGTATAGCTGTGCGTGTGTGTGGGGCCTATCGCGCTGTGCGTGTGTGTGGGGGGCCTATCGCGCTGTGCGTGTGTGTGGGGGGCCTATCGCGCTGTGCGTGTGTGTGGGGCCTATCGCGCTGTGTGTGTGTGTGGGGCCTATCGCGCTGTGTGTGTGGGGGGCCTATCGCGTGGTGTGGGGGGCCTATCGCGCTGTGGTGTGTGGGGGGCCTATCGCGGCTGTGAGTGTGGTGGGGGGCCTATCGCGTGTGCGTGGGTGTGGGGGGCACGCGCTGTGCGTGTGTGTGGGGGGCCTATCGCGCTGTGCGTGTGTGTGGGGGGCCTATCGCGCTGTGCGTGTGTGTGGGGGGCCTATCGCGCTGGCGTGTGTGTGGGGGGCTATCGCGCTGTGCGTGTGTGTGGGGGGGCCTATCGCGTGTGCGTGTGTGTGGGGGGTATCGCGCTGTGCGTGTGTGGTGGGGGGGGGGGCCTATCGCGCTGTGCGGTGTGTGTGGGGGGCTATCGGCTGTGCGTGTGTGTGGGGGGCCTATCGGCTGTGCGTGTGTGTGGGGGGCCTTCGCGCTGTGCGTGTGTGTGGGGGGCCTATCGGCTGTGCGTGTGTGTGTGGGGGCCTATCGCGCTGTGGTGTGGTGGGGGCCTATGCGCTGTGCGGTGTGTGTGTGGGGGGCCTAGCGAGCTGTGCGTGTGTGTGGGGGGCTATCGCGCTGTGGGTGTGTGTGGTGGGGGGGCTATCGCGCTGTGCGTGTGTGGTGGGGGGCCTATCGCGCTGTGCGTGTGTGTGGGGGGCTATCGCGCTGTTGGTGTGTGTGGGGGGCCTATCGGCTTGGTGTGTGTGGGGGCCTATCGCGCTGTGTGCGTGTGTGGGGGGCCTATCGCGCTGTGCGTGTGTGGTGGGGGCCTATCGCGCTGTGCGTGGTGGGTGGGGGCTATCGCGCGGTTGCGTGTGTGTGGGGGGGCCTATCGCGCTGTGCGTGTGTGTGGGGGGCTATCGCGCTGTGCGTGTGTGTGGGGGGCCATAGCGCTGTGCGTGTGTGTGGGGGGGCCTATCGCTTGTGGTGTGTGGGGGGCCTTCCGTGTGCGTGTGTGTGGGGGGGCCTATCGCGCTGTGCGTGTGTGTGGGGGGCCTATCGCGCTGTGCGTGTGTGTGGGGGGCCTATCGCGCTGTGCGTGTGTGTGGGGGGCCTATCGCGCTGCGGTGTGTGGGGGGCTATCGCGGCTGTGGTGTGTGTGGGGGGCCTATCGCGCTGTGGTGTGGTGGGGGGCTATGCGCTGTTGCGTGTGTGTGGGGGGCCTATCGCGCTGTGCGTGTTGTGTGGGGGGCCTATCGCGCTGTGCGGTGTGTGGGGGCTATGCGATGTGCGTGTGGTGGGGGGCCTATCGCGGTGGTGTGTGTGGGGGCCTATCGCGCTGTGCGTGTGTGGTGGGGCCGTATCGCGTGTGGCGTGCTGTGTGGGGGCCTATCGCGTGTGGTGTGTGTGTGGGGGCCATAGCGCTGTGCGTGTGTGTGGGGGGCCTATCGCGCTGTGCGTGTGTGTGGGGGCCTATCGCGTGTGCGTGTGTGGGGGCTATCGCGATGTGCGTGTGTGTGGGGGGCTATCGCGCTGTGCGTGTGTGGGGGCCTTATAGCGCGTGCGGTGTGTGGGGGGCTATCGCGCTGTGCGTGTGTGGGGGGCTATCGCGCTGTGCGTGTGTGGGGGGCCATATCGGTGTGCGTGTGTGGGGGGCTATCGCGCGTGCGTGTGTGGGGGGCCTATCGCCGCTGTGGCGTGTGTGGGGGGGCCTATCGCGATGTGGTGTGGTGGGGGCCTATCGCGCTGTGCGATGTGTGGGGGGCTATCGCGTGTGGTGGTGTGGGGGGCTATCGCGCTGTTGCGTGTGTGGGGGGGCCTTACGCGCTGTGCGTGTGTGGGGGGGCCTATCGCGCGTGCAGTGTGTGGGGGGTATCGCGTGTCGCGTGTGTGGGGGGCCTATCGCGCTGTGCTGTGCATCGGCGTGCGTGTGGCGGGGCTATCGCGCTGTGCGTGTGTGGGGGGCTATGCGCGTGGGTGTGTGGGGGCCTATCGCGGTGTTTGTGTGTGCTGTGGGGCCTATGGGGGTGTGTGTGGGGCTATCGCGCTGTGGTCGTGTGTGTGGGTGGGGGGGATAGGCTGTGCGGTGTGTGTTGGGGGGCCTATCGCGCTGTGAGTGTGTGGGGGGGCTATAGCGACTGTGCGTTGTGGGGGGCTATCGCGCTGTGCGTGTGTGTGGGGGGCCTATCGCGCTGTGGTGTGGGGGGCCTATACGCGCTGTGCGTGTGTGTGTGGGGGGCCTATCGCGCTGTCGGTGTGGGGGCTATGCGCTGAGTGTGGGTAGTGGGGGGCCTATCGCGGCTGTGCGTGTGGGGGGCCTATCGCGCTGTGCGTGTGTGGGGGGCCTATCGCGCTGTGCGTGTGTGGGGGGCCTATCGCGCTGTGCGTGTGGGGGGGGCCTATCGCGCTGTGCGTGTGTGGGCGGGCTATCGCGCTGGTGCGTGGTGTGTGTGGGGCCTATCGCGCTGTGCGCGTGTGTGTGGGGGGCCTATCGCGCTGTGCGCGTGTGTGTGGGGGGCCTATCGCGCTGTGCGCGTGTGTGTGGGGGGCCTATCGCGCTGTGCGCGTGTGGGGATGTATGCATAGCGTATCGCTCTCGCAGGTGCCGTGGGAGAGCAGCCTCCCTGCTGTAAAAGGAAAGAATGTTTTTTAGGGGCCCACTAAGCTCTAGTTACTCCCATGCTTGTGGCTAATGAGAATCTATCAAATCTTGTTGTCAGGTTCCATTCTTTCCATGATTGACAAGTATGAAATAGTGTAATCATTTGAAGTACAGTAAAAAGTCACTGATAAAGCAGGTTATCTAAAGGTGGACATACATATGTGTGATATTACTTACCCGACCGAGCGATCACGCGACGTTCATGCGATCCTGCCAGAACCGCCTCTTCCGATCTTATATTCGACAGACATGCAATCGCAAAATGATTGGGATCGATGAACGTCACATGAGCGCTCAGTCGGGTAAGTAATATCGCACATATGTATGGCCACCTTAAGGCTGTGTGCTCATAGGCAGATATAGGCCACCTTAAGGCTGTGTGCTCATAGGCAGATATTTGATCTGACCAACCAGAATATTGGTTCAAAATCAAATCCAATCAAAGTTTGAATAAAAATGAGTTTGGCACTGCAGATATTTTCACCTGAGTGAATAGTCTATTAACCTATTGGTTGTGCCAAAATATGTTTTATTAGTACTGTAGTAATTCCCATCAGACAGACTTGGGTTTACTGATTTATGCTTTGTCTAAAGAATCTGGTGAAAAATCAAGGGTCAAATTTTGAGAACCCATACAGCGTGATGAATGTTGTTTAATTGAAATCCCTGTTCTTACACTTTGTGCGTCGCTGGTTGGCCCCTGTAATCGCACGTGTTTAGGAGACTTTAATGGGCATTTATAATGGGAAAGTTTTTTGGGTTTTTTTGCCCATATTTCTTTAGATACCAGCCCTTAAACTTTTTTGTCAGTCAAGTACTCTTAGGGCTAGGTCCCTCTATACACAAAATGTGCAAAGCAGATGCAATCAAGGTTGCATTTCTCACATTTTGCACATCACATGTGCATCAGTTACATGGAAATAAGTGTCCTTAGTATCTGCATTCCATTTTAACTGAACAGAAGGGAAAACTAAAAGGTGTACGCAAACGCATAAAATTGCGCACCATAGTGTTCCAAAAATCCTATTGTGGGGCCTAGGCATTGTCATAAACTCTGCTGATGAAAATACAGTTCTCCTGAGTGACAGAGAGGTGCAAGTTAATTCTCTGTGTGTAAACTTCATGGTGAGAAATTGCCCACTCCCTAGTGCTGGCTGTTAGTGGTTACTGAGCATGCTTGACTATACAGATAGTTAGGTAAAAAGGTGTGTGTGTGGGGGGGGGTTACTGAGCCTTTAGCAAGTCAACTATATGGATTTAAGGCATGCAGCAACACACACCTCCGAGAATGTATATATAATATTTATAAAGTGTCACACTTGTACACAGCGCTGTGCATTCTTAATAAGAGTATACAAACAAAAGAATAATTAAGAATTAATATAAGAAAATAATAAGCTATAAAACCTACATTTTTATATAAGTGTATTATATAATGTTTCATAAGTAGGTTAAGACTACATATGGATGGTTAGGTATAAGTGTGGTGTGCCTTAACACATCATGAGAGCTTACAGTCTAAATGTGGCCATACATCAATGCGATATTACTTACCCGACCGAGCGCTCACGCGACGTTCATCGATCCTGCCGGAACAGTCTCTCCAGATCTTATGAAAAACACACATACCAGAGTCCAGGTTAGGAGCGCTCACCGACGCTGACCACTCTGTGCTGCGTCCTTATCGTGCGGATCCTCCCTCCCAGAACGAGACCTCAGCAGGGTCTCGCGGTACTTTGAACAGTGAACAAACATCGGGGAGGGGATCGCTCCGGAATACAGGACTCAGACTGGTATCAACGCAAACTTTTATTTGAAACTCCATGTTAAACATCAACAAGTAGTGCCAAAGAAATATCACAAATGTGCAACTAAAAGGTGGTCTGACGCGTTTCACAGCGTCCCCGCCGCCTTATCAGAGACTCACCGAGGGAGAGGATTATCCCATAATGCCTACTCCCTTATATATCCAAGAACCCTAATTAACCCACAAGGTGTCAGTCTAGGTGATAGACATTCTAAGATATGTAACAAGGTATACCAAGTGTGTGCCATATAAAACCCTCTAGTTTTATCTCTAACATTACCATAAAAACATGTGTATAGGAAATATATTTTATAAAATGTGCTCATCTTAAATCATTTTTACACTGTTATATTAAAGACTAAAATGACCACCAAATAAGTGTCCAAAGATTAGTAAACAAGTATCCAATAATTTAGTGTGATTGAATAATTGTCATATAACAAAGCCCAAAGGTGCTAAAATCTATAGTATGTATAATAAAAAGTAGATATAATAATGATCATTATGTATGATAAATGATTGTTAAATTACCATAGTTCTATTGTGTATACCTATTACCTTATAATTAAACTATATAACTAAATATTAAATTTAAATACATTATCCATGTTGTATATAATAACATTAAAAATTCTATATCAGGGAGTACAGTACACTGTATACCAAAATATAACAGAATATCAAAAATATAACGAAATATATCAAATAGTATCAAAAAATCTATATCAAAATCTATATCAAAACATAACAAAAAGGAAGTGGTCATTTGATCGCTTATTTTATTGACTGTAGATATAATACACCACCATTAAGGTCAGTTTCATAGACATTGTATATGCAAAATTAAAGCCATGTAAGTGATAGTCACTAGATATGACCAAACAACAATTCCTGCACATAATAATAAATAGCAGTAGATGTAAATTAATTAATAATGGCCTATGCACATAATCATCAAAATACATAACCAACATTCCCATATAACCATAAAAACAGATGGCAATAAATAAGCATATATAATGGCCCAAATATATAATATAATAAATACAATCAAAGGCCCATATACTTAGTAATGTACGTATATCACCAATATGTATATAGAGACATAGTATATATCTAGATATATATATATATATATATAATGTGTGTGTGGCACCGTTTTTTTGTTTTTTTACAAGGAAGTATCGGGCGATTAGGACGAAACATCTGCCCGTGCGGTTCTTTCCACAGAAAAAGTGAAGGATAGATTGACAGACAGATATTGAGATGTTTGCGGGCGTTGGAGATCTTTCACTATTAGAATTAACTTCCGACGTTCCTGCAACATAAGAGCTATGCAGCAGGAAGTTCCTGACCTGTGCTTTATTGCAATTGCAAAATAAATGGGACACTTTGGATTAGATGTACTTCTAATATCTTAGTAGTGTATGGGCACCTTTTACTCTTTCCCAGTGCCAGCATAATAAAGTGTAAGGATAGGGATCTCAGAGCTGCCTGTCACAGAGGCTGCTTGTTGTGTTAAAAATCGGGGTAGCAGACAGGACTGCCTCCCTAATGAGGCAGGGTGAAGTACATTACAGAGGAGAACCCTGTAGGGAGGCAGCGTTTTTTTTTTGACAGAAATTTTTTAATTTCTGGCATCATGTGCCATGTTTTTTTCCATGTGACTGCAAAAGGGCCCCCCCAAAAATG
This sequence comes from Hymenochirus boettgeri, assembly GCA_019447015.1. Lineage (NCBI taxonomy): Eukaryota > Metazoa > Chordata > Amphibia > Anura > Pipidae > Hymenochirus > Hymenochirus boettgeri. The sequence goes on from CM033477.1 coordinate 99,289,261, forward strand.
ACATTTGTAAAAACCACACATTTTCTGGAGGTACTGTCACTTTAAATAGCAGGGGAAGCCATGACATTGCACAACCGAATGCAACTACGACTCCTCCCCCTACCTTCTGACTGCCAATTCATTTGATCAAAATAAATGTTTGCCAGCCCTGCAGGTGAAAAATCAAGGTTGGGCATCATTTACCAGTCATGTGTAAAAAGCCCCTTCTACTTCTGGACAAGCCACACCCCACTTTCAATTCTAAAACCAAACCCCTTCCGGCGGCGTGGCAAGGGGGGCAGACTTTGGATTTTTTTCCCCAGGTGCCAAAAAGTCTAGACAGCTCTGGTAGCAGTTTTTATTTACCTGAACTGCTCTCCTGTATGTTTTTAGCTGAGCTTCTATTCCCCCTCCCTTGAATTTTTTCTGTTTGCAACATTGTTGCAGAGTAGGGGGTGCGGAACTCTGCAACAAACTGTGAGCATAGTGAAAGGGAGGGGGAGTAGCTCACCTAAAATGAACAAGGGAGCAGTTCTCACACAGGGAATTTAAAGCTGCTTCCCCGATTTTTAACATCCAGTTGCTAGTTAACAATTTTCAGTTTCCATGGCAACTCTGATTTGTCCAGCCCTGATTTAATTATATATTAGGATGAGGCAGTCTTATTTTTCTTATAGTTCCCCTTCAATAAAATCGTTGGCACTCAATAACCATGGACTCCTCTAAGTAAATGTAAGAACCTGAAAATGAAGCCAGCAAAGAAGGGATTATGAAAGCTTTGCATATGCATTTCTGCTATGAGTTTGTATCTATTTCGGTTTCCTTATTCAAATCCATACAATATAAACTCTTGCATTTACTAGATACGCAGGTGAACAGCCGTTTTGTGAAAGGCACAGCAACACATTAAGTTTGAATACTCATAAGAATTATTTTGATTTCTTAAAGGGTATGTCCAACCACCCCAAAAAAGTTTATTTGGTTGGCAACTGCCCAAAACCTCAACCATGCGTAGTTTATGAAATCCAAAGATGCTTCTAAAAGTACTAACCCAGCCTTCTTTCCCCGGTGCGCTTATGTATGTATAATTTTATTTATAAAGCGCCACTTGTGTACATTATAAAATACAGAGTATACAAACATGGGGATAGTGTAAGCCATTATAGAGATAAATAGAAATTAGATACAAATTCATACATTGGTTAAGAAAGCATATGTATAAATTGATATAAGTGCAGAATGCCTTGACACATTAGGAATGAGATCCCTGCCCTGAGGAGATTACAATCTAAGTGGGAGGGACAACATACAAATACAAGTTGGTGGATGGGTACAAAGTGCTTAAGTGGCTAACAATCATTTGTTGTGCTGATGCTCAGAAAGGTAGGATAACAGTCTAGATTTCAAAGTATTAATGGATGTCACCAGGCGAAGCAAGAGAGGGAGAGAGTTCCAAAGATAGGGAGCAGCAAGAGAGAATGGTTTAAGACATGAGGCAGCATGGGTAAGTGCTGTTAGGAGCATCTTTGGATTTTATAAACCTCACAAAGTCGAGGTTTTGGGGGGGTTGCCAACCAAATATAATTTATTTTTTTGTGGGGTGGACATACCCTTTAATTATTTGAAGACACAAGTTCCAAAAATGCAAACTAAAGGGGTTATAAGAAATTCTAACTTTTGTTGTACAGCATTGGCTCCCACCTTCATTCTTGCTTGCCAGTAATCCATGCAGACAGATGTCAGTGTTTCCCAGGATGCTTGTTGTCTGGTCTGTCAAAGTGTCAAACTATGTAATGGACCCCCAGCTGGCATCCTTGAACACCCTAGCATGAGTATGTATGTGAAACAAATTTTCATATAAAATGTGTACCTTTTCTATAACCACTTTAGCTTTTTTTAAAGTTTGCAAATCACTTCCAGTCAGCATTTAAAAATATAATCCGCAAAAGGGCAAGTCCAGTCAAAAATACTTTAGCTATAAATGTTAATCAAACCCCCCCCCCAACCTAGTTTTTGCATTACTAATATATTCCAAAGATGCCCCTGAAGTCCCTTACCTGTCCCTGTCCCACGCAGCCCCCTGCTCCTGTTTTGGGCAAAAACAGGACCAGAGGGCTTCTGTGCTGACAGACGCTCTACTTCCCAGTAAGATTCCCGGGGTCATCTTAGGAATATATTAGTAATGCTGATCCATGTTGCAAGTTCTGGGAGCTGGCATATTTGTCATGGGCACTTCCTCTGTCCATACTAGGCATCTGGGATATGTGACACGCTTCTGTACAATTGATTATAAACGCTATATTGGTGCAGTCAGAAAATTTAAAGGAATAGTTCACTGAAAGGTAGTAAAGAACCTATACCTTTTCATTCTTCAATCAATTGTAGCCTGGAACGAAGGTGAGTATATTTACCTCACTCGCGATCCACCGCCGGCTGAAGTTGCATGTCCCGACCACTTCTGGTTTGACTTTAACTATAGCGTGCATTAGTGTGCATGGAAGGTAAGGCATAGGCACATATTAAAACTGGCCATACATAAGGCAGATATTAGATATCTCTAATCTATCTAAAGACCGCATTTTACAAGCAGCTGTTTTTATATTGAGAAAATACCATCTGGCCCATTCATCTTGTTTGCAAATCGATTGCATTAAATAACAGGCTATGCGGATCTTAGATTGGGTATTTGTCTATAAATGAATGTCTAATATGTCTAAAGATCCATACAAACATTCAATAGGACACCCGACGAATGGCTGTTTCGGATGATAATCGCACATGATGGATTGACGAACGACACGAGGGAATGCATACATGCGTGGAATATAGACCGAAAAGGCACATGTTTAGGTTGTGAGTCAGCCTTCAAAACAGATGTGTACGAGGCTTTAAGTAGTGTATGGGCACCTTAAGCACAAAATGAGTATATACAATATTTATTTCAACATAAGTTATTCTTTGTGAAAAATTTGCATTGCCACAGTCTGAAGAAGTTTGAGAACCACTTTATTAGATAGTAGTGGAAACCTAGAAAGGCACAGACTGTAGCTGTAAAGAATGCTTTTATATTCCGAGTATACCTCTACATGTTTCAGACAGTGTCTGTGCTCTAGGAGATAGCGGTCTGTCTATTGCTTACAAAACAGCCTATCAGAATATTGCTTCACACTTTGTCGATAGCCAAACACGTATTGCTTAATGTGGCTATATGGGAATGTTTTGACTTTTAAATGTTGAAAATACATTTTCTTTTTTTCCCCCCACCAGGGCATCTTTTTTATGAATAATCAAAAGCAACAAAAGCCGACGCTATCTGGCCAGCGGTTTAAAACTCGCAAGAGAGGCAAGTTTTTGTTTGTTTTTTAAATTTATTTATTTCCAATTCTTTTCTAATGGGATACTATGACAATTTTTTTGTCCATATACAGCTTTGTACCCAATGTTATTGGTATAATTGTCATGTTCACCCTTGGAAGAAAATTTAGCCAATTAAGCACCCCTGAAACCCATTTTAGAAGGCCGAGTGTGTTTGACAATATTCAAGCATGTCCTGTCAACAGCAGAGCTGGACAAATTATGAAGCCAGCAACTTCATACCACTCAATGTCCCAAGTGTGACTGCCCCCTTCCACCCTAGCTGCACCAAGTCACCTTTAGCCCCACCCATTACACAAATACTACCAACCTATAAGAATTGTACATTGAAAAAATAACTTTGCCTCATTTCAATCTATAATTGAGTACATGTAATCAGCACTAAAGGTGGCCATACATTAGGCCGATTTTATGTACAATTCGACATACAATCAGACATTTCAATCGATTGGCCGAAAAATTGTACATTTTCCCGTTCTTATCATGCGACATTAGATCGTAAAATCGATCGTAATTACGATCGGGAAAGTCGGTTTTTTAAGTCGATTGGTAAAATGATTGTAGTGTTTTCTGAAGTTTCGATTAAATGTTAATGTAATGTAACCTCACAATGGACGACATTCGACATTAATCACAAAACAAATTGAATGTCGAACAATATTTATTGTACATCTACGTTCAATTAACATTGTACATCTGTCTATCAAAGTATTGGTCGGTTTAAGATCGTAATTACGATCGTAATAGTGTATGGCCACCTTTACTCTGATGTGGTTTATCTATTGTATTCCGTTAGATCATCTGGACTCTTTAGCTCTTGAAGACGTTTCACTAGTCTTCCGGCTGTCTTTCTCAATTCAGAATGACTTGTACAAAAAACACTGGTACTAAAGACATTAGATAAATGTATCTTAGCAGTGTATGGGCACCTTTAATCTTTTAATGCCAGCAAACTTTCCCATTACCATTAACTTTCCCAGTGCCAGCAGACTTTGCCAATATAAATAACTTTCCCAGTGCCAGTATACAGGGGTGTCCCTGGGGTTTTTGCCACCTGAGCCAAACTTTTGAATGCCCACCCCTTTGTAATACTAGGCGCTATGTTTATTTTCCTTCTGCTCTGCCTGCCTCTTTTCTAAAAAAAAAAAAAAAAAAAATTTAAGTGAGCACTGCCTGCCGCTTCGTATTTAGTAGGGGCGCCGCCCTGAGCATTTTGCCTCATTAGAGAGACACCCCTGCCAGTATAATAAAATGTCAGTATAGGGATCCGAGTTGCCTGTCGCAGAGATTGCTTGTTGTGTTAAAAATCGGGATTTCCCTGTGTTAAAACTGATCTCCTCTGTTTTAGCTGAGCTCCAATTCCCCCTCCCTTCTCCTTCAGTTTGCAACATTGTTTCAGAGTAGGGAGTGATAAAATTTGTTTTATTTGAGCTTCCAACATTTGCAACATTGTTGCTGAATAGACTGAACAAACAGGAGAGCAGTTCTAACATTGGGAAATTAAAGCGGCATCCCGATTTTAACACTCAGGTGCCATGGCAACTGGGATTTGTCCAGCACTGACTTAAAGCTATTTTGGCAGAAACACTTAATAAACCAATCCCTATCCATAAACCACTAAGTCCTAACCCTTGACTTTTCTTTAGTTTCCCCTGACAATCACGAAAGACTTGCTCTGCCTTCTTGATGGCTATTAAATTAAATCAATTGGAGGATGTGCTTTGCAAGTGGAATTAAAGCAAACCCAGGGTTGAGGACTTGGTAGTTTACAAATAAATAATGGAAAGAGGCACATTCATCATTCAAATTTCAAGTGTTTTAAAGGACAACAATATAAAAGAAATCACCCCCATTACATGACCACACTTCCAGCAGCTGAAATCACTTACTCACATTTACTACCGTGCTGCCCTCCTTAGATATCACACAGCAAAGATGAGTGCTAAAAGCCCGCCTCCTAGACGGCCCAGGGCCATGGTTAACATTACACTTGTCATTGGCTGGTGGGAATGTCTGTAAAGGTGCCCATACATCTATAAGATTTTACTTACCCGACAGAGCGCTCACGCGATGTTCCTTCAATCCTGCCGGGACCGCTTCTCCCGATCTTACATTTGACCGACATGCGATCACAAAATGAATGGGATTTTGCGATCGCATGTCGGTCGAATGTAAGATCGGGAGAAGCGGTTCCGGCAGCATCGATGAACATCGCGTGAGTGCTCAGTTGGGTAAGTAAAATCTTATAGATGTATGGGCACCTTTACAACCTCTCTCCTCCTCCTTTGCCAGTTAAACAAACTTAAAATATCCTGTTGCTAGGGTACAGCCTACATAATCAAGCTGATCAAGGATAGGTGGAGGAGTGTTTTCTCGCATGCTATTTTTGAGTGACAGTTAGAGGCACACAGAATCGTTACGCCCCCTTCACAGCATGGCTAATTGAAGGCAGAGAGGGGCTCGAAATCAGGAAAAAAAATGTATGGGGAGGGCTGCATACCTTTACTCCTTTTAAAGCAATTAAAAAAAGAAAATGCATTGAGGCAATAATTATCCTTTAAAGGGCATGTCCAATACAAAAACTAAAATTTAATATGTTGTAGAGAAGCCTCCACATACCTGAACTACAGTATTAAAACTCCCGAAAACATCCCTGGTAACCTGCAAATCATCTCATTACAACCAAGGCTGACCACCTCCTGATCTGTCAATCATGAACACACGTAGGCACTGGCCCTGCACGTCATTGTTGGGTAAGGGGATGTGTGTAACACACCAATGTGCTGATATGAAAAGGAGAGGTAAATCACATCTCCCTCCGAGGTGTGTGTGCTGGTCACTGATTTGGGAAGGTTGGGGGTGATGAGGTGGTGGGAAAAGTTTTACTCTCTCTGCTGTTTGCCGATCCATGTTATTATGAGGGGGGTATTCCTCCTTGCTGTGTGCTAATCAATCAACACCCCCATCACTTTTATCAGCACATCAGGAAACACACACACACACCCCTTCCCCCCACAGGATCACATGGATCTGCAGACGGCAAGGAGAGAGAAACTTCCCCCTTCCTAAATTACAGCGATCAGCACACACCGCATGAAGGGACAATCGTAAAAGCAGACAGCAGTGATTTACTTACCGATCACGAGATGGTTTGAAGGAGGGAAGTTTCCTAATCACAGGAGCTCAAGTTACCTTGCTTGATAGTCTGTTATTCCTACAAGGTGAAAAGTGCTAGGTTGTTACAATTGGTCCTTCTGTGAAAGATCAGCTGTACACATGAATGGGCAAGTATACGAGTCTGGAGGCAGCAACATTTTACAGGGATTTTTAGCCCCGCTCACTGCTTTACAGCCAACTTTATCCATCAGTACTCTGGAATGCAGGTTCAGATTGCAGCAAGGAAGGAGGCATTAAACAAGTAAAGCAGCCAAAACCATATTGTCTTTATATAGCGCCAACATCTTCCGTAGAGCTTTACAACTACATGTATACATATATATCGGGCCCTGCCCCAAAGAACTTACAATCTAAGCACATTCACTTGACACATGCAACCAACCTATCAGTATATCTTTATGGTTGTGGGGGAAACCCACGCAAGCACATGGAGAACATACAAACTCCTTGCAGATGGGTCCAAGGGATGATTCGATTTCAGCGCTGCAAGTCATCTGTGCTAACCACTGAGCCATATTAGAATATAATTTTTAGGGTGCTGATAACACCACACACTGTTACGGGAGGCACTGCCCCCTTCCTCCTACTTATTTGGTGGCACGGCCGTACCTCATTAGTCTTCCTGGACTCGAGTTATATATACTTAGTGGTTTAGGCAGAAATAGTTGTACCTCACACCCCAATTATAATTTTTTTTATAGTAATAAAGTAAACTGCTATAGGGGTAAAATATGTCAAATCATAATAATGAATTTTAAAACTTATATAATCAGAACTCCGTTTCCCATCATTCCCTCTAACTAAGGGGGTGACCAAGAAACAGGCCCCTGTACCCCTGTACACATAGGCACAACCACTACTATAAATCTCACATCTGACAGGGTCCAAAATATTAATTTTATTATTATATAATATATATATATATATATATATTATATATATTAAGATATTCCAATTATCAGGGAGGAGCGCTATACTACCACTTTTTATAAGATTTTCAGAACAAAGAAGGTGCATTGAAATTGTCTTTGGACCCTTTTAAAATTTAATTTTCCTTAAGAGAGAGAGATATATCTCTGTCTCTCTCTCTCTTAAATTTTCGCACAATGTGCCAGACGAATGTTCGGTCAGTCCCTTTATTCACTAGTTGTGACCACAACACCTGTACATACATCAACAATAGTGGATAGTGTTTGTTGGTAAAGGTGTTATGTGATGTTCGGGAAAAGCATGTGGGCTCGAAATGTTACACTTGTGCATTTCATTCAATCTTGCATCACAGTCTACCTATAATCTGCCCACTATGTACAAACAATCGGCAGAACGAATCTGCCAGGATGATCAATGGAAAAAGTCATGGATTGTTGGTCTTAGACTATCGTTGAAGCTTCATTTTCTATCTGTGCGTACGAAGCTTAAACCTGTATATATTAAAACCATCATTATTCAAGATCAGGAGGACATTAAAGGGCATGTCCAGGCAACAAAATAAATATAATACTAGCTAGAAATGATCTATAAATTCTAAATATTCCCCTGAAGGGACTTACCTGACCTGCGCCACCCCCTGCTCCTGTTTCAAACAAAAACAGAGCAGAGGGCTTCGCACTGATGGCTGCTCTACTTCCTGGTCACCACTGTCATGCAATTGGATAAGGTGTCAGTCCGTGCCTTTACTGACGGCCACAACCAGGAAATGGAGCGGCTGTCAGCTACAGAACTGAGGAGGAGTGTTGAGGGACTGGGTCAAGTAGGGAATTATGGGGCATATTTGGAAATTATTGTTAACGCAAAAGTGTGGTTTGGTGGGGTGGAGATCAGTTATAGCTAAAGTAATTGCCTGGACATGCCCTTTAAAATTCCTGTGAAATGAATTGTCTGGTCTACCTTACTGATATTGGTTTTCAAAATTATTAATATTTTGCTTGCAGAGATATTTAAGTCTGTACACATCTTCCATTTTTCACATCATTTAGGCCAGCAATCAATGGGTAGTGGAGCCGACAGTTTGGTTCTGTCCATCCAATCTATTTTTTGTCCGATTCTGTTGAAAAGCTTGGTCATGGACATCAGTCGATTGGGCTGAAATATCAGATTGTGTACACAGTCTTAAATGCTCACAGGGAACTTTTTTCAATTTTTGCATTATTTGAAGAACACAAGGTAAAGGAACTTCACAAATGCTGATGGAGTGAGAACTTTTAACTGCCTTAACTGACCTAATACTTAGTACGTTGTGTTTAATGACATGGTATTTAACTTTTTTTTTTTCTCTCTGCTACAGATGAAAAGGAGAGGTTTGATCCAACTCAATTCCAAGACTGTATTATTCAAGGCCTGAATGAAACTGGTAGTGATTTGGAAGCAGTAGCAAAGTTTCTTGATGCCTCTGGGGCAAAGCTTGACTATCGACGCTATGCAGAAACACTCTTTGACATCCTGGTGGCTGGTGGAATGCTGGGTATGTAATGTTGGCAGAATAAAGAACATAAATTGGTGGATTCCCATCTATATTCCAGATAATCATGCAACCAAGTATATTAAACTTTACTAAATTCAAAACAAATTAATGGGATCCTACAGTCCGATCCTTTTTCAAAATAGGCCTTGATTTAACTTTTACAAAGTGTAAAATCTTAAAAGTGTACTCTTACCAAAAATCATCAGTTGTCCGGGTGTGGCCACCCCAGACAGGTCGCTAGGTCTCCACCAACAGACCGCTCAAGACCAACACATGTGGGTGGTGTCTCTGGAAGAAGGCAGGACCAACCAGATAAGTAAAGCAAACATTTATTGGAAAACCGACATCAGATTTACCATGCACATTTCGTGCTATCATTAGCACTTACTCAAGGCAAATCTGATGTCTGTTTTCCAATAAATGTTTGTTTTATTTACCTGGTTGGTCCTGCCTTCTTCCAGAGATGCCACCCCATGTGTTGGTCTTGTGTTTGCAGGCACAATTATTATAATTGTTTTTTGACCTGTGTGGCACTCCCTAGAAAAGGTAGGTATACTGTGGTGATAACAAAGTGTGCCTGCCTCACAATGCAATATCCTTTTACCTGCACATTTATTTCTTTGGAGGTAGATCAAGTAGCTACAAAAAAGGATAGACTTGGAGCATACAATATATGCAAAATATGTAGACACATTTGCTTGATTTATTTCAAAGACGTAATTTATTTATTTTGTTTTGCTTATACTAGCACCAGGTGGAACTTTGGCTGATGACGTGATCCGTACAGATGTCTGTGTATTTTCAGCACAAGAAGATCTAGAGACCATGCAGGCTTTCGCTCAGGTATCTGGTTTATCATTAACATCAAGTAGAAATGTTTGCAAGACATTTAAATTTTATATTTCATGGCAAACAACTTGGTCAGCAGGGAAATATTTTCAATACCACTCACAAGTCTTTTTATTACTAGGTGTTTAACAAGTTAATCAGACGTTACAAGTACCTGGAGAAAGGTTTTGAAGAAGAGGTCAAAAAGGTGAATTTTGTTAAATGTTTTTATTCATGGTCATCTGATGCTTAGTGTAAATACTACCATCATACAATGAAGGCTGCTGATCTAAAATACATTCCTTTATTTCAGCTGTTGCTTTTTCTGAAAGGTTTTTCAGAATCCGAGAGAAACAAGCTAGCCATGCTCACTGGTATACTTTTGGCCAATGGGAATCTGTCTGCATCAATCCTCAACAGTTTATACAATGAAAACTTGGTCAAAGAAGGTAAAATCTCTGTACATTTTTATACTTGGTAATAAAATTATCATAGAGAAGTTATCAAATTATCCTTTATAGTTTAATAGCATGGCTTTAACAAGCATCTACCTCATTAGCATACTTTTTTTTTTTTTATTCATTACAATTTCACTCTTCAGTACACTTAGAACATTATGGCATCTAATCTGCTATTTTTGTTTCAGCCTCAGGGACACACAGGCACATTGGGGTTAACTTCCTACCCCAAGGAGCGGACACTTTAAATTCTAAAGAAGTGAGGCTCCGGCCCTGGCCATAAGCACCTGGGTGCCGGAAGGCTCCTCCAGTTTAAATGTCCGCTCAGGAGTAGGATCACTAGGATCATTGGGATATTCTGTGTTGTAGGCTGCAGAGGGGTAGTTTTTTCACTTTGTATTACTGCTGGGATTTTGGGATGTCCCCAATGTGCCTGGGTCCCCCTGGGGCTGGAAGAGAAGCAAATTTTTATACTTGCATAAAATGCTTTTCTCTGAAGGGGAAGGCACAACCCTCCCAGTAAGTGTCTCCTATCAGGCTGTTTTTTTTCTGTAGTTTGGCTTGTTGCCACAAGTTTATTGTATTTTGTTACTGTACATAAACTTTAAAGTCAATAAAAAATATATATATATTACACAAGTATAAAAATTCTCTCTATGTTGTCAAACAAGAATACTTATTTACAAAAGCAGGAAGCAGAAATAAAAGCTACAAATCAAGTACAATTAAGATCATTTTGTTTTAAGGGGAAATTATAGTGAAATTAACATAAGGAAACATTCAAATGTTTCCTGTGAATCTGCTAATGAGATGGTTTGTGTGTGTACAAGTTCCATTGTTTAAATTTGTTTATAGTTAAAAATGTAGCCATCTATGTTAATGCAGATCGTACTATAAACAAGGATAAAAACCGACACCACCAAAATGTATTTAATGTTCTGTTGCTAATTTATTTTTATATTGGCTGTACGGTTTTATGGTTAATATACAGCACTTACTTAAAGTATTCTATTTTCTTTCTGAGCTCAATATAAGTCCGTAGTTATTCTGGCATAGCATTAAACAATGTTTGTGTTGAGATTATACTCCTGTAAATTGTATTGCTCTGCAGCTATCTTGTGTCTGAAATTTGCTTTTGATATTACTATTTGATGTGTGTGAATTTACTGAACATGTTAGTAAATTCTGCTTTGCATGGATTGATTTCATCAGGGGCAGATGGAAATTTACAAAACTGTTTGAACCAGATTACTACCATACAACTATGCAATCTTGAAATGTCATTTGGACATCAAATGAAGGTTGTAATTGGTTATTTGGAACCCATTATAGGCACCTGTGACCATCTTAACTGTCACCTGCAATAGCAATAAGTACATGGTGGTGTGTATCAGTTTAATAAAGCTTCATAAACAAATGATAGGGTATGCACACTCTCCTTATCACCTATGTTTCCAGGTGCAGTATAGCTAATGTGTTAAAAAATTAGGGTTTGTAACCCAATATTCACCTGCTCTGTGTGGCGTATGGCTTCATTTTTAAAGGATAACTTGTGTATAAAGTTTATTTTAAAAAAAAATAACATTAAACTGAAAAGCACATGGGACAAGGTTATGGGATTGGTATTTTCTACCTCCCAATATTGTTTCTGTGAGGAGCACCAGCCCAAAGAAAACCGATTCTGCCAGTCTTCCTCATGGCTTTACTACTATCTTTAATACAGGAATAGTCCAGGACTAACCTGGCAAATGAAAACTGTTAGTGCTGTAGCTCCTGAACAAAATGATATTGTGAGGTAGGAATAATCACCCCAGGTACTTTCCATTTTTAAAACAGTTAATCCTTTAAATTCTATCAAATATACCATTGTTTAGTCATGTACCATGTTGAGTATTTTTTTTTAATAACTTTATTTTTTAAATTTTTCAGTTCATTATTATAAACAGAGAAATGAAGAAAATGATAAGATGGCGTTCACATTTTAACATTTTGATTAACATGGTCTTCCTTACATTTATTTGTTGTTCAGATTGGTTTCGATTTTAAAGGAAGATGGAAATATATTTAAAATCATATATAATCGCCATAGAATATTCCAATCTAACAATATAAACTAGCCGTTGGGTTTATTGGGTTTGTATGTTCGGTTTATCTAGTGGGGGATTTAGGGATGTTGTCTCCCCGGTTGGGGTCCGAGGGCGAGACACACGCACCGCCTAAGCCACATTCATTAATAGATCCCATGGGGTCCATATTTTGACAAAATTTATCCATATATCATGAACCATAGCTGTCAGTTTTTCCATACTTCTGGTCTCAAAGATGGATTGTAGGAGGTTGTTTCAGTGGGAGAGTTTTCTGTTTCCAGTGTTTGTGATTAACCGTTTGACCGCCCCTTGAATATGGCTGCATAGTTTATTTGTAGTTTTCCCAAGACTTGGAATGGTAGTCCCAGGATCCAGTGAATAGGGTCCATGGGTGGGTCATATGAGAACATAGAGTGGATTAGTTTGACCGCGTGGTAACCAGATCCCTTTAATAAAAGGGCACTCCCATAAGATGTGGATAAGAGTGCCCTTGTCACCACACCCCTCCACCTATCTGTAGAATCGGGCCATATTTTATGGAGTTTTTCTGGGGTGTAGTACCATCCCAGCATCACCTTATAGGCGTTTTCTTTGTAAGTGGTGCAGACAGAAGATTTGGCCCCTGCTTCCCAGATATTGTACCAGTTCTCTTTTGTGATTTTTTAAGTACTGTTTCCCCAGTGAAGCATAACTTATGTGGGCTTTTGAGTGATGTCTTGTGTAGTTGTATTCAGGAGGCTGTATATGTGAGATTTAATCCTTTTTGTAAGGGGGGTTCGGCCACTATCCTCTCGAAGTGTGATCTTAGGGAAAGGATATGGTTGGGGGATAGTGAGGTGGCATAGTGTCTGATTTGTAAGTAAGGGAATATAACTGTTGTTGGGAGTTTCTTTTGGGTGGTGAGAGTGGAAAAGTCTTTCAACTTATATGAAATAGGGTCCACCAGGTCAGTTATTAATGTTGCCCCGGAGCTGTCCATGTTTTAATAAATTGTGGAGTAAGGCTGATCTCAAGGTCAGGGTTGCCTACCAGCGGGTGGAGTGTGGATGGGGTAGAGAGTAATTTTGTGTATTTGTTATTGTTTGCCAAAGTTGATTGTTGTCTGCATGGGTCCTAAGAGGGTAGGTTGTTTTTCTTTGCTTGGATTTTATGTTTTAGTAGCAGGGTTCCTAAATGTAATGGGTGGTGGACCATTCCTGTTCCAGTTGGGCCCAGCGGGTTGTGTTTGGATAGTATGGAACCAGTGTAATGTGTGCCGTAATTGAGTGGCTTGATAGTATAAGGATATTGGGACCGCCAATCCTCCTTGAGATTTGCTTGTCGTGATTGTTTGTTTTGAAATTCTATTGTTTTATATCCCCATATAAAATCTAAATGTTTTTTGGAGCATCAGTAAGAATTTGCGAGGGATTAGGAAGCTGTAGTGTTTCGAAATAGTTCGGCGAGTATTGACATTTTGATAGTCGTAATTTTACCGAAACAGGAGAGGGTTAGAGCTTTCCATGATTTGAGTAGTTTCCTTGTTTCTTTGGAGGGAAGGTAGTTGGTTGGAAATAGTGAGGTGAAGTTGGGGTAATATGTATTCCTAGGTACTTAATCGAATCACATTTCCAGGAGTATGGAAATTGTTCTGTTAGATTTGTTAGGGTTGTTGGTGGTATGTCAAGGGTAATGCTTCCGTTTTGGTTTGGTTAAGTTGTATCCGGATAGTGTGCTGTAGGTGTCTATTTCCTTGTGGATGTTTCAGGGATATAAGTGGGTTTGTGAGTGAGAAGTACATCATCTGCGAATAAGGAGATAAGATAGGTGGATTTTTTTATTTGGAGCCCTGATATGTCAGGGTTTCGTTCTGATATGACATGCAAATGGTTCAATACAGATAGCGTAGAGAAGGGGGGACAGAGGGACACCCTGTCTTGTCGTTGGAGATGGGAAATGTTGAGGATGTAATCATGGGGAATCGTATTGCGGCCTGGGGTGTGGAGTATAGAGAAAGTATAGCTTAAGGAAGCCTTCTTTCATACCTAAGTATTGTAGTGGATATCATGAATGGCCAGCTCAGCCTATCAAAGGCTTTTTCGGCATCGAGACTAGTATGAGTGCTGATCGGGTTTGTTTATGTGTTAGTTCATTATGTAATGGTTCTACGCGTGGTTGTCGCCTGTGTCTGTCACGATGAAACCTTTGATTCTTATGTATTATAGTTGGAAGCAGCTCTGCCAGTCTACTTGCCAGGATTTTAGTGAAAGTTTATAGTCACAGTGTTTAATAAGGCTATAGGTCTAGAGCTGGCACGAGGGTAGGGTCTATGGTTTAGGTATAATATCATATGAGAGCTTGTGAAGGAGGAGGGTGCGGTATACCTTTCATGATTTCGTTGTATACGGAGATGAGGTGGGGGGTAAGAATATCACTGTATGTTTTGTAATATATGTTTGGGAATCCATCTGGACCTGGTGTTTGCCCAGAGGGAGAGATGATATAGTTTTGGTTAGTTCTTCAGGGGTTATATCCTATCAAGCTGGTCTAGTTGGTTTTGTGTTAATTTAGGCATGTGCTGTGCTGGAGATCAGTAGTCTTGTATTGCTGCTAAAAATTTGGGGGGTGCGTTTTTTGTGGCTGTATGTTGTGTGTAGAGGTCTCTGTAGTATCTCTCAAATCTAGCTGCTATCCCCCTGGGATGTATATGGTGTTCCCTGTTCATCTTTATGTTGTTGGGGTGGCCTGGATTCTGATTTTTCAGCAGGTAGGTAATTGTGTGTGAGCTTTGTTCCCTAATTCATAAAATGAGCGTTTAGCCCATCTAAGTTTTTTGTCTGTTTCTGAGAGAGGTGGTGATCTCTTAGAGCTGCTCTAGTTAATATTACATTTCGGAGTTTAGTGATGGATGGTGAGAGTATAGGGATTTTCCTCTCTTGTAATTTTTAATGAGTGTTTCATATCTGTGATTGTGGTCTTTCTTTAGACGGGAGGCCAGTTGAATGCAATGACCTCTGATGACTGCTTGTGAGCCTCCCATATTGTCATAGGGGAGGGGACAGACCATCATGTCCTTGAAATAAATTTCAATGGCATTTTTAATGTTTTGTTGGTGTGTTGGGTGGTTTTAAGAGTGTTTGTTAGCCTCCATAGGTATGTTTGGGATTTTTTTTGTTGAGGGTGAAGTCTGCTATAGCTATACCGTGGTCTGACCATGTGGGGATTCCAAAGCAGTGTTTGCTATTAGTGATATACCTGGTGTGGGGAATATGTAGTCAATTCTTGTGTGGGTTCGGTGAACAGGAGAGTAATAAGAGAAAGCTTTGGAGGGGGGGTGTCTATTTCCATGTATCATAGATGGTTTGTGTCTGTTAGTTCTTAAATCTTTTTG
Source organism: Hymenochirus boettgeri (assembly GCA_019447015.1). NCBI lineage: Eukaryota > Metazoa > Chordata > Amphibia > Anura > Pipidae > Hymenochirus > Hymenochirus boettgeri. The sequence goes on from CM033477.1 coordinate 99,304,996, forward strand.
ATAGAAGAGATGTTTCCCGGGTTAGTGGTTCGTTTCAATAGCCAGTCGGTCTTGAGTGTGGACATGTGCATATTGAAGTCCCCAGCTAATATTGTTGTGGGAGCCAATATTCTGTAATTTTTTAGCACTTCGGTAAGAAAAGTGCATTGTCCTGTGTTGGGGGGTGTAACGTTACATATTGTGATGTCTGGGTGGTATGTGGGTTGGAGGATAATGTAGCGACCTTTGGGTCTGCGGTATGTGTTTTAGGTGTTATTGGAATTTGTGTGATCAATATGGCAACTCCTGCCTTTTTACTATTAGTGGTGTGAATAGATGTGGGGTATTTTTTTTTATAAAGTTCCAGTGGTCAGAGGGGGTGTGGTGGGTTTCTTGAAGCAGTAAAATATCTGCTTGGGTCCTTTTGGTTTCTTTAAGTAACAGTCCTCTTTTTTGTTTGTTTAAGGACCCCTGACATTCAAAGACACTATCTTAACCATTTAATATTGGTCATTAGTGGTAGGCTCTAGGATTGGGTGCGTTGGTGTGGCGATGCGTGAGGCCCCCGAACACACCCGGGGGGTAGGAATGTTAAAACCGGGCTTAATACTGTGGCGTGAACAAGAAAATATAGAAAACATTTAAAAAAGTGTATAGTAACATAAACGTAAACATTGGATGATGCATCATCGCCTATACTTGCAGTGCTGTGGTGGGGGGGACCTGCCTCCAACGACCTAGAGGGATGTCGTCACCTGCCCGGGCCTGGTCGAAAGAGCGGAGTGGTTATGAGGTGTGCCAGCAGTGGGCAGGCATCATCTCCTTCATGTGGGGGGTAGCGGTCTGTGCCGTCCACGCAGGTCCTGTCAGGGTCAGGCCCCCGTCCCACCATCACACTTGTTTTTGTGCAACCGGTATAGGGGGGGGGGGGATTTGGGCTATGCCCTGGGGGAAGGGAGAGAGAAGGGCAGAGAGGCTCGGGAGATAGAGTTAGATAACATTTATTCAAAACAGCATAACTCGCATAGTGATGATCATACATATTTTAGGGTTCATATAGAGATTCATTTGTACTCTGGAGTACCTGCCATCCGCGTTTTTTGTTTGTTCCTCTTAGTTAAGTATAGTCATAGATATGTTTGGTCTAATCTCTGACTAAATAGTGTAGAGTCATGAGGAATTATCGCTAGATCGGAAGGAACCCAGCAGTAAATCAAATCCTTTGCTTATTAATCCTTTTATATAAACATTTCAAAAAAATATACTTTAGTTTATAACTGTTTATACATTCAGTAAAAAGAGGAATATTTTTCGAAGGCTTCCTTATCATTATAGTTTCTGAGCAGTAAGATTTAACATTCCAAGTTCTAGTTAAGGTTGAAGAACAGGTGGGAAAAGGATTGGGTTAGTGGTTAACATTATATATATATGATCCTGTTATAGCCTTCCCTTAGTCCTGGTAGTTTTGTTATGGGTATGTGTTCGGGGCTTATAGCTGGAGTGGGGAATGACATACAGTCCATGCATGTCCTGGAGTTGTAGCGAGCTTAATTCAAGTTTCCTGTGTAGATCAGGGTTTAGCTGGGCTGTGTAGGATGTTTTAGAGATGGGATCAACGATAGACATCTCTGGTCTCGGTTTGTTGGGACCAAGAGGAAGGAAGTCAGGTGAGATTGTGGTTGTGTGAGTTCATCCAGGTTTGTTGTCTATAGCTTGGGAGGCTGTTGGTTTCTAAGTCGTTTAGTTTCATTGGGGTTAGAAGGCGGGCTTCTGGTTGGAGTCCAGGTATTTTGGGTCCCTTTGGGAGGGCGGGCCCCTCAATCAGGGAGAGTAGTTTCTGGTAAATAAGTGAAGAACAGAAGCAGGTAATTTCTGGGTAGCTTAGTGTATGGGTTGCTGGAAAGGATTCCACCGGTATGGGATGTTGTGGTCCCTCAGAGTCGGAGAGAGGTTTGAGTTGGCGACGTCGGGCTAGTGTTGAAGTGGCTAAATCTGGATATAGTGGATGTGTGCTCCTTCGTGATTAAGTCCGTGATTGTTCGGTATTGTAGCATGATAGATTCTTTTTCTCGGAAATAGTGAACTCTGCATATGACATTCTTGGGAATTGGAGGTGGTTTTAGGTCTGAGAGAGCGGTGAACTCTATCAAGTTATATGTTTTGCGGGGGAGCATTCTCTAGTATGGTGTTGAACAGGGATTGTACCGAGTCGTATAGATCTGTATCTGCTACTGATTCCGGGAGCCCCCAAATTCTAATATTATTTCTCCTTCCCCTATTTTCGATATCTTCCAGGTGGCGATATAGGTCTCGAATTGCTCGAGAGTGGTCACCCATTACTTGAGTAATTGTTTGCACGTGTTGGCCTAGGGAGGCCTGATCTTCTTCTAGAGTTTCCACTCTTTCACAAGGTGGATTTAAGGTCTTCCCTAATGGCCGTAATTTCAGCTCTGCATGTTTGCTGAATTTGTTGAGTTAGATGCAAAAGTCCTCTTTTGTGGGTATGTTTGTTAGTATGTCTTGAAGGGAGGAGATTGAGGGGTCCCCTGTATGGGATATGGGGGTGATTGGATGGTCTGGAATGTCGAGGACAGACGTCCTGTCTGGGGGCTTGGAAAGCCATGTCCGTTATTTGTTGTTTCTGGTGATGACCCTGGGATGTAAGTGGCTGTTTGTTTGTTTGGGTTGTAGTTGGTAGTTTTGTTGAGGTTTTTGAATAAGCGGGTAGGGGGGTGTGTTTACCCGATTGTCCTTGCTGGGCCTGAGCGCTGTCCGCTCCTCCCCCTGGACCACCACTGCTGTAACCCAGCCCGGGGTGCCCCTCGCGGCCGGAAGATGGGGGGATGTTGGGGATAGCTGCAAGGCAGCAGGCGGGCCGCTAAGCCCCCCATCAGCCTCCTGGGTTAAGGCCATTGATAGGGGGGTGGTATCATTTGTCTGGCGTGGCGAGCTTATGGGCTTCTGCTGTCGTGGTAGCGATAGGCCGGAGGGATCCCGCCCGCACGCCCGCTGATGCGGCTGTCTGTGTTAGGGGTACCGGGCCTTCGACTGTTGTGATTTATGGGTGGTGAGCAGGGGGGCGTCCGTCTACCCGCTCGCTGCTGCGAGCTATATTGTGGGGCCAACGTCCTCACCTGGTTCTTCTGATGCGCTGTCTCTCTCTGGATCAGTCGCATGTGGTGAGGCCGTGGGAGTAGAAGCCTCGGATGTTGGGCCCAAGATGGCGGCCGCACGTCTATGTCCCGCTCCTGTGTTCCTGGAGAAATAATCGTCGGTCTTTTTGTTCCTGCGGCTGTTGCTTTCGGCGCTGCCCGGTTGGTTTAGGGTCTCTCCTCCTACCCTTTGAGTTGTTTATAGGGGTTGGGAAGGGGTTACAGGTTGATTTTGGTCGGATGGGACAGGAGGCCTAAGGAGAGCTAGACCGTTCTCGCAGACATCCAGGCCACGCCCCCCCCATGTTGAGTATTTAAAATGTCAATATTTGACTGTGGGCTTATCATAAAGTATGAATAGTTTTAAAAGTTTTTAATAGTTTCATACAGTCTAATAATCATAATTCTCTTATACTAATACTTTAGTCTTGAATTCACCTCAAAAATGTAATACATTTTTCTGATATTTGTCTGTTTCAATAGGTGTTTCTGCAGCATTTGCAGTAAAACTATTTAAGTCGTGGATCAATGAGAAAGATATCAACGCAGTTGCTGGAAGTCTTCGAAAAGTTAATATGGATAATAGGCTAATGGTATGGTTTGTTAGTTGTGAAAATGCTACTTTTAGAGTTCACCTCTTTGGGGAAAAAAAAAAAACTTTTACCAAACACTTTATCACCCCCAAAACCCCATTTTTGCAATACATAAAGATCTGTAACTCTTCAGATATGTTACACAAATGCACAAAGCCTGATAAATTATTAAAACCTTGCATATAATCTGATATTCATAAATGTTAGAATGCAGTGGAGCCATGACTGAACTTTTGCAATGTCTTGTATGTTTCCACTCTCTGCAACAGCTGATAACACTGTTTTTTGTTTGAAGGAACTGTTTCCTGCCAACAAACAAAGCTTGGAACATTTTACTAAATACTTCACTGATGCAGGCTTGAAAGAACTGTCAGAGTATGTACGTAATCAACAGACAATTGGTGCTCGCAAGGAACTTCAGAAGGAGCTTCAAGAAATGATGTCCCGTGGAGAGCCACTTAAAGAGGTGATGCATATATCTTTAGCAGTCCTAACTTAAGGTGATTGGACATTTTAATGTTTGCTTGCCTGCATGTGCTTACAAAAATGTGGGTACTGCTCAGAAGATTTCTTTATCAACAGCTGCTATGTTTGCTTTGTTTGGTTTAACACTATTTGTGACACTACTTTGCATTACTTGTAAAACAAGGGGGGGTTTTGCCACATCTAGTTATACATATTTATGGGGCTTGCAAAAGTGAATCTTAACTTGTGTAGCCATTAACCTTGTGATTTATAAGTTGCAATGCTATTGGCTTCGGGAGGACAGAAAATGTTGTCTTGCATGATGTAGTTTGTATAAACTATGGCTTGTATAAACTATGGTTGGTTTAAACTACTAAGTAGCTTTTATGAATTTGATGGTCACATATTCCTGTTGCCTTTTTTGTGAATGCAATTTTCCTTTTAGATTAGTGCATATGTAAAGGATGAAATGAAGAAAAGTAACGCTTCTGAGCAAACCGTTATTGGTATCCTATGGACAAGTGTAATGAGCTGCGTTGAATGGAATAAAAAGGAGGAGCTGGTTACAGAGCAAGCCATCAAACACTTGAAGGTATAGGAACCTTATGAAATGCAAATATGAAATTGATAGTGAGTAATGTTACCAACCCCAGCTTCTTTAAAGGAGAACAAAGTTTAAAAATGCAAATTCCTGTGACTTAAATCACATTCACTCTACTAGTGTAGTGTTGGAACTGATATGCTGCATATAGTTGTAGGGATCCTGAGGCAATGACACATTTATGTGACCAGCTGGTATTTTATTGCAAAAATGACAAATCTACAATATTAGAATTAAGCTGTTGGATGATTATTAAAATTCAGTGTTTTCTAACTTGTTTCAATACTCCCAGCAATACAGCCCTCTCCTTGCTGCCTTTACTACACAAGGTCAGTCTGAACTGACTTTGCTGCTGAAAATTCAGGAGTATTGTTATGACAACATTCACTTCATGAAATCCTTCCAGAAGATAGTAGTGCTTTTTTATAAAGGTAAGCTATGAGCCTCTTGCTAACGTCCTATAAATTGTTTGTAATAGGAGGGCGAAGCAACACATGCACAACTATGTTCTAATGGATTTATTTTGCAGCTGAAGTTTTGAGTGAAGAACCAATTTTGAAGTGGTACAAAGATGCACATCTTGCAAAAGGAAAAAGTGTATTTCTGGAGCAAATGAAAAAATTTGTTGAATGGCTGAAAAATGCAGAAGAAGGTACAATTCTAAGCGTGTAATGTGTTTTAATGTTAAGAACTAAATTGCTATTATACCTTTTACTGAATTTACTAACACATTGATACAGTAGTTTGCAAAAGTATTCGGCCCCCTTGAAGTTTTCCACATTTTGTTACATTACTGCCACAAACATGGATCAATTTTATTGGAATTCCATGTCAAAGACCAATACAAAGGTGTACACGTGAGAAGTGGAATGAAAATCATACACGATTCCAAACATTTTTAACAAATCAATAAATGCAAAGTGGGGTGTGCATAATTATTTAGCCCCTTTTGGTCTGAGTGCAGTTGGTTGCCCATAGACCTGGCCTGATTAGTGCTAATGACTAAATAGAGTGCACCTGTGTGTAATCTAATGTCAGTACAACTACAACTGCTCTGTGACGGCCTCAGAGGTTGTCTAAGAGAATCTTGGGAGCAACAACACCATGAAGTCCAAAGACTACACCAGACAGGTCAGGGATAAAGTTATTGAGAATTTTAAAGCAGGCTTAGGCTACAAAAAGATTTCCATAGCCTTGAACATCCCACGGAGCACTGTTCAAGCGATCATTTAGAAATGGAAGGAGTATGGCACAACTGTAAACCTACCAAGACAAGGCCATCCACCTAAACTCACAGGCCGAACAAGGAGAGCGCTGATTCATGTTTGTGGCAGTAATGTGACAATGTGGAAAACTTCAAGGGGGCCGAATACTTTTGCAAACCACTGTACCTTGATATTGTTTTGAAACAATAAAAATATAGGTGACCTCACAATATTCTATTTTGCATACTTTTAATTGATGTATAAAACCGTTAATTCCTGTTTCCTATCATATGGTGGTTGAGGTCTGTCATGTTTGTGCAAGCAGTATGGCAGCTGTTTTACAAGGAGATAGAAGTGTGCCTTAAAAAAAAAAAAGTCCACATGCCAGCATACATGTTAATTTGGTTTTTAAAAATACTTCATATTCCAGTTTTATTTTTAAATAAGTTGTATATAGAAAATGTTGGATTTGTTAATCTATTTTTATTGTATATTATTCAAATAGTGAAAAAAAAGCTTTAGTGGTGGTTTAGCCTGATTAAGGTCCTCTAGTTGTCAAAGGACTATAACTGCTTATGTTAATATATACTTATGAAATATATGGCACTCCGCTGCCATAAAGCCCTCCATAAATAAAAAATGCTGTGTGGTGGGTCCAAAGAGTACCCAGAAAAGCCCTCAAAAAGGAACACATATGTACATTTCCATTTATTGACGTGCACAATACTGTACACCACTACTGTATTTATGTAAGCACTTCAATAAATGGTTATGTAAATCTGCACCTAATATATGCCTGTTCCTTTTTGTGTGGTTTTTCTGGGTACTAATTGGACCAACCACACAACATTTGTTGTATTTACTGAGGGATTTATGGCAGCAGAGTGCCTCTTGGACTTTGAGTCTGGAGTCTTACCAGGTCCTATCCTATGTAGCCAGATTCTGTTTTTATGATATACTTAGAATGTATTGGTATTTACACGGTTTCATTGGATAGAATGTAACCTAATTAAAGGAGAACTAAACCCAATTTTTCATACTCCAGAATCTGAAAATAACCCCCCTAAAAACACCAATAAGCTATAAAATCTCACTTCAGTAAATTGTATTAAAGTAAATGTAAGCCTGTTAAGAACTGGATGAAGTATCTGTGTGTATATGCAGTGTCAGACCACACCTCCTGGCCTCAGTCACATGCTTCCTTGCTTTATCTGTCCTGTAAAAGGATTGGCTAGAGATTATTAATGGGTGTGACCAACTGTAACAAGTTTCTGCCATAGCTAAGGACTGAGCATGTGCAGAACATAATGGTCGTTGACCAAACTGTGTGATACTAGAATGCTGAGAAGTAAAGCACAAACCATATATTATTTAGGTAAATTTCCCAACAACCGTATCTAAATGACAGGTGAGATACAGATTACTGGTTTTATATCCAGGTGTTTTGCCTTCTGGTTCAGTGTTGTTCTGTGGCTTTAGTTGTCCTTTAAAGGAAATATCCACCCCAACTAAAACTGTCCCAACTGTGTAGTATTGAAAGGGCTTTACCATAAGGAGATCTCAACCATAAGGAGCTCTTATGCTCCTTATGGATGTCCTGCAGGGCCTGATGAAATACAAAAAGTAGTAGAGTAGGAGCCCGTCTGTGTGTAATCTGTACCTGCTACTTTCTGCTCCTCCTAAGAGGACTCTGGCATGCGCAGCTGAGCTCTCCCCTACGCCCCTCTGGTTTTGTCCCCAACCATAAACACTAGATTTGCTTTCTCTGCTGCATTGGTGATTGGCTGTGTAGGTATGTTTAGGGGCCTCTGCTAAATCCTGTAGAGGATTTACCAGAGGCTGCGGTGCTCTGAGTGAACCTTGCCCGCATGCAAGTATTTAGCACCAGCTATCAGCTGGCGTGAAATACTTACTGGCTGGCGTGAAACAGCCGCGCAGCCTCTGGTAAATATATTTGTGACAGTTGCGCGAGAGTCTCTTCTCTGCCACAAACAGAGGCTTAAAGTTGCACTAACCGATCGTAAATCGGTTAGCATGACTTTTAAGAGCAGGAGAGAGCACTGTGTGCTCGCAGCTCTTCTTGGTAAATGAGGCCATATGAGTTTTAAGGTTTGGAGATTAAAATCTAACTGCTTCCTGGTTCTAATCCTCTATAGTGCTCGCTATAGAGGATAAGAACCAGGAAGCGGTCTGAGGCTCTCATCTCTGCCGTGGTGTATCACGCAAAGGTAAATATATTTACCTTCGCCCTGGCTCCGGCTCAGTTGATTGAAGAATGTTCACTTTTTTGAGTGAACTATTCCTTTAATGTGTTTGTGCAGTATATTTTTAAGAAAATCTATTTCTTTGTGATTATGGACTTTCACACTAATTTTTTCTGAATTTTGTTTTTGCAGAATCTGAGTCTGAGACTGAAGAGGGTGATTAAATCTTTTTGATGTGTTGTCAGTAAGCAAACACAGGAGCTGTAGATAAATTCATGTCCCATTATGCCATTATGTAAACTGATTCTTACATCCTACCTCCTGTATCAAGCATGATATAAGGGCTTTCATTACTCTCCCCCCCCCCCCCCTCTACTTCAATACAGTCAACAATTTGGCTTTTATTTTCTCTAGACCATGTTTTAACTACCAGTAAAATGTCTAGATTCATGTTACTTTTTTTTTTTACCCTCTACCTCCTGTATTTTCTACTGTAATGTAATTTAAGGCCTTTGACGATTAACAATTCGTTTTATCCCTTGGTTTTCTATTAAAATAAAGTTTAAAATCATCAAATTGGTATCCTTTTCTTTAGAGAATCTGTTGGGTGTATATTTGAAGGTTATGTTGGCAGGGGATGTAGGCTTCACTAATGGTTTTAAGAATTTTTTATTTTATTTGTTTTTTTAAACAAAAACTGCATGTTCCTTTATGGCTTATGCCTTATACGCAGCCACAATTACTTTTTTGACATCAAGGGTTTGGTTAAAAAGATTAATTTGTAAAATTTTAATAGCCATAACTGTTATATAACCAGAGTTATATAACAGTTAATGGCTATTAACTGTTATATATAACACTTAACCCTTTTAGTGCCAGCAGAATTTCAGTTTTTCTTTGCCTTCAGTGGCAGCAGAATTTTTTTAATTTTTTGCCCTCAATCGTTTAGACTTATTTTACAGTAGGCCCCCCCCCCCCCAGTAAATAGGGAATATTATACGTTTTTTTTTCAGCACAAAGTGTACTTTAATAAAAAAAACTTTCATGGATTTTTCCTGTTTTTACTTGGTTATCTTACTGTAACTTACTAAAAGCTCTGATACTCTCGAGTACACTGATACCAGATATATGTAGGTACCCCACTTTTTCTGTACAGGAGCAACCCTCCCAACTAAAATGGCACTTTCAAGAATAATGCACCAAATTGAAAAGTATAACCACTTCTGACTGTTAACTAAAATATCCCCGAAAGTGAGATTTACCTGCAGGTTTTTGAGTGAGGTATGTTTTGTTCAAAATGCAGATACCCGGGGTGCAACTATACATCTAATTAGAAGTTATTTTCTCAACTGTAAATTCAAACAAAATCAAATGTGTATTTCAACTTAAAACTGTAGAGGAAAGTTCAAAAGCATCTCAAATATGAAAGCCTAACCCTTCCTGAATAAAACTGTATGCCACATTCATGGGTGTACTCAAACATGGCTACCAACTAACCAAAAGGGGAACCAATGTCGGTAACAGCAAAAAAAAAAATAAATAAATTAGCCAGCTCTGTATTTGAACTGTGTGCAGTTTTTCCCACAAAGCACCCCCTAACTCAAAAATATATATTCCTGGAATCTGCACAATTCAGCTACGTAACGCTGTAGTTCATTCATTCATACCATCAATGGTCTGGGTGAGTTCTTCGTAGAAATTCACATTGTTGGTAGATTTTATGAAAAAAGGTAGAAATCATGCCATAACCTCATGAAATGTAAAAAAGTTACCAAATATCAATCTCCCAAATGTCCTGAATCAAACGGTAAGCCATATGCATGGTTACATGCATGGACGTGGAATTGACTAGCCACAAAGGGAAATATATATATTCCTGGAATCTATTCACCTTCAGCTACGTAACTGTAGTTCGTTCGTTCATACCATCAATGGTGTAGACGCAGGTCTTCATAGAACACACTTTCAGCAGATTTTCTGAAAAAAAATTACCAAAAATACGTTCAAAGGTAGAAATCATGCCAAAACCCCATGGAATGTAAACCCCATGGAATGTAAAAAAAAAAAGTTACCAAATATCAATCTCCCAAATGTCCTGAATCAAGCGGTATGCAATATGCATGGTTACACACATGGATGTGGAATCGACTAGTCACAAAGTGAGCCATGCGCAGTGGCTCAATAACAGCAGCTTTTCAGATTTATCAAACTAAACACCCCTGACTCAAAAATACCCCCAAAAAACTATATATTCTTAATCTACACACCTTCAGAAAGGGTGCCATTTTGTCATTCATACAGTTAATGATATGGGCGCCGATCTTCGCAGAATTTTGCACTTTTAGCAGATTTTCGGAAAAAAAATTTAACATTTTCAAAGTTCAAAATCATGTCAAAACCCAAGTAATGAAAAAAAATCAATCTCCCAATTGTCCTGATTCAAACTGTATGCCATATGCATGGGTGCATGTAGACATGGCCACCAACTAACTCAAATGGGATATGTGCACAAGTGCAATTCCAATACAAAATCAAAGTGCTCTATAATGAACAGCCTACACATTTTCAAAGGAAACCGCCCCGAAACTTGGAAGTACCCCCCATAAACTTTTTGAAATCTGCACACCTTCAGCTTCGCAACAGTGCCATGCTTTCAAACATACATGCAGATTTCCAGACGCAGTAATCCATAGAACTCTGTGCTTTTAAGAGTTTTTGTGAAAAAATGATGATTCAAAGGTTGGAATCCTACCTAAACCCACTTAACAAGCAAAAAAACCCCACTAAATGTCAATCTCCCACATGTCCTGAATTAAATGGTGTGCAACATCTGTGGGTGCATGCAGAAATGTGACCACCAACTAACTCAAATGGGACGCATGCACAAGTGCAATTACAAGAAAAATCAAAGTGCTCTGTAATTTGAAAGTCTATTTGTTTTCAATGGAAACTGTCCTGAAACTTGGAAATACCCCTCACTTCAGCTACGTAACGGTTCCTTGCTTACATACATGAAGAATTACAAGACGATTTTTGGGAATGTTAACAAACTTGGAATACGGCATGAATTCCATAAAATGGTTTTTGTTGCAAGTGTAAATGTATTGCAATACCTTACAGCATGTGGCTCAGCACCTGGAGGAGGATTCACCAATGGGAGGCAGTGTGACGCACTGTGGGTAGGGCATTTAAAGATGCTGGCAATGTATCCCTCCTTGCCTATGATTAAGAGCGTGGGGTAACGCTTGAAACGCATCAGATGTGGGGATGTTTTTAATTTTTGTGGAATTTACTTTTATGGAAATTACTTTGCAAATAGCTTTGTTATTTGAAAAGGAGTGGGTTCTACCTACATTCACAGAGACTATGTAAAATATTTTGTGACCCAATTCCCGTTACCAGTATTTAACTACAGAGCTTCTTCAAACAGATACCCCCTTCCTCTGCTATCAGTAGTCCTCTGGATGCACCTATATCTCAAGTATTAGATGGCAAAAGAGCTAGTGACTTAGTTATCTGCCCGCAACCCAACTGCTATCTTAACAAGTTTTACATATATTTGCAACCAGATATTTGGTTATAAGACATTTTCTGGAATGGAACACATCTGCCTCCTCCCTCTGCTGAATGATCTGCTTTTAAGTTTGAGCATGGCATGTTGGAGCTTGTTTTGAGGTCAAACTGTGTCCAGGGTAATCCCTGCAGCCAAGGAGGTGATTAAGGAGTCACAAGGAAAGAGAGATAGGATTGGAGGAACAGCTTTGGACTTACATGCACGGCTCTGCACCGGGTCGGGTGAAGACTCCTCAATAGTAAGTCCTGCCACAAGCACTCTGTGAAGGTATCGTGATGGGAATATACACTTTCTTTGGTTTCATCTGACAATGCAGCGCTATGTACTAACAGTGCTTCAAGTCTTGACTGTTTGCCTGACACAAGGACAGTGCCTAATAACTTTGCTTCCCCTTAGGATAGTTGCGGACTGCAGTAGGTTTCTGGTTTGTGGGTTGTTCTAGAAATAGGACCCCTGCACTATTTGCAGGTGGCAAGTAAGAGGCATGATTGGAGTGTAAAATACGAGTGCTGTTCCCTACATTTTGTAAGTTTGAGCATGTGCAGATGAATCAGCAGTCAGTCAATGGTTGTCGGTAGTTACAGCCTTCATTGACTGGATGGAGGAGACGGCTTACTCTGCCAGAATGGAAGCAATAATTATACTTAAATATCTTGTTAATAATAATCTAATATGTGAAATAGATTTGTCGGGGGCAGATAACATGATACATGTGACCAGTATTTGTCATGATGGTGGACATGACCTTTAAAATGTATTGGGAAGTATTCCAAACAAGACACACTTTCTCTTAAATTTTATATCTAATTTTGCCAGAAGAAACACTTCCCTCCATGCAGTCAGTCTCTCTTCTGCACGTGCTCAAATTTCTAAAAGATCATTAAGGAGGCAGAAACTTCTGCCAGAAAGGTAGAGAATGGGGACAATACTTATTCAATATCTAGTTGAAAATGCATGTAATAAAGTGTTAAAAATACCAGTTGGCGTTACGGGCAAAAAATATATAAATAATAAAAAAATATAAAAAGTTTTGTTTTAAGGGTGGACATGCCCTTCAAGTAAAATTGACAGGGGGTAATCCTTACTATTGTTCACAACGATCAGTCTGGATTTATGCCTAATAATTCCAACTTCATAAACCTGAGAAAAACCTTGATTAACGTACAAGTTAATCATGATAATGCGGGGACACGCCGCAAGCTTAACAAGGCATTTGACTAAATTCAGTGGCACCATCTGTGTTTATTAAAGGGTTCAGGATCAATGTTCCCTCTAATTTTCCATACCCTGTGTGCATACCAAAATTTCATGTGTGGAAAATTAATTTCAAGTGAAATGCAATATTGTGCACTACAAAGCTATAATGGGCAAGCTTTTTATACATAGTATAAAGCTATATATATATATTATTTTTCATTAAAGGAAAGTCCTGGCTTAAAAAAATCCTGAATCATATCACAGACTTAGGGTTAGGCCACACTAGCGCGTTTTTCACGCATTTTGCGTTCGCATTTGCGCCCGCGATTTTCGCTAAAATGGAAATCGTGGGAACGCGAAAATTCCTGCGGGTTCTGATGCGCATGCGATTGCGCGTCCATTCATGCATTCACCATTTTTGGTGCGTTAACATAACGCAAAAAGGCCAAAACGCATGCGCAAAACGCGAACACAAACGCAAAACGCACAAGAATTGCGCACACAATCGCGTGCAATAATGGTGCGCGGTTCCTGTACGTTGCAGTGTGGCCTCACCCTTATAGCACAATATAACATTTTAAGCATGTGTGTATGCATGTGGATTATGCATTAACCCTGGGGGTGAAGCTGGAGTGGGCAGGTACCTTCCCTAAAATGGGTTTTGGCAGCGTGCAAGCAAAGAAACTGAGGCGCACATTTGAAGTGTGAATCACCAAGTCTTTATTAAATCACACACACACAAGCATTGTGTGCTTGAGATTTAATAAAGACTTGGGTGATTCACATGTGAGGGGCACACAGTTTCTTTACTTGTGCTATAGGTCCTTGGTAGAGGACCCGGTGAGGGAGCACCTTGCTAGCCACTGGCTAATACCCAGAAAAGTGAGTGCAGAGGCCCAAAAACCAACATTGCTGTTTTGGCAGGGTGGGATATCTCAGCAAGGCTGAGACAGTTTATGCAGTTTTAATACAATCAGCATGTAGCCCTGATAATTACATCAGGGGACCATGTGTCTTGTATAGGGGAGTATTATTTATGGGTAATCCATAATCCTCACTGTATAAAGGACACATGAAATACATACCATTGACTGGCCAGCTTTTGTACCAATCACACTGTGGGCAGACCTACTTCCAATCACATTGTGGGCAGACAGGTTTGTACCAATGACTGTTGGCAAAACACCAAACCTTTAAGTCAAAGGTTTAAAGCCAGCCGGTTCACACTGCACACAGAATGTAAAGAACTGCTGGGCAGTTACCTGTAGTGTGTGGCTGCATGAGTCTTTAAAGGGTATCTCCACTGAGGAAAAAGCATTTTTTTTTTGGTTTATTTTAAAGTACACCATCCCCCAACCCTCCCCCTACCTTTTTTTTCCCCAGAATTCCCTTTCGTTTGATTGCAGCAGCATGGGAAAGTTGTGCAGGTTCCTGGGGGTGTGTCTTCCCCTGTGCTGAGAGTGCTGTCACTTAATGTGCATCATCGTGGTAGCAGACACCCACTTGGCTGCAGTAAGAAATCCTTTCCTCCCTGACTCTCTAAGTTCATTTTTACAGCTAATCATGCAGAGAGAGACAGGGGAGGAAAAGTTAAAACCCTCTTCCCACAATACTGTAACAAAGGCAGAGGGACTTGCGTTGTTTTTAATAAAGATTTTTTGTGTCTAACTCTGATCAATGATTGATTTCATAGGGGATGCTGGGAATATGAGGCAATCTGGTATGGGAGGCAGTGGGAGAGAGAGAGTACCTGATTACTCCTCCATTAATTAGTGAGGTTAGCAAGCTGCTGTGATGGTCATGTGATTATTCCTCCATTAAGCAGTGAACTCAGTAGCTTGAAAAATGTGTGTGTGTATAGAATCGACCAACCAGTCAGATCACACAGACAGCAGTCCCGACAGATCCTCTCACATTCTGCGCATGCACTAAAGGAAAACGCGCGTTGGACATTTCCCATGCAGGCAGTCACTGACAGTGGGCAGACCTGCACCATCCACAGCGTTCTGGGGGAAACTCATTGGATTTCTTCTAAAGTACTGCTGAAAGACACAGGATACTGCAGGTACATATCCACCTTACACATATCTATCCTTACAACCCAGGTGACTTTTATCAGTGGAGATACCCTTTAACCTCCCACCCCTGCGCTGCCTGTCAAGTGCCATAAGAATTTTTTAAGTCGGGTAAATGTGACAAATTTTGTTTTCCTGTTCAATTATCTGCATCTACTATTGTGGATAATTAGTGGAATTCCCCAGATAAATGGTCTAGTCCCTTACAATATTTTGACAAAAATATCCTATTCCTTTTGTCTTAAAGAATAAATGGGAAAATATTCCAGAGGTTAATCTCTAAACTTATTCATAAGAATTACTTACTCATTCATCTTTCAAAGATCATAAGATCTATTTTTTTTTTTATCAGTAAGAAAATGATATTACCAGATGTATATAGTTCCTGGTCTTATACCAAACGGCGGGTCCAAAGCCTCTTAGTGCTTCTGTCCAGGAGCACATAAATACTGGAAACAAAAAAATAAGGTAAGAGACCGGACCAAAATTGCAGGTTGCACTGGTGCTTTAATAGCAGAAGAAACACGACATGTTTCGGGTCCAAACACCCTTGAATATAAGAAAATGATATTGCCAGTGTTCACATGTGGGTATAGTATTTGTTACGTGCAGGTGTGTGTTTGGATTGGATGGAAGAGATGGGGGAAAGGAAGCGCACATTTGGTAATGTATGTCATGTATTTAATAGTTATGAAGTGAGGAAGTGACATTGCTTGAAGGATGTATAGCACTTGTGTTTATAGCAAAACCTTATATACCTTGTAAGTTTTGCACTTAGATTAAATATGCGAGTGTTGTGGTAAACCTACTGGTGAACATGCTACATGTAATTGGGACCACTTTATATTTATTGACTATTAGGGCTAGGCCACACTGCAACGCAAACGCAATAGCATGCAATTTCATGTGCGATTTTCGTTGCGATTGCGATTTCTTCAATAAGTATAGGAAAACGCATGCAATTGCGATTAAAGATGCAGAACGCAAAACGCAATCGCACCGAAAAACGCGGGTTTTTTTGCGTTGCCGCGCTTTCAATGATTTTGGAAAATCGCAAACGCAAGCGCAAAAAAAACGCAGCAGTGTGGCCTAGCCCTTAGATTACAATCAAAGTTAGTTCTTGGTGCAAATTGAAAGTGCCATGACGTCTTTGTTCTTTCAGTTGTAATTGTCTATGCAGTGTGTGACTTGCAGTAAGTGTGTGTTTGGTGCAGGTATATTCAACCTCCATCGACTACCACTGTAATGCTGGTAACCTAATCGCCTAAAGTCTGCAGTGCTGCAGGGGTAAGGAAGTCCCCGTGACATCAGAGGACTTCCTCTGATGCTAGGGACCTCCCCTGGTGGTCTAGTGAACGAAGTGAACTTGCGATCAGCACTGATCACATTCACTTCCTGCTGATCTACATTCAGATCTTAGTTCAGTACCTGCTATAGTAAGCTGTCACAATGACGGCTTACTATAGTATTTGTGAATGGATCAAATAGATCCATTCAGAAATATAGCTGGAGCAGTGGAGTTGGAGGTACTGCACTGTGATCAGCTCTTTGATCATAGTTCAGTACCTGCTATAGAGTAAGCTGTCACGCTGACAGCTTATTATATTATTTGTGAAAGGATCAAAGAGATCCATTCACAAATTGAAATTATCAAAAAAAAAAAAAAAATGAAGTATTTGCTATTTAAAGACTTAGAAAAACAGGCACAGATTAATTTTAGGTGATCCGTTCTGGAGAAAAAAATCACTTCCTGGAAAATGCTCTCCAGAAAGTGATTTTTCTGATCTGATTTTGACTTTGCATTGATGCCTGTATTCCAACTTAGATATTAAGTTCTTTGTGGAGGTTTGGTAGTGATATCAGTGGGTTTGTAATTATAAGCAGCACATCATCTGCGAATAAACAGATGAGATATGTGGAGTGTTTTAGATGATGTCCTGAATTATCGGGATTTAGTCTAATATGGCATGCAAGTGGTTCGATACAGATGGCATACAGGAGGGGAGATAAAGGGCAGCCCTGTCTTGTTCCATTGGAGATGTGGAATGTCGATGACGTTATCATAGGGAATCTTACCACTGCTTGGGGTGTGGAGATAGTACAGCATTTAAGAAGCCTTCTTTCATTCCTAGGTATTGCAATGTGGATATCTAAAATGGCCAGCCGAGCCTATCAAAGGCTTTTATTGCATCTAGGCTTAATATTACTGCAGGCTGAGTACACTTATGTAAGAGTTCAATTATATCGATGGTTCTGCGAGTGTTATCTCCTGCTTGTCTATTTCGGATGAACCCTACCTGGTCCTTATTTATGATAGTTGGGAGCAGTTTAGCTAGCCTATTTGCTAGGATTTTCGTGAATATTTTATAGTCAGAGTTTAATAGGGTTATAGGCCTGTAGCTGGCAGAAAGAGAGGGGTCTTTATCTGGTTTGGGTATGGTCACCATATGGGAACTTGTAAAGGAGGGAGGTGTAGTATTGCCCTGCATTATTTCATTGTATGTTAAGATAAGGTGGGGTGTGAGTATATCGCTATAAGTTGGGCAGCATGGTGGCTCAGTGGTTGGCATGGATGCCTTGCAGCGCTGAAGTCCTGAGTTCGATTCCACCCTTGGACACATCTGCAAGGAGTTTGTTTGTTCTCCTCATGCTTGCGTGGGTTTCCTCCGGGCACTCTGGTTTCCCTCACAATCATAAAGACATACTGATAGGTTGTATGTGTCAAATAAATGTGCTTAGATTGTAAGCTCTTCGGGGCAGGGCCTGATGTGAATTGAGTAAATAATTGTAAAACGCTGCGGAATAGTAGCTGGCATATACGAAATAAAATACATACATACATAAGTTTTAAAATAGGCATTTGGGAATCCGTCTGGTCCAGGTGTTTTGCCCTGTGGGAGAGATGATATGCTCTTGGTAAGTTCTTCTGGGGTTATGGTTTTATCTAAGTAGGCAAGTTGATCTTGTGTTAGTTAAGGCATGGTACTTTAGGTTAAGTATTCCTGTATTGATGTTAGGAAATTAGGAGGCACTTTATCTCTTGTAGGTTGTATTTTAGTGTAGAGATCTTTATAGTATCTTTCAAATCTAGCTGCTATTCCTATGGGGTCATATATTGGAACCCCTTGTTCGTCTTTTATACTGGTGGTAGTGGCTTGAGTTCTACAGTTGTTTAGTAGGTTAGCTAGTTGGGTGTGGGCCTTAATGCCTGTGTCCCTGTTTCAGAGAGGTAGTGGTCCCTCAGGGCTGCCCTAATCAACACCACTTTCCGAAGTTTTGTAGTAGATGGATTGAGGTATAGGGATTTCTCTGCCTCTTGTAATTCTTTTATAAGTTCCTCGTATCTCCGGTTATGGTCTTTTTTTAAGACGGGAGGCTAATTGAATACAGTAGCCTCTAATCACTGCCTGTGTGCCTCCAATATTGTCATAGAGGAACTGTGCCATTATTATCAGTGAAATAAGTTTATATGGCTTTTTTGATGCTTTGTTGATGATTGGGTGTTTGATGTGGTTTTCGTTCAACCTCCATGAGTATTGATTAGGGGCCCTTTTCAATTTCTGCCATGGCAATGCCATGATCTGACCAGGTTGGGGATTCTAAGGTGGTGTGTGTTAGTAGTGGAATGCCTAAGTGTGTGGTAAGCTTTGGGAGTGAGATTGTCTATCCTCCATGTATCATGAAAGCTGTGTTGTCTGATTAATTTTCTGAATCCTTTTGAGGTGGAGGACATTTCTCGGGTTACTGGTTTATTTCCTATAGTTAATTAATCTTGTGTGTTGGACATATGCATATTGAAATCCCCTGCTAGTATCTTTATTGAGATTGGTGTAGTTTGGATAGTATTCCAGCTAGAAATGTGCGTTGTCCTGTGTTTGGCTATATATATTACATATTGTTATGCCTTGTGTATTTGAGCTTGGATAATAATGAAGCGGCCTTTGGGGTCTGTGGTGTGTGACTTGGGTATGAGCGGACAGTTTTTGTGTATGAGAATAGCTATCCCAGCTTTCTTGCTATTGTGTGTTGTTGTGTATACTGTTGGGTATATTTTTTTAATTAAGTTCCTATGGTCGGAGGGGGTGTGGTGAGTTTCCTGTAAAAGCAGGATGTCCGCTTGTTGTGGTTGTGAAGAATTTTGATGTGTTCGACAGTGGGAAAGCATCCTCTACATCTTTAGGGGTGTCTTTGCAAGCTTCATCGGTCTTGTCAGAGCCAGTCCTCCGTCCCATCCACTTCTTTTCTCGTATCTGTGAGACCTATATGGGGAAAGGGCTGTTGGGGTGGGAGTTCGTGTTGGGTGTAGCAATGGGGGGTTTGGGAGGAAGGTAATTAAGTTATATATAATACAAGTGATCTTACATATACTGTAAGTGGTTGTGAGATTGAGATTCTCCAGTTTTGCCTGTTTTTTGTTTTCTATCAATATGGATCAAGGGCCGTCCGTGCACAGAGGAGGCTGACATGGTCTGTCATGGGTTCGATCTTTGTATCATCAGAGAGATATGCAGCCATTCAGGGAGAAAATCAGTGCTGAATTTAAACCTTTCACATATTATACACTAGCAAAATACCCGCGCTTCGCAGCGGAGATGTATTGAAATAACCTTTATAGTAAGAAAGCAATAATGTATCAAGATTGCTGTAATTGTAATAACAACCACAGAAATATCTGTTATGTTTCGCTGTTAATTG
Source organism: Hymenochirus boettgeri (assembly GCA_019447015.1). Taxonomy (NCBI): domain Eukaryota; kingdom Metazoa; phylum Chordata; class Amphibia; order Anura; family Pipidae; genus Hymenochirus; species Hymenochirus boettgeri. The sequence goes on from CM033477.1 coordinate 99,324,736, forward strand.
TAACGGATGCCCTTGGGTGTTCGGATGAGCGTTCTCTTCCGGCAATGTTGATGCTGGGACAGCATGTAATCGGGGATGTGACAGTGGAGACTATGCTAATTGCAACAACGGAGTTGGTTGGCGGCTTTCTGCAATGTTGGTTCTCAGCCAGTCCCCACACACACCCTGAAATTTTGGTAAAAATCGGTCCAGCCGTTAGTGTGCAGGAGTTCAAAATTCTATTCCCCCCCATTCACCCCCACCCTAAAAAAAATATTTCGTTAACCTTTTACTGGTAAAGGAGTATATGCATACAAAATTTGGTTGAAATCGGACCAACCATATAGATTTGTATAGCTTGTAAGCTAGGTAACCATAAGTCTGTGCAATGTGAGATACTCACCGTTACAGGTGGAATTTCGAAACGAAACCTGCTTAACTTTTGTAAGTAAGGTGCAATGAATGAGCCTGCCAAATTTAAGCCGTCTGCCTCCACGGCAAGTTGGAGAATTAGTGATGAGTGAGTGAGTGAGGGCGTTACAGGTGGAATTTCGAAACGAAACCTGCTTAACTTTTGTAAGTAAGGTGCAATGAATGAGCTTGCCAAATTTAAGCTGTCTGCCTCCACGGCAAGTTGGAGAATTAGTGATGAACTTTCACTTACCATTGTCCAACTTAAAGTGTAAGCAGATGAAGGATTTTTTTAACCTCAAGTAGGTCTGACTCTTTTCTGCCCATTTCAATAATCTATCTAGATAGGTTTATAATGATTTTACATCATATGTAGATGTTATTGCCCTACATAACATATAGTAGCAATTGGCACAGACATTACTTCTCACACCTGTTTCTAAGCCCTAAATAAATATATAAAATAGAACCATCGCATATATAGAACCTTGCAGTACATCATCTACCAGAGTAAAGAAGACAAGGACACAGAGAATAGTGTAATGGAATTTAATTTTATTGTATGGCTATTTTAAATCAAACCACACATATATACAAATATGTGTTAAATTTGATTATTTACTGAACCAGTTTAATGGAAAACAGAAACTGATCCTTTACATTTTTATATAATTATATTATTACTAGCAAAATACCCGCGCTTCGCAGTGGAGATGTATTGAAATAACCTTTTTAGTAAGAAAGCAATAATGTATCAAGAAAGCTGTAATTATAATAACAACCACAGAAAAATCTGTTATGTTTTGCTGTTAATTGTAACGGATGCTCTTGGGTGTTCGGATGAGCGTTCTCTTCCGGCAATGTTGATGCTGGGACAGCATGTAATTGGGGATGTGACAGTGGAAACTATGCTAATTGCAACAACGGAGTTGGTTGGTGGCTTTCTGCAATGTTGGTTCTCAGCCAGTCCCCGCACACACCCTGAAATTTTGGTAAAAATCGGTCCAGCCGTTAGTGTGCAGGAGTTCAAAATTCTATTCCCCCCCCCATTCACCCCCACCCTAAAAAAAATATTTCGTTAACCTTTTACTGGTAAAGGAGTATATGCATACAAAATTTGGTCTGTGCAATGTGAGATACTCACCGTTACAGGTGGAATTTCGAAACGAAACCTGCTTAACTTTTGTAAGTAAGGTGCAATGAATGAGCTGCCGTCCGCCCCCAATACCCCCCACTATTCCTTTCTGTCCACCCTCCAAACCCTTCCCCTTACACCTCAGCCAGTCCCCGCACACACCCTGAAATTTTGGTAAAAATCGGTGCAGCCGTTAGTGTGCAGGAGTTCAAAATTCTATTCCCCCCCCCCATTCACCCCCACCCTAAAAAAAATATTTCGTTAACCTTTTACTGGTAAAGGAGTATATGCATACAAAATTTGGTCTGTGTAATGTGAGATACTCACCGTTACAGGTGGAATTTCGAAACGAAACCTGCTTAACTTTTGTAAGTAAGGTGCAATGAATGAGCCTGCCAAATTTAAGCCGTCTGCCTCCATGGCAAGTTGGAGAATTAGTGATGAGTGAGTGAGTGAGTGAGTGAGGGCTTTGCCTTTTATTAGTATAGATAAGTGAAATGATTAAATATAATGTGGAGGTGGGAAGGGAGAGTCAGGGGGGTGGGAAATTTGAAAAACTTGGAAGAGAAAAAGGAATAAAAGAAAGTGAGGAGGTGAAGAGTGAAAGAATGAAACAGAGAATTAGGAAGTGTGGGCTAGGGAGGGAGCGAATAGAGGAATTGGTAATAGGCAGGAGAGGGACAATCAGGGAGATGGGGAGGAGGGAAAGTGGAGAGAGGGAAGATGGGGAGGCAATTGAAACAAGTAGGTGATCAGGGGAAAGTAGAAATGTCAGTAAGAATAGTGAGAAGAGATTATAGATATACAGGTGGGGGAGGGAAGGAGGACAGAGTAAGTACATAGGGGAGAGTAAAGAAGGGATGAGAAATAGGAGAAGGAGGGAGAGAGAAATAAAAAATATGGAGAGAGGAAGTGAATGAAAGTAAATATTAGAGACTGGCAGATTGGAGAAAGAAAAGGACAGAGGGAGAGAGAGAGGAGAGATAGAAAGAACAATAGAGAGAAATAAGGAATAATAGAGGAAAGGAAAGAGGGAGAGAAACAGGAGAGAAGAAGAAGAAAAATATTGAAAAGAAAGATAACATTAGAAGAGATGGAGAGAAGAGACAAGGCGACGTGACAGTGACAATGTAATGTGTGTGTCAGATAGACAGTGTGTGAGTGTTTGATATATATTATTGGATGCTGATAAAGATAAATTATCCATTTAGTTAAATCTTTTTACTCTACCCTTAACGCCTGCCTAATGGTTGATTCAGAAGAAGGCAAAAAAAACCCATCTTAAGGAGGAAAAAATTCCTTCCTGACTCCAAATGGCAATCGGAAGAATCCCTGGATCAACAAGAACTTTGCACTGTATTTATAAATTATAAATAGCAGTACCAGCGGTATTTTGCTACTGCCTTAAAGGGACGGAATTCCGATATATCACTCCTAATACTGCTCTAATGACTGTACATTGGGTTTGTGTGTGATGAAGTGTTTGTATTGCTAGAGGTAGAGAAAAGGGGAAAAAAGTGTAAGAATGGTGAGAGAGATTGGGATAGAAAGGGAAGGGGATGTATCTTCCATCCATGACCCATCCCTGGAGTCTTGTACATATCCCCCCCCTCTGCCTCAACCCGGAGGAGGTGGAGGCACTACTGGACACCATACAGTGGACTCGAGAGAGGGCATCAGCATTTTGATGCAGTCTCCCGGGTCTGTGCTCTACCACAAACGAAAATTCCTGTAGGGACAGGAACCACCTTGTCACCCTGGCATTGGTTTCCTTGTTTCTCATCATCCAAGTCAAAGGAGCATGGTCCGAAACTAACCGGAATTTCCTACCTAACAAAAAATAGCGTAATGAGTCAAGGGCCCACTTGATGGCCAGACATTCCCGTTCGACCATAGCATACCTTCTTTCGGCTGTGGTTAACTTCCTGCTCAGAAACAGCACAGGATGCTCCTCACCACCTACGACCTGTGACAGGACAGCTCCCAGCCCAACATCTGATGCATCTGTCTGCACCACAAATTCACGTGAAAAATCTGGAGCAACCAATATCGGATGCTGACACAAAGCGGACTTTAGCTCCTGAAAGGCTTTTTCGGCCTCCATGTTCCAACTCACCATGACTGACTTCCGACCCGTAGTCAGATCAGTCAATGGTGCTGCTAGAGTAGCAAAGTTGGGTATGAACCGCCTGTAATATCCTACTAGGCCCAGGAATGCCCTTACCTGTTTTTTGTAATGGGGCAAGGCCAGTCTTTTATTGCCTCTACTTTATTGAGTTGGGGTTTTACCAAACCTCTACCCACAATGTACCCAAGGTACTTGGCCTCCTCCATACCAATGGCGCACTTTTCAGGGTTCACTGTGAAGCCTCCCTTCCTCAGTGAGTCTAACACAGCTTGCACACGGGGAAGATGGGAATCCCAGTCCCTACTGAAAATCACTATGTCATCAAGATACACAGAAGTGTATCGTTGATGGGGCCGAAGCAACCTGTCCATTGCTCTCTGAAAGGTGGCTGGAGCAGTGTGCAGACCAAAGGGCATCCTTTTATACTGGAACTGACCATCCGGAGTGGAGAATGCGGTTTTCTCCTTTGCCCTTTTGGATAGAGGTATCTGCCAATACCCCTTTGTCAGATCCAGAGTGGTAACAAACCGGGCTGGGCCTAGCCTTTCTATCAACTCATCCACTCGGGGCATGGGGTAGGCATCAAACTTTGACACCTCATTCAGTCTTCTGAAATCATTACAAAATCGCAGAGTACCGTTGGGCTTTGGAACCAGCACAATGGGGCTCGACCACCCACTCTGCGATTCTTCAATGATATCCAGTTCCAGCATTTTTTTAACCTCATCTGCAACTGCTTTCCTGCGGGCTTCGGGAATGCGGTAGGGCCTGACACACACTTTGACTCCAGGCTCAGTGACTATGTCATGCTCTATAACGTGAGTAAGACCTGGCAGTTCTGAGAATACTCCTTTGTTCCTCTGTAAGAACTCTCTCACCTGTTGAGACTGTGCCATGGACAAAGTAGGGGATATTTTCACATGCTCAATCCCTTTGTGGGGCTCAGGGCTTAGGCTTACCAATGCCAGTTCTGGTTCCCGGTCTCTCCAGGGTTTTAACAAGTTTACATGGTAGATCTGATATGGTTTTCTTTTCCCGGGTTGGTACACCTTGTAATTTACTTCTCCCAATTTTTCTACCACCTCAAATGGTCCTTGCCACTTGGCCAGGAACTTGCTTTCCACAGTAGGTATTAAGACTGCCACTCGATCACCCACTTGAAAGTGTCTAACCTTCGCTGACCGATTGTACACCCTCCTCTGTGCCTCCTGAGCACTCTGGAGATGTTCCCGGACCAAGGGCATCACCTTATCAATTCTGTCTCTCATTTGGGAAATATGTTCAACAACTGTTTTATGAGGAGTTGCCTCACTTTCCCAGGTTTCCTTGACAAGATCAAGCAATCCACGTGGCCTCCGACCATACACCAACTCAAATGGCGAGAAGCCCGTGGATGCCTGAGGAACCTCCCGGATAGCAAACAGCAATGCAGGTAGCAGACAGTCCCAATCCTTACCATCCTTTTGTACTACCCTCTTTAGCATGGACTTCAGGGTTTTATTGAACCTCTCGACCAGGCCATCCGTCTGGGGGTGATAGACAGAGGTCCGCAACTGCTGAATCTGAAACAGTTTGCAGAGATCTGCCATCACCCTTGACATAAATGGGGTGCCCTGGTCGGTAAGGATCTCCTTAGGAAAACCAGTCCTCGAGAACATTTGAAACAGCTCCCTTGCAATGATTTTCGAAGTAGGGCTTCTCAAAGGGACGGCCTCTGGGTATCTAGTGGCATAGTCTAGTACTACGAGTATGTATTGGTGTCCCCTGGCTGATTTTACTAGCGGGCCTACTAAGTCCATGGCAATCCGCTCAAAGGGGACTTCGATTATGGGTAGGGGCACCAAGGGACTTCGGAAATGCGGAGCCGGAGCGGTTAACTGGCATTTCGGGCAGGAACCACAGTATTTTTTAACATCTGCCTTAATCCCGGGCCAGAAAAAACGGTCCGTAACCCGCGCCTCCGTCTTTTCAGCACCCAGGTGTCCTCCCAAACCCTCATTGTGGGCCATATCCAGTACCATTCGCCTGTAGGGCTGAGGAACCAAAAGCTGCTCTATTACATCAGAGCGTACCTTGGCTACTCGATACAACAAGTCATCATTCATTGCAAAATAGGGATACCTGTTCTCAGCCCCGGGTTCTTGCGGCACCCCATTTATTACAGTTACCTGCTGACGGGCATGTACTAAAGTGGGGTCTTGTACTTGAGCTGTACCAAAAGCTCCTCTCCCCACTTCCAAACCTGGATGAACAGTATCAGTGGAGGGGACCCCTTCATCCTCCCCAAGCATGACTTGTAATGGAGACATTTCCCCCCCCTCAGAGGTTAACCCAGATTATTTTGCTACCTCTTGCAGGGGTAATTCCACCTGATCCCCTTCTGACATGGGGACAAGCGGATGGACACTCATTTCTACTTCTTTTAACCTTATAGTTGAATCATGCTGCATCAAGTTCCATAACTCTGAAAACAATGGAAAGTCACATCCAATAATAATATCATACACTAGGGAGGGTACCACCCCCACATTATGTCTCATAGTTCCACACGTGGCAGCAATGAAGACAGCAACCAAGGGATATTCCCTAGTGTCCCCATGTACACAAATAACCCGCAGGGTGGGTACTGCTGGATCAACCTGTCCAACCACCCGGGTATGCACCAGAGTCACCATGCTTCCTGAATGAGCATGAGCAGGGAAACCATTCACATTAACTCTGCATTCAAATTGCCTCTTATTCTCAGGGCGTGCAGTGCAATTTATTTGAGCATGAAAAGATACTCGACGGACAGTTCCGCATTCCATTGGCTCTTCTTGCAATGGGCACTGCGCCCTCACATGCCCCCAGGCTTGGCACTTCCAGCACTGTGTTAAGCCAGCCTTCCGGGGGACAACACCATCTTTAGGGGTGCTGTTATTGCTAGACCCCCCACTTGAGCCAGGAAACCGTGTAGCTCCTCCTTCCGACACTGACAATGAATGAGCCTGCCAAATTTAAGCCGTCTGCCTCCACGGCAAGTTGGAGAATTAGTGATGAGTGAGTGAGTGAGTGAGGGCTTTGCCTTTTATTAGTATAGATAATAGACAATACATTTCAACAAATACCTAAGTCATAAACCTTTATATGCGGACGACATGTTAATTTGTTTAGAAAGCCCTTAGTGGATCTTATAAATAATTTCAGCCCACACGCAGGTATATAGTCAACTCAGATACAATAACATCTGGGCAAAAACAGACACCTTTTGCTAAACAGCAAAAATGTATCCCAGATATAACCTCTGAAGACTGGGAAGATATGGCCACATCCCATATAACAGCATCCCTCTCTGCCAATAACTGTCTCATACAACTAAATATACTGCACCAAACATATCTATCCGATATCTTACAAAGAAAGGTGAAATACTGTGTCCAAAATGTAAAAATGCAAATGTCAATTTTTGGCATCTAATTTGAGAATGCCCTCAAGTACACCAGTTTTGGACCGAGATGGTACACCTACTATCAACATTAGTGCAACCCTCTGTGGAATTTGGGGGGAAAACATGTATTCTAGGAATACTTGACCCACAAATATGGAACAAATTCCAAATAATCTTCCTAAGAGAGGTCTCTTCTTTGCCTGAAAGGAAATAGTATTAAACATGATGGCCCCAACCACACCAAAGTCCAAAAATTGGATCAAACTAGTAAACCATGTTCTTCTGTATTAGATATTAATATATGTACATAGAGCCTGCCCCAGCAAATTTAATAAAATATGGGATAGCTGGTTTAATGCCCCTCAGACCATCTCCTGATTATTACTACTATATTGTTAATAAATGTTTATTGAAATATGTAACAACCATATAAGCAACAGGTTACTCACATTTACGAATAGATTCCTTTGAAAGTTGTTTTTAACTACTAAATAATTATCATGTGACAATCTAATAGCAAGCTAAATAATCCAATATGCAACAATGTTAAGCAAAATGTATTTGGACTGCAATTGTATAATTTTCTTTCATTATGTCACTCAATAAAACAAATTAAAAAGAAAAAATAACCTTTTATAGATATTAGAAATTATTTTCTTTTATGATGGTCAGACATCATGTATTTGTATACATAAGACAGGGTTGAATTGTAAGAGGTAGTCTCCTTAGGTGGGATAATCCATATACGGGGTACTTTAATGTGGACAGACAGGTTGTGTAATAGTAGAATAACCCTTTTTTCATTTTGTACAGTTATGTGGGTTCTCATAGAGAAGTTTGGAATTGGCCTTTAGATAGAATGGGGGGGGGGGTGTACACATTGTTGTAGTAATTAAGATTGCCTATTATAGTTATACAGTAAGACAGAAGTGAGGAGGAGGTTGAGGTAGATAGAAGTTGGGATTGGCGATGGGCAGGATTTTTTGTGACCATCAATATATAGGCATTATCTTTGGTCATTATAGTCCCGTATATGAGGGTGGAATAGGATGGTCCACGTTATTAATTTGGCTTGAAAACTATTTCTTCTTCTTCTGTTTTATTCTTCCACTTTTTTGGACTGTATCTCCTCCCAGTTTTTGAGCTAGAGACATGAGCTTTAAGGTCTTCCCTAATAGCTGCTATTTCAGCTCTGCATGTTTGCTGAATGTTGGGTTAATAAACAAAAGTCCTCTTTGGTAGGAATACTTGTTAATATTTCCTGGAGGGAATTGACGGTGAAGGTCCCTTAGGTGGGAAGTAGAGGTGATTGGCCAATCTGGAATATGGGGGACAGGTGCCCTGCTTGGGAATTTGGGGAGTTCTGTCCATGTTTGTTACTGGGGAAGTCCCTGGGGAGATAGGCCCATGTGCTTGGTAGGCCGCAGGTTCAGTGTGTTGGGGCTTTTGCTGTATTGGATGAGGGGATATCGGCTTACCCCTCCGTTGGTCTGGGCCTCCTTGTGCAGCTGAGAGTTTCCCTGGGTTATCTGGTGCTGCGTCCCGGGATGGATCTGCTTGGCAGAGGTGTGTCCCGGGAGCACTGGGCCCAAGATGGCGGCGGCACGCTTGTGCTCCCCCGTATTCTTGGGGGAAATATTCTCCCAGATCGCTCTGGTCGGGCAGTTGCAGGTTCCGAGCGCTGCCCGGCTGTTTAGCATTCCTCTTCCTGCCCATATAAGCTCTGTGCGGTGGGTGGAAGGGGTTTAGGTCCGTCTTTGTGCTGGCTATAAGCAATACCTGACAATTTACCTAAAGTTATTTTTAGACCACAGTTAGGCTGAGGCCACACTGCAACCCACACAGGAATCGCTTGCGTTTTGTGCATGCATTTTCGCCATTTTGCGTTATGGAAATGCATGCGATAACGCACCAAAAATGGTGAACGCATGCGTTGCCAAAGTGCGAACGGACGCGCAATCGCACGCGCATCGGAAATCGTGGAAATTTTTCGCCTTCCCGCGATTTCCATTTTAGCGAAAACCGCGGGCGCAATTGCAAACACGAAACGTGTGAAAAACGCGCTACTGTGGCCTCACCCTTAGAATCATTTTATTGCCCAAACTACTTTGTGTAGTTACATATCACCTATGGTAAAATTTACTAACAACATTGGTATGGGGTGAAGGCAGACACAGACTTAAACCCCAATGCCGGTTACCATCAACTGTCAACATTCACTATGTATGGGAATGCAAAAAATTAAGAGTGAGATTTACAATGCTGCTATAGCCCCGGATAAATCTCCCCCTACTAATTCAATATGCGCTTTCAGGATTTACTCACAGTATGTTTTATATGCCAGCTAATTTATACACCAGCTAAGATCTGACAAAGGTGGGTCCTGCTAGCGTCTCCCCCTCCAAGTATCTTCATATGGCTCTGCTCCTCTAAGCATTCCAGTCTGCTCCACGTGGTTATTCTCTGCACCGCCCAGTTCAAAGTCACACGCATTAGCTCCGTTTTGGATATGAAGTTTTTTTGGTGATGATTGTTTAGTCATTAATCTTATCAGCTCAGGGAAGCTTATTAATTTTATGGTTGCCTGTTGATGGGAGAAGTTGTTGTTTAGTTGTAGATATGAAAAAAATGCTGATGGAGATAGCTGATGCTTTCGTCTAAAAGCATCACAGGTGAGGATTTTTTTTTGTCTGTGCATAATTGGGAGCAGTCGTAGATCTTTTATCTTGTATCTTTTGAAAAAGAGTTTTTGGTAGTAGGTAGAATTGATTGATGTAGTGGTCTTAGTTTATGCGAGTACCATGGGATTTCTGAAAAATATAGATTTTCTATTTTGGACAAATATTTACCGCTGTCTGTTGCAGAAGCATATTTAATAGCTGATATTTGTGCTTCAATATATTAGAGTTGGCTATTTGGAAGGCCAGCCCACCACTACGGCCTTGATTTATCAGTATGTGGAAGCTTATTCTGGATCTAGCGTGGGACCATACAAATCCTCGGGTCAGGACTCAGCCGTGTACCTGCATCTTAAGGATAAAGGACATACCTTTGAAGATTGTAATGTAAACATATTGGCGAAGGAACGTGACTGGTTCAAGAGAGGTGTTAAGGAGGCCATTTATGTGAAAATAAAGAAACCAAGCCTAAATAGAGGTGGGGGGGGTTCGACACCAACTGTCTGCCATGTACAATGCTGTATTAACACCTTACTCTGGGCGTTCCTATAACACCTCTTAGCCACTATCCAATCATACCCTTAACACCTGGCTGTGATATGCTAATTGGGATTTTCCAGGGTACATATTTGCCACAGATTCTTGTACAAGTCATTCTGAATTGAGAAAGCCAGTCGGTATGGAGATAGTTAAAAAGGTTAGGGAGAGAGAAAGTGGGGGAAGATATTAAAAGGAGTATATCATCTGCGAACAAAGAGATTTTGTGGGTATTTTGGGTAACTTGTAGGCCCGAGAAATCTGGTGAGGTGCGTATGAGTGAGGGGTTCAATTGATAGAGCAACGGTAAGGGGGAATAGGGGGCATCCCTGTTTGGTTCCTCCTTAGATGGGAAAGGGGTTTGATGTGTACAAATATAGTCAAAATGACATACCACACTTCCCAATTTGTTGGTCCTCAGGGTGCTGTCCCATGTAGCCATGTACCACTTCCACGGCAAACCAATATTTCCAACATACAAAAGTCCATGGACACACACTGTCTGGTGAAGTAAGCCACTTAAATTCTCAAACAACGTTTTGGGGGTTTCTTCGTCAGGTGTGCTCCCACCCTACACCCACAATTCCTTTTAAAACCCTAGACTCATGGGTAATCCTCTAACAATTAACCCATTATGGCTGGGAAAATAGTAATTCCTCCCAATGTGCAACCATTTAAAATACAAAGAAGCTAACCAGTAGTGTTATCTTAAAGTGCTGTGTTGCATCTAATAACATAGTGCTATATTAAAATGCATACAATTTAAAATGTAATATTAAATGGGAACTGTGGTCCAAAAATGACTTTAGGTAAATTGATATGAATTGCTCCCCTGAGAATTTTTGCAATTTATTTCCATTGTTTATTTTGCATAGTTTTGAAGATATTTACATTTTTGTGTGTGATATGGCAGCAGCATCACCAGGTACCCTGCACTTCCTGCTCTGAAACTGTCAGTCAATCTGTCCTGTGTCTCCTCCTCCCCTTTGCAGCCCCCCTGGTCCATGCCACTCATGGACCCCATGGTCCCTCCAGTTGCAGGCCCCCCATGACCCATTATCTTACAGCCCCATGTGGCCCCGACCACTCGCGGATGCCTAAGCCCCATCCACTCGCGGGTGCCTAAGCCACGCCCACTTATGGGTGCTGTGAGTTACTCAAGACCCCCCCCTACAGAAAACTCTGTGGAATCAGCCTTTTTAGGCAGAGTGAGAACTCTGCCTGAAAAGGCTGTTTTCACACAGTGAAAGAGAAGGGCTGTAGATTCCCTTACCTTCCCTGTCAGGACACACAGCAGAGAGGAAGAGGGACTTCCTGTCTCCCTCACACAATGAGGGAGTCTGAGGCTGTGCTCGCCGGCGGCACTGCAGGAGAAGCCTCAGGAATGTCACAAGTCAGCCTCCCACCCATTAACTTTCTGGTCAGTCATTTCTGTATATCTTGGGCTGCGGAGCACGAAGAGAGGTTGTTGATGGCTCTTAAAGGTAGGAAACTGGTTTATGCAAACTCAACTTGTTTATGCATTATAAAATGCATAAATATCATTTGATGTGTATCCCATGTGTTGAATAAAAGCCTGTGGTGAGTGATATAACCTCTGTAGTGCTGAAATTAAAGAGGATGGGAAGTGGAATTTAAGGGGTTCCTGAAACATTCCTTCTGAACATCTAGAGAGAGCAGGAGAATGGGAGTCCATTTTTTATGTGAGTGTGAGATTAGGTTGATGGTATTTCTTATCAGTTGCTTGTCTTTGTAATATAAAGCCTAATTAGGGATAGTAGTATTTGGTTCAAGTGGCTGGCTAAGATCTGTGAAGATTTTTAAATCTGTGATAATTAATGATATTGGTCAATTTGAATAAATTGTGGGATCTTTACTTTCTTTGGTGAACATTGTTATAGCTGCTGTGTTCATATGTAGGGTAGGGAAAGTGTCTTTGAAGAATGAGTTATTAGATGGTGTAATATTCAGGGGGATATGGGATCCCCCTGAAGTTCACACAGGTTAGGCAGCCTCAAAGTTCAAAATAATGGTTTTGTTTATTTGCAACATAAATTTGGCATCTGCAGCAAAACAGTCAAACAGGGAAAAAAGAAATGCAGCTTCACTCAGCAAATCAAATTATCAAATCAAATCAAATCAAATTAAGTCCAGCTTTCTTCAGCAGCCCAAACTTTACAGACTTTGCAAATAAAACACAGTTCATTTACTAACACACCTCAGTGTTTCTTTTGTTTCTTTTAGCAAGAAGGTTACCTTCCTTGTAACACTGGGAAATCCAGCCAGGAGCTCTGATCCACACACCCTCCAGCCTGCACAGCTCATCAGCCATACACCTGCTCAGGCAATCACACACTCCTCTTTCCCAGAGCTCCTTGCAGACATTCCTTCCTGCAGCAGGTTAACCCCCAATGTACTGGCATTAAAAGGAAACAAGACCAAAAATAGGAGATATGTATCTTCCATCCATGACCCATCCCTGGAGTCTTGTACAATGGGTATGCTAGTAATTGAGGGGCGAGGTGAGGTGTTTAGTTTTATAATTTTGAGAGTAAGAGTTCTCTTGTAACGTGAATGGTTGGGCTAGATATTCTTGTTTCTCCTTAGTAAGTGCTGGAAGTGAAATTCTATTTAGAAATTGTTGTAGGGTTTGGGTCTTAGCTGCGGGGGTTTTGTTGTTGCTATATGGGGAGTGATAGTAGTTCTTGATTTCAAGTTTTTTTTTTTTGCCATCTGGTTTTGTTTCCCTTATTATCTTGTAGCGTTAGGAGAGTGTGTGGCTTATTGGCAAATTGGTAGTTTTGGACTTTAGTTCTATTCATATGTAGGGCCGCTTATTGGGCTAGAGCTTCATTCAGAGAGGCTCAGGCTTTAATTAGTTTTTGGCATGTTGATTGTGAGGGGGATTTTTTATGCTGAGTGGTGATAGTATGGAGTAGTTTTGAAGTTTGTTATTTTCCTTTGTCTTTTGGTAAATATGTGGCATGTGAGATAAAGAGGCCTCTAACTACTGCCTTGTGGACATCCCAAATAATGGGTAGCAATATCTCTTCCTCTCTGGTCTGGTGAAAAGAGGTGCACTGTTGTACATTGCGATGCAATCCACTTACCAGAGCGCATGCGATCATCATTTTTGGTGGGATTCGCATGTGCTGTAGTGTGGCCTCAACCTTACTTAAGATCCTGATAAGCTAGAGACATCATCATATGCTTGTTTGAAAGGCATGATAGAACTTTGTTAAATAGAGGGCTATTATACTAAATTATATCCTATCAATACTGTTCTTAAAGTGGATGCTTTCAAACTATGGTGATATACAAATATGGGTTCAGTTCTCCTTTAAAGAATATTGATTAAGTAAGTAATAATTAATTAACTGGTATTAATATATATAATTTGCATTGCTCCAAGGATTCTTCCAAAATTCATGTCCAAGGTTTTTTACGTATCTGATACATACCTGGCTGGGTGGTGTATCTGGCCATGTATTTACCAGATGCGTACCTGTGCCTTAAAAAAAAAATGCTGTAAGCAGTAGTGGGGCACAATCCAAGTGCCCCACTACTCCCCTTGATCCCCCATTAGTTTAATTTGAATTTAAAAGCCAGATCATATGGGGGGGCGTGGCCTGGCTTGAAGCAGGACACGCAGGCAGGTAGCTCCGCTCCACAAAAAATATCCTGCAGTGATCCTGAGGGGGTAAGAGACCCTAAACCCACACCTGCACCCACCTTGAGAGCCACAGAAGCTCACGACAACACCAGCCGAGCCGGGGAATGGATCCCTGCAGCCCCCGAGACACGTGCAACTTTCCCGCCCCCCCAGAGGCCAAGCCCGGCCTAGGCCACCCACCAGACAGCTACAGCAGGCCAGGGGTTAGAACAAACCCCTCCTCAACTGTCTGGGGATCTGACCAGGGTGAAAGACCCAGCAGCCCCAACCACCACCCCTGTGCACTGGTGTGGAGCAGCCCCTGAAACTGCACCTAGGTAGGCCCCACCGTGCAGGGGTACACCCACAGGAGGCACCCAGCTGAAGCCCCAGAACCCTGGTAGGTGTCAGAGACCCACCATTAGCAGGATCCTGAGATAACCCACCTACCTCCTCCAACCGCTGACATCCCCCTGAAACAGTCTGAGACCCCCTGTGTCGTGCAGGTGCTAACTAACCCCGACACACGCCACCCAGTGTTCCACAGATATGACACCAGGGAAAAAAAGACACCGCGGCTAAGCTGGACCGCTTCCGCCACCAAGAGAAACAAGGAGCAGAGCAGGCCCCAGTTCTTGAGTCGGCCTCACGGGCAGGTGACACTGCCCCTTCAACAACTGACAAGGTGTTGGAGGCCATAGCAACCTGCCAGGCGACCCTCACCTCAAAATTGGATGAGGTCAAAATAGACCTCTCGCTCCCCTGGCAGGACATGCACTCTGAGGGTGACAGAAACAGAAGGCCGCATTAGCAGCATCGAGGACCAGGTGGCGCCACTCCAGCAAACCAGAGATGGCAACAAACTCACCATACAGGCCCTGCTCTCTCGCCAAGATGATCTAGAAAACCGTCAGAGGCATAACAACATTCGCTTCGTCGGCCTCCCGGAGAGGGCGGAGAGCCCAGGCCCAGCCGGATTCCTTGAGGGACTTCTCATAACATCATAACAGCATATGGTAAAGAAATGTTCTCTCCTAAATTCACGGTTGAACGAGCACACCGTACCACTCCCCCCCCAGGACCTTCATTGCAAAGTTCCTGAATTACAGAGATACACACCTCTGCCTCCAGAGGTATTGCAATCCTAATAACCAAAACAATGCAATTTGAACTACACGAGTCGAAGCTGGACCGTCAAGGCAAATTTGTATATTTACGTGGCACTTTACAATCCAAGCCCATCATGGTGATGGGCTTCTATATCCCCCAACTTTTGATATATCAGCTATCCGTATAGGTATCCAATATATGGCGGATCACCCTAATATACCCGTAATATGGTTAGGGGACTTTAACACAGTCCTGAACCTCACCCTTGATAGAATGCACTCCAACAACTGGTCGCCACCGCCTAACCCCCACACAAGGTTTAATAGGTTAATGACAAGTATTAATATGGTCGATGTGTGACGCCATCAACACCCCCACGATAGGGCCTACTCCTGCTTCTCCCCTACCCATCACACCATTTCCAGGATTGATATGATTTTAACCAATGTGCAATTACTCTCCCTATTGCAGGACTCCGGGTACTCACCAAGACTCCCCATGCTGGGCAACCCTATATTGGGCAAGATGCCCCACGCCCCCTCACTGGAAGCTAAACCCATTTTGGCTTAATCTAATCTCAGAGGACTCTGACCTCTCAGAAATTTGGGAAGAATTTTTTCAATTCAACAAAAGACACCAGCAGTGGTATGGGAGGCGTTCAAACTTTCAAACTACATGCACGCATGACGCTTACAAACGCAATTAACCAAATTAAACGCCAGTCATCAGCAGCCGAAAAAACAGCTACCCAAGCATTAGAAAAAGCCACACTGGACTTTCAAACAAACCCCTCTCCCGAAAACACACAAGCCCTCAGACTCCAATCTAAAATAACGGATCAAATTCTCTTGGCACGAGCCAACAAAAAATTACTTTTCAAAGCCCAAAATTTCTATGAGCAAGGAGACAAATGTGGCGAATTACTAGCCTACATTGCTAATCATGAGCATAAACCACCTATAACCATCACCCTTAAACCAGCTGATGCGCCACCCATTACAGATCCCCAAGGCATAATAGAACACTTCGCAACCTACTACAAACACATATACTCTTCAACCCTATCCTACACGAATACCGAAATAGACAGGTACCTCAGCAGTTTCACCCTCCCTCGCCTATCCACACAGCACAAACAAATACTCGACTCCCCGATCTCCGTGTTCGAAATCCAACAAACTATCTCCCTCATTAAAAGACACAAAGCCCCTGGCACAGACGGGCTACCGTCTGAGTTTTACCACTGTTTCTCCGAATCCTTAGCACCCCAATTACTTGATTTATATAACCACATGTTCAGTACTCAAACCCTCCCACACACTATGTCAGAAGCACTAATAATTCTAATCCCCAAACCAGACAAAAACCCTCATCTCCCCAAATCCTACAGGCCGATTTCATTACTACAGGTAGACGTTAAAATCCTGGCTAAATTACTCTCCCTCAGACTGAACAAAGTTATTCACTCACTCATACACGCTGACCAGACGGGTTTCATCCCCGAAAAAAATACCTTGTTAAACACCAGACGCCTATTCTTAAACCTCAATGCCCAACATGAAACGATGGGAGCCAGATGTGTTGTGAGCCTGGATGTGGCGTGGGCCTTTGACTCAGTGGAATGGGCCTTCCTATGGAGGGAAGGTTCGGTTCCGGCCCCGGCTTCACTAACTGGCTGCAAATACTCTACTCCCAACCCCGGGCCAATGTGACAGCCAATGGCTGGACCTCAGAATTATTTCCCCTCACAAGAGGCACCCGCCAGGGATTTCCCTTATCCCCCCTTCTATACGCCCTAGCGGGAGAACCACTTACAACTAAAATACGGAATGACCCTATGATTAAGGGCATGTCCCTAGACACGCAAACTGAGACAATCAGCCTGTACGCTGACGATATGTTGCTCTACCTAACAGACCCTGATATCACACTACCACACACTCTACAAATAATTAATGAATATGGAGGCTTCTCAGGTCTAACAATTAACTGGAACAAATCCCAAATACCCCCCCTAGATAGTTACCCCCCCACCCTGACGAGCGCACAAACCCCCCTTAATAGAGTGGCAGCCATTAAATATCTAGGTATTCATATTACAAGGAACCCGCAAGATTATATAACCCTCAACATGGAACCCCTAATTCGAACCATCAAAGGCAAAATACAAATCTGGAGCAAACTTCCGCTGGGCGTCACGGGTAGAGCCAACCTCATCAAAATGATATTGTTACCAAAGGCCCTCTATATCCTATGGCATTTCCCAATATACATTCCCCTCAAATACTTTAAAATAATCGATTCACTGCTAAAACCTTTTGTTTGGGGCCCAACCAGACACAAAGTGGACCGGCTCACCCTTCAGCGCCCGGCGGAACTAGGAGGCCTGGCAGTTCCTAACCTAAACTTATACTATATAGCCTCGCAAATATCCCATCTGTATCATTGGAGTCAATCAGATTCAACAAAGATGTTAACACTACTCAATATCCCCCAAAACAAACTACTCCCAGACATACTGTATCTTATCTCCCGTGGTAAATCTGGCATAACCACGACACCACTTACACACCCACTCCTGCAACAAGCCCTCAAAATCTGGGATATCGCCCTTAAACATTTAGGCATACCACAGATCAACAGTAATACTCCACTATGGCATAATAAAATCCTCCAGGAGTTTATATCGCTTCCCCACGCGAAGCATGGTTTAATCATGGAATCCAATTACTTGCCCACCTCATAGACGAGAATGCCCAAAAATCCTTTGAGCAATACAAACAGGAGTTTGGGCTCCCTAACTCCATGCTCTATACATACCTACAGACCAGGCATGCATTTGTAACCCAATTCAACAACCTGATCCCAGATATAAAATCTAATCCACTTCTATAACAACTCTGAGGTCAATCTTCCGCTAATCTAATCTCACGCATTTACCTCGCATTACAAAATCAAATGGTCAAAGTTAGAACAGAAGCCAAAAAAATATCCTGGGATGTGGGCCCCCTAGAGGACGGGGAGTGGGAGGAGGCCCTGGAGTCCTGCAAACTGGTATCCCCCAAAGCGTCAGACAGACTGTTTATTATAAGTAGAGCGTACCTAGCCCCAATTCAAATTTCAAAGTGCAAGTCAGAACGTAGCCCATTTTGCCCAAAATGCCAAGCAGCCCCCGGCACTTTCTACCACATCCTGTGGTCCTGCCCGCAAGTCCAGGGCTTTTGGCAACAAATATTCCAATTCCTCCATGACTATATGGGTTCACCGGTGGGTTTAGATCCTAAGGCTTGAATCCTAGGTATACTAGATGATACCCCTGCTGATAAGTATCTCAAAACTTTTCTATTGGAAACATTATTTTTAGTCAGAAAACAGATTTCCCGCGTCTGGATTCAACCAGCGCCTCCACAGACGGACTCCTGGAAAACAGCAGTGAACGCCATTCTCCCATATCAAAAACTACTATACACCCACCGAGGATGCCCGGCCAAATACGATAACATTTGGTTTCCTCTCCTGGTTACCGAGTGTGGCAGCCCCCCCCCCAGAAGTAACGGAACTGTATAATGCAGATTATAATTGCTAACTGTCAAGCCAAGGTTAAAGCACACAGTGATTAGTGCAACACACGCAGGACCTTTTCTTTTTTTATCTATTTCTTAGTATTCTCTCTCGTTTTCGATAAATGTCTCAATTTAACCATTGATATGACACAAGCATCTGTTCTATACGAAATGTATCTAAAATGTTGAAGACTTAAAATAAGCAATGTTTAATATTTTGTTCAAGTTTCAATAAAGAATTCCTCCGTATGGAGGGGATTAAAAAAAAAAAAAAAAAAGCCAGATCATATAATGTAGCTAGGAACCGGGCTTTTAGCATGTGTGTGGGTAAGGGAGAAACCGGTGACATTATAAGTCTTCCCCATCTACCCTGGTGGCCCAGTGTAAGGTACTGAGCTGCAATCTCCACTAAAATTGCAGTTCAGTACCTCCTATAGCAAGCTGCCATGAATGGATCACAAAAATCCATTCACAAAAAGGATTTTTGTAGCTACTGAGCAAAGTAAAATGGTGACAGATCAATAGGTGATCAGTCCTGATCACCTAAGTACTGATATTTGTCAATGAAAAAAAAAAAATCACTTAATGGAAAATACTTTCCAGGTAGAAACTTATGGAACAGTCCTACAGACAGGGCTGTAAAAAGAACCAGCTCCACCGCACCTTAAAGGGACGGGCACATACTCCATCATATAATTATCCCCTTAAATATCTTAAGACAGGATATTGAATGTACCAAGGTGATCCAAGCATAATTCATTTTATTTACATAACATAATACACTCAATACATAATCTGAATGAAAATAAAAACAATATGAAGTGCAATAGAGAGGGCGAGTATATAAAGTATGAGCAGCATGAATAGCACAATATGCATAAATAAATGAATAAATAGATACCCCTGCCTAAAGTCCAGTATGATATAGTGGATAATGCACCCCCAACTGTAAATTAAGGATATTAGAATTATTTCACGAGGAGTTCCGTGACCATATAAAAGCAAAAGGCCGCAGGCCGAGTACCTTTTATACAGGGCATGAAACGCCAAGGTGACTTCTAATATTTAATTTACAGTAATTTACAGTTGGGGGTGCATTATTTATTATAACCTACCCCTTTGTGGCTTCTGCTTTCCTTCTCCTGCTGGAACTGTAAGATTATAAGGCTATAATCTTACAGTTTCTCCCATAGAAATCCACTACAGGGGTAGGTTATAAAGGATATAATTCACAGGTTGACAATACTATTCCCCAGTCTCAAGTTCAAATATGGTAGAAAAGGGGAACTATAAGAAAAGGCACAGGGTAAGTATGCATATGCTATAACTAAGTTATGTGACTAAAGCAAGCGTAAATGTATGCAGGCAGATATGCAAGATGTCCTCCAGATATAGATATAAAGCGTTAAAGCAAAGCGTACCCCTAAGCATCAGGGGGAGGTAGATGCAAACATTAGTGGAACAAGCTCACCCACTACAGCATAGCCAGTTGCGTTCTCTCACAACGCCAGACTCCAATGGAACCATGACTCGATCCTTCCTCACGGGTCCACAGCTGTTCAGGTGTTCCCCTAAATGCAATAGCTCCGGACAATACAATCACCCATATACTTTCCCACTGTCAAAAACATGCTCTATTGTCGCATACGAACAATTGGCTGTTACACTCCTCTCACAGGTGCAACACGACCGACGCACGTTTCGGGACGTCTCAGTCCCTTCTTCCGTGTTACATGACTTCCCGAGCACACATATTTATACATAGAAGATACAGGTGAAGCTACAAATTCCTCCCAGTGGATGCACAGACCTAGCTGTACCCAAGTAATTAAACCTTTAAATCACATATATGCACATTTCAGTGTAATAATATAGCACAACAGTTATATATCTTGAATTAACACATGACCTACCTTTATAAAAACATATTAAACATTAATTCTTCATTTAAACCAGCAGGGCTCCTGGAATTCAAGGTATAGATCCATTTTGCTTCCTGACGCAAAATGATAGTGTCCCAGTTTCCTCCCCTCTTAGGTCTTTCTATTTTTTGGATACCCCAAATTTTAATACCTTTTGGATCACTTTGATGATGTTCCCTAAAATGGCATGCTACTGAGTTTTTTCATTCTGATTCCCAATATCCCGTATATGTTCCAAGGATCTTTGGGCTAATGATCTTATAGTTTTACCTACATATATTTTGGGGCAGGTACATCGTAGTACATAAACTATCCCCCTTGTTTTGCAATTTATAAAGCTCTTTATCTTAACTTTTCACAGGTTTCAAAAGTTTTTTTAGGAGCCATATAGGGACACGCTTTACATTTGCCACAATTTCTGCCCTATAGTAGGGGCCTTTCTTGCAGTTATCCTAGGCATAGGGGACAGAATTTTTTTGAGACATGGGTCTCTATATATAATGTGCCAGTGTTTCTTTAATAATGTTGTGATAATATTCCAATCACTATTGTATTCTGTTATTAGTCTAATTGTTCCATCAGATTCCTTCTGTTTGTCTCTGAACACAAGATCCTCTCTTTTGGAGTACTTAGCTTTCTTATATGCTTTGCTTATCCAGGCTTTAGGATAACCCCGTTCATGAAATCTGATATTAAAGGAGAAATAAACTTAAATTTTCAAAAACCTAATGTGAAAGTTTTTCTCCCCAGAACACCTATACATTGCAAGATTCTTCTGTGGTACGTTGCATTTAGTATATGTGAAAAATAGATTCTGTAAATAAGAAGGCTTGTTGTTGCCAGTACAACCCACAGCCCATGAAGTCATCAAAGAACCACGCCCCCTGACCCCAGTATACACTGTCGCTATGCACAGTGTTTCTATACAGATGTCTACACACCAATATGGAATCCCTGATAAGACTTTGAAAGCTGCTTGTTACCCTGCAGTTAGTGTGAGTTGCTGGAAAATAAACTGCAGGGTAACAAGCAGCTTTCAAAGGTATCAGGGATTCCATATTACATTTTTTTAAATTATTCTTTTCCTAGCAAAAGATAAAGCTTCCAAATGTAACTGGATTCTCTGCTTATTCAGTGTTGGCGCACAGGGTAAGGCACCGGGTTTAAAAAAAAACAATACAGAGTTCAGAAGGTCACAAGTTCAATTCCCCAGATACGTATACCTTTTTTTGTTTCTATTATATTCCATGCAAAAGATAAAGCTTCTAATTATACCCAGACATTCAGCTTGTTCAGAGGTGACTCACCTTGTAAAGACGCCAGGTTTAGACACATACAGTTCAGAAGATCACAAGTTCACTACCCCAGCTAAACCTTTTTTTTGTTTCTATTATATTCCATGCAAAAGATAAAGCTTCTAAATGTTCCTAGGCTTTCAGCTTATTCAGTGGTAGCTCACCTTTTAAGACGCCAGGTTTATATTGTGTCTCTCTTAGCCTAGAGGTAAGAGTTCTGCTTTTATTTAAATAGCAATTTATTGGCACAAAAATACATCCAAATATATATAAACCCAATGCCCTAGGTTTATGTATAACCTAGGGCTACCTCGTTTTCAGGACTCCGGTATTGAGACTTACGCTATATATTTATTAAGCTGGGGACGCCCAGCTTGGTGTTTTGGTATTATTATATGAGGTGGAGGGGGTTAGGGCATTGGGTTTATGTATATTTGTGCCAATAAATTGCTATTTAAATCGTAGATGCCAAGTGTGTGAGTGCTTAGTGAGGATACTGGGATCTTTGTATGTCCCATTTAGAGTGGTGTTTTAGTTATAGTGTGATCCTCAGCACCATCCGATCATTCGGGTAAAACACATCTAGTAGATTTTATGGTGGTGCGCCCTCTGTCATTTATATAAGAGTTCTGCTTTTAGCAGAGTAAATGTAAATGTGCAAGTTGCAGGTTCTATTCCCCGCACTGACTTTTATTTTTGCTGAAATGTAAGTATTCGGTTTCTTGCATCCATGCTATCTATGAAATACACTGCAAAGATTACTTTTCTTTTTGTATGAAAAGTAAAGGATTATATCATTGTTAGGACAAGAGCCTTGAATGTGTTTGAAAACAAAAAACTGAAATCCCTGTTCTGTGTCATGGAAAGGGAGGATCTCTGTGTTATAATGTGATTGTTTGTCAGCTGCTAGAAAGCAAGGCTGCAACTTCCTTGTTTTGATCTGTTGAGCTCTATAGAACATGTGCCTGTACGCAGACACTTAGCTGGTCTAACTCACAAGTTATTTTCATAAATCACCCAATGGCCACAGCAGAGGTGAGACACAGCTTTTTGTATGTTTGTGAATGTGCTATGTCTATTGGGACAATGTTGTCTGGAGACTTTAGTTCCCCTTTAAGATTATCAGCTTCTTTTTCAAAATTACACAATTACAATTACAGCGGGCTCTGATGTACCGTCCCGTTGGGATACTTTTTAAAAGGGAGGTGGGATGCATACTGGAAGCCTATAGGAATGTATTACCTGCCGTAGGCTTTCGATAAATATTAGTATGTAACTTATTCCCTAATGAAAAATCTTTAAATAAAGAAATGGAATTTCATCCTTGTTCAGAATATGAATTATTAAATTGTACCATAACGTAGATTTAGGGGTGTTTAGTTTGAAAAACTGGAAGCTGTTCAAAATTTCTTCTCGGTAATTGCCTTATGCCTTGGTCCCCATTGGAGTTAGTTGGTAGCTGTGTCTGTGTACACCATTACATGTGGCATATCGCTTGATTCAGAAATGTGATTGCTACTGATTTTTAGTTGGTTGTTTTACTTATGTTATGGGTTTGGGCAAGATTAGTCCTTTATTTTTTCAGAAAATCTCATAAAAATCATGATATTTTATGAAGACCTGTGTCCAGAATTTTGCACATGCAAATTAAAGAATGGCATTGTTACGTAGCTGATGGTGTATAAATAACAAAAATATATAGTTTGAATTTCTGAGACTTTGTTCAAAATAGAAAGCTTGTTGATTTTGCACTTAAAGGGTAACTGTGCTCCAAATATGACTTTAGATAAATTGACAGGAATTGCTTTCCTGCGTATTTTTTCAATTTACTTTTATTATTTTTATACTTTTATGTCTAATATGGTAGCAGCATCACCAGACCCTGCACTAAGTGCACTTAATGCAGGGTCTGGTGTGAGAGTTAAATTTACAGACATTACATGTGGGACATGACATGATGTGGGCTGTGTTGTTCTCCCTCTCCTCCAATTATGCACTCCTTCAGTCACTGTAACTTAATCTATTTCTGGTTTCTTCTGCTTTCTTCTGCTTTCTCCTGCACTAAGCATGTGCCAACCGCAGATTAGAAGGAGGACTAGTATTTGTGACCGCAGATTCAGAACCTCCCTCGTCCTAACTTTCTAATCTGTGATTTCTTCATATCTTGGACTGAGCAGCATGTACAGGTGGTTGATGGCTCATTTTAAAAAGGTAGGAACCTTGCCTTTGATTTAAAATCAAATTGTTTGAAGACCACAGTTTCCCTTTAAGCATTGGCTAGTTGGTGGCTCTGTGTGCACTCGTGCATATGTCATAATGTTTTATTTAGGAGAGATTAGGATTTCAGATTTCTGTTGGTTTCAAACTTTCTGCTACAGTATTTCTGTAAAATGTACCCGTCTCTATTATTTTTTGGAATATAAGCAAAAACATACCTCTCTTATAACAAACTGGGGATATTTTGTTTCTAAAAATCTCTCACTTATGGGGATATCTTGGTTAATTTGGTATTTATTGTACGTTAACTGTCAGAAGTACTTTTAGGTTGTTACACTGACTGACAATTACTTTGCTGATAAGGAGGAGGGAGAGCATTCCTGTGATCCATAATTGACTTGGCCGCTCGCTCCTCATCAGCACAGTAATTCAGTCAGTCAGTGTACAAAAACGGGCTTGTTATCTACATTACTAATACAGGGAGGGAGAGAGACATGGGGAGGGGCAGTGGAATACAGGAAGTCACTCAGTGACATCACTGAGTGACTGATTATATAGATTCTTGCCACTGCACCTCCCCATTGAAATGCCAGAGCCTTATGTATTATATATCAGTTAGGGGCAGGTAACTGACCATTGACCATTTTTTCTTGTTTTAAGGGTGGGCATGCCCTTTAAAACATCATAATCCATTCTGATTAAATACATATATTTTTAATATTGTGTGTATGGTTGCCATGGGAACAAAAAGGTTGGGTGGGTGTTGGAGTGTATCAGTAGGTGTGTGTACCTGTGTCTGTGTGGTGTTAGTTTTATAGTCACAAACATATACTCCTAACTCTTTAATGTTTGGGTGTGGTTGCCATGGAAAGGGGTAGGTTGGGTTGTATCAGTACAGAAGTGTGTGTACCAGTGTCTTGAGTGGTGTTAAGCATTGTTTTTGCACTTCAGACCATAAAACAAACTTTTTTGATGGTTTAGGTGTGGATGCCATGGAGATGGAATGGTAGGTTTGGTTGTGAGGGAGTATGAGTAGGTGTGTTAATGTCTCTGTGTGGTGTAATGTATGTTTTAGCATTTTAGACCATAAAACTCAATTTCTTCATGGTTTAGGTACAGTTGCCATGGAAACGGAAAGTAGGTTAGCTTGTGAGGGTGTTTCAGTAGGTGTGTGTACCCCTCAGTCTGGTGTTGGGTGGTATGTTTTTGTGTTCATAAAAGAGATATGTCTTTCCTGTGAAAACTACAACTCTCAGCATTTACTAGATGGCAGCAGGGAATGCTGGGAGTTTTAGATTGCAAACAGTTGGAGGATCACAGGCTGGACATCCCTGCTATAAAACTAAATGACACATTTATTTCTAAATACATAAAACATACATTGTGCTTTACATATTTTTTGTGCTTTTATTATATATATTGTAAAAATGTTTGATCATTAGTGTCATTTGTGTGTGTTGTGTCAGAGAGACAATTTGTAGTTAATGTAGCTTTGGAACCAGGTGCATTCCATACAGAAATTGACATATGGGATTTGATCCTATGACCCTAAAACTTCAGAATGTTAATGTTTGAGGATTTGACACAGGCTATGGCTTAAAAAGTCCTAAAATTTTCAGATAACATGGTATGCTTCCACTGATTCCTTAGCTAGTAGATAGCACACTTTCCTATGTCTTGCACATCTGTACCCAATTCCGTATCTCTAGCTCAAAAAAAAAAAAAAAAGATAGAGTCCATACATTTTTTTGCAGTAATTTAGTTTAATAGTTATTTGGATCTTCAAGCCTATAAGAGCTAAAAAATAGCAGAGATTTTAAATTAGTACAACACACTTCCTATCAAGAGGATTAAAACCTTAGGCTCATTAGCCATGGGACAATATGATTGTGTTGAAATAGACAGTTGCCACAGTCCCACCAATTTTTCCCTTGACTTGCCTTGGAAGCTGTGCACATTTAAGATGGTATAAAATGGATCCATATAGTCTATAATTTATTGAATGCATTTTTCTTAAATTATATGAATACTGCAATGTACACCATACAGAGTTTACTTCCTTTGGTACTAATCCACAATTGTTTTCTCAAGAATAACAATAATTCCTTTCACAAGTTGTCAGTTTTACTATTTATAGTAATTATGTTTCCTTGTCTTCCATCTCCAAGAAATCAGTCAAGGTTCCCAAATCTAGAGGAATAAGCAAATATTCCACCCCATCTGCACCCTGTTAATGTCAAGGGTAACAATTCATTAATGACAGAGTAAGGCCATGAACATACAAATGACAACTGCTATGCACACAAACTAGAGGCTGAACTAAATGTATCTATTTCCATGTGCTGATATAACACTTTTTGTGCCACAGTTAAGTAGTTAGTTACCTGTTTGCATTACACCAACAGCTTACTACCCCCTAGTAGGCGAGCCACAATTTCTCTCTAGATTTGCTTATGGGTTTTATAATCATCATGGATTACAATTTCCATAGTTAGAAGCAGCTTGGGACAAATTTAGCTTTTTAAGGAATCCACAGTGATGATATTGCTATAATTCCAGTAACAATCAGGGTTATTCAATAAAAGTTCTTATCGTTAAAAATGGTGCTAGTTTTGCCCCAACCAATCATATGTTGGCTTTCAAATGTTAAATAAGATCTGATTGGTTGGGGCAAAATTAGCACCATTTTAAACGATAAGAACTTTTATTGAATCTCCCTGAATGTTTTTACTACATTTGGTTAGGACAGACCAATGTGCCTGCATTTAATTTAAATAAAAGGAAAACCTACTTTTTTGGTCCTGATGAGTTTGTGGTCCCTGAATTCAGTTAGCTGAGCCCTTAATGTTAGGTCACTGTTGACAAGAAATGCCTCTCTACATTGCTGATAAAAATCCTGAAATGAAAGACCTGAAAGAAAGAACATGTAAAATATAAACTTTATATGGCTAGAAACTAATTTAGAAATACTGTAAATTTAAACAAGGAGCCATAAAGACTACTGTGCAAAAAAAAACATGGATCAACTGACTCATATGGGTACTAAATCAGTAGTGACTATAAAATCTACTTTCTTGGAATTTTAGAAATTAGAGCAGACATGGCAGTTTTTTAAGAATGCTTTGCTTTTCTATCTTCTAAATGGTGGTTTGCCCACTGAAAAAGTAAGCTGCTCTGCTAAGAATTACTTTATGGAAAAAAGTTTGTATGCTTGCCACAAGAAGTGACAAAAGGGTTCTCCTATTGTTGTCTGTAGATTAGTAAGGACATCTTTAAAGTTGTATATGTTCATTGTGATTTGAGCTATTTTTACTCTGGAAAAAATAGTAAATCCAAGTCCATAGCTGCCTTTTATGATGTATGCTTTGTCCTCAATTTGTTTTGAAATTGGGCTATGGCAAAGTTGGTCTAGTCAGGATTCTGCATCTTTTACATCAGTCAATACCACTGCTTTCATTTTAAAGGTGGTGTTTTTGCCCATCACTGGGTGTTCAGTGGCATATGAAACATTGCAGGGGGCTGTGGGAAGCTTTGAATGTCAACTAAAGATACCCCTACTTAACCAAACCATTCTGTTATGATGGCCTCATGATCATCCTATGATAATATTTAACCCCCCACAGTTATATTGGGTATTAAATCCTCTACCAAAGTCTCCAAATACGAGCCAGTGTTACATTGGGTATTGAATCCTCTACCAAAGTCTCCAAATACGAATACTCTACCAGAGCAGTGATAAATAGGGCCTAATATCAGTTAAATCTATTATCTTTATACTTTAAAGCATCTTTCATGCCAGGCTTTTTGTCCCACAAAATGGCTAAACAAAACAGAAACCTGTGTAAGAAGGGTTGTCCTTGTTAGCCAACTGATACTCTGCCAGTAGTCTGAAAATTCCCCTGAAAAAAACAAGCAGTAGTTATACCACTAGATAAGTGTTTATTAATGTATACTTTTAATTTGTTTTATATCTCTATGTATATTTAAATTTGCACCAGGAGGGGCAAAAACCTTCTGAACTCCAAATAAAAATGCGAGAAAACCCTGAATCAACTAAGAACTGTATGTATTAACAATAGTAACATTCATATTTCTTTGATTTTAATGAGGGATCTAGAACCTACCCGTACCACTTCTTCTTAAAGTTTATTTTACTGCTCTTATGCTGGCCATACTGTTATAGTTGTTAAAGCCCTGGCTGGATAACACTTTAAATGTAGTGTACCTCGCAAGGTTTATAGCACTCACAGCGGTCTCCAAATGTACTTACCAGCCTTCACTCCCCTGCTGCCTTCTGCTTAACTTCCATGCCTTTTCCGTGCACAGAAGTCAAGCAGGAGGGGTGTGACCGGCACCCGCTCCTGTGATTGGCTAAGGCGCAACAGCTCTAACACCATTCCAGTTTGGGAAATCTGGATTAGGGAACGTCACAGGTAATTTAATTGTGTACTGGCATCTTAAATTTAAACAACACTTTTCCCACCAGAGATTTCTAACAGAAATATCACATATTGCATCGATATGCTAACATCCATGCATTGTAATGTCTACTAAAACATAGGAAAAAAATCTTTGGTAAAATTTTTTTTACATGTTTTTCCTTAAGTATATTTATTACATAATATAAGGAAAGGGGGAGAAAAAAAAACAAAAAAAAAAAAAACGGCAAGGTCTACATTGCCAATGACAAATACAAAGTAATTCTTTACCAAAGGTTCTTTGACACTATCCCTACACCTTGGGTCTACTGGGGGTATATGGGGATGGTGTATACATGTTCACGTAGGGTTAGGGGTATGTCAAAACAGGTGAACCACTGACAAAACCCCCTTTGCTCCATGGCATGTGCCTACTATGTCTTATGGTAAATTCAGCCCTATGGCCTAAATAACATTTTCAGTGTGGTCTCTGGGCATGTCCACCCTTAAAACAAAAAACTGGTGACTTGTCAGTTATCTGCCCACAACCCCCACTGCTATTTTTACAAGTTTATTACATGAATTTGTAACCAGATATTTAAATGATAAGTTTTAATTCGTTCTGGCAAAGACATCCGCCTCCTCCATCTGCCCCAAGAGCTTTTTATAAGCTTGAGCATGTGCAGAGAAGGCAGCAGGTGAAACAGCAGTCAATCATTGGCTGTGATGTCAGTTGTCACAGCCACGATTTACTGCATGGACAGAGTGTCCAGATTACTTTATTAGAATTAGGCAGTAATTATGTGGTTAGTAATCCAGGTTAAAAAAAAAAAAAAAGTGTAAAATACATCAGTTGGGGTTTGGTGCAGGTAATGGACAATTGATCGTCTTTTTGTTTTAAGGGCCCTTTAACCTTCTCAAAGTGTCTGTCTACCGAGACATCAGTATTACCTTGCAAGTCTATCTTCCATTCAATCTGGTATTTTTCTTTTGGTAGGGGCCCACAATGTGGCCAACCATTTATATTCTCTGGATAATATCCTTCAAGTTATAAGGTTATAGAAAACACAAACGTTCAAAATAACTAAATATTTCTGGATCTCGCTTTTTTTAACTAAATTTATGTTGTTGAATGGACTGTAACCTATTGATTTTTTATTGAGTTTTCTATATATTTAAGCAGTTTTGTGGCACTACGCACTTTATAAACCAGGTAGAATTTTTACCCTTATATATAGGTTGCTCCCCTTACATTGGAATATAAAGGATATTAAGTCACTGATAAGTTCCATTAATCTGTCACTGATGATTTCAATTAATCTTTGTCTGAGTGCTTTTATACAGGTCAGGGAACCCGAGGTAAAATATCCTTATATTATATTGTTTACAGGTGCATTATTACTTCTAATACATAAGGGACTTAATTTTAAGGTTTTTTTTTTGTGTGTTACTTAAAAAAGCAAACTTGCCCTTACAGTTGCGGTGCTAGTGCATACCTGGCATTAGGAGTAAGGCTTCGGAGAACATGAGTAAGAGAACTAAGTGCCAGTGCTCCAGAACGCTTTACAAGAAGTGAATTCTCATATGAAGTTTCTTCTGCATAAGAGCTGAAAGTGGTTGTTTCATACCACAGCCAGTTATACAAACTTTGCTTTGTCTGATCCCACACTAAAATGACAAGACAAAACATGTTACAGTTTAGCAATTTTTTGGCAATTTTTCAGATGATAGAACCATGTAGAGTGGGTTATAACTCATTAATGTTTACAGGAAGTTGGAAATTGTTTAACATTGGAGCTTGGTGCTAAAATTATTCATTAATAGATTTCTGATTTATCACTTGACATTTTATTGCCCTACAAAGTAGAATAGTATTGGAGGATGGAGTCCGTATTCTTACCTCCCAATACTATTCCTTTGCAGAGCCACAGCTGCAAGAAGATCCTCGGTGATCATGGCTGCCTTCTTCAAATAAATGTATGTGTGTGTGTCAGGGTACCCAAACCAGACAAAATGTGCAAATAAAAGGTATGAATATATCTTCTTATAGCTGCTGCTCTGCAAAGGACTATTATTTTGAGGACTCCTACTTCCAATACTATTATACTTTGCAGGTAAAACAAAAAAAAAATCACAATATATGCCCTTTGATTGATGAGGTTCCTCCAGTATCACACAAAATTTATTTTACGTAAGTTTTGTCTAATATTCATCACTGCTGACAACACCATAAAAATAAGAGCTTCCTGTTTGCTGGCATAAAACAAAAACTCCTAATTTTCATGCTAAGATGGACTTTTTACACAGCGATCTATAATTAAAGTTAGGAACAGATTAATAATCAGCAGTTTCAAAGCTATAGAGGGGACATTTTCAGGGGCTGATGCAATAAAAGTTTTATAAGTTGGTCTGTGCAATTAATTTGCAGCAACCAATCACATGTTATCTACAGTAAATGAAGTAACTCAGTAAAAAGCTATCATCTGATTGGTGTTTTACATTACCTTTAAAATTAATGTCAATAATAAAATATCTTGAATGACATTAAATATAAGACTCGCATCAGGCAGTTTCAGCAATCACTTGTTTTTGAGTATGACCTATCTATGTAGGCATATTTAAAATACAGTAAATTTATGTTACAAGTTTAAAGTCATAACAAAAGACTACATAAAAGTATACATGACGAGATACACACATCAGTTATAAAAGTCTAAAACCAAAGATTATATGTCCTACCTAGTTCAGAATTACTATAATATTTAGATTATGAAATATAGGTTCCACGATACTCTTTTTAGGTTTAGCATGACCATAAAATGTTATCAGTCAAAAAATAGGAGCACAGCCTGGATTAGCCAGCAATGTACATTGGAGGAGTAAGGTTAATTCAGTTATATAGTGAAACATCCAATTGCCCTGAGCATTCTGCTAATGTCAGCAGTGTGGTTGTGATGAGGCAGTGTGGTTGTGGTTGTGATGAGGCAGTATGGTTGTGGTTGTGATGAGGCTCCTTTTGCCTGGTCCATCAGCTAAATGCCGTGTGGATATCTACAGTCTATATAAGTAAAGCTGGGTACACACTGCCAGATTCTTCCTCCTAACTGACAGTTCGGCACTTCCGACTGGTCGCTCTCCGCAAAAATAGCCACAACGAGATTGTGGTCCATAGATGGCCGCACAATCAGCAGTAGTTTTTGGACATGTCCGATCGTGTGTTTGTCTGATTCGGACGAACCAACAGTAGGGCACGCCCCCCAAAAAACGGCCTGATCGACCGATATACTGAACTATCCAACGATTGTGCCGATTGGAAATATTGCATGGTGTGTACCCAGCTTAAGGCCCTTTCTGGTATCGGATGCATCAAAGATTGTTACAAATACAATATGCTGAGAAACGGTCATCTGTGTGGATCAAGCCTTAAAGATAACTATATGATTAATGTCTTACTAATAGGAGCATTGATGTGGTCAACAGATGCAAGAAGATGAATGCTAGGTATTGAAGCCAGTTGCCCAAGAATCTGCTGACTTTTCTCCCCTCTTAACATCTGGCTGTCCAGGTTATGAATAAGCAGATAAAGTTCTAGAGAGGGATCTGTGGGACGAAAAGGTACATTTGTAAAGAAAATATTGTCATCTATGGTTTACACACTATATTTATAAATATTTTTTATAAATGTACAGAAAAACCCCATGCTGTGGCATTAATAAACTGCTAGGAGCACCCTAGTGACAGAGCTCGGTCTAACCCACATTCTGGAGTTGAAGAGGCAAATACTTGTTCACACAAACAAAAAGGCGAAAAGTGTCCACACACAATTTTACTTTAAATATAATATTTGATAACAATGAGGTTTTAGTACCACATTTTTGCCAAAATATATAATATTTAAGCTTGCATGCCACGTCACAGAGTCATAATATGCCTATTGGCATTCTAATTATTTAGTGAATTTAAAATCAATCCCCCAGCAATGTAACTGAGTAATAAGACCATGTTGCACTTACCATTGAAACTAAGGCAATTATAAAGAACAACTTTCAAAAAATTCCTATATCAATACAAATGGCACACTACTACTGTACATAGCACCAATTATAAACTATAGGGCTTCAGCATAGATCCTCCCTCCTACGCACTGCCAGACACTACCCCACCCCTCCAAACAAAAAGACAACTGGCAGCATTATTGTTAGTGTGTTTAATCAGCTTTATTCATTCACATTACCTTGTCTAAACTTTTGTACAATGAAGTCTATTTGGTCCAATGGGCTTCGGAAAGACCCTGCATGATCTAGTGCTTCCTCTGTGATAGAGTTTAGAATCTGAAAAAATGGTATGTCAAACTAGTCAGCAATAAATACATGTTCTAAAAACTAATACTATGCATTGGTCAGCATGGTTATTGGTCATTATGGAATAGTGATGAGTCCCGGTTTTGAAAGAACCTGGTTTCGATTCAGAACTGCTGATTGTTTATGTGTATGGATGATCATCCAACAAACGTCTTCCAACTCGATCCTGGAGTGTCAAACAACTTCCTGAAAAAAGCAGAGCTCACAGTCTCAAAAGGTATGAGACCATAGAGTGTATAATTTGTTCATGATGGCAATGTGTGATGCGGTACACATGACAACAACAGGCGCATTAATTGATGTACGAACAAACAGCGAGATTCGTTAGCAACTAAAATATGAAAGAAAAGTCAGCAAACACAATCGCAAATTACTTTATTCTTCATTACCACTTGGGACCTCGACCCCAAAATGTGCTTTGTACGTTCGGCATTTCAGTCATTATCGGCTACAATGAAATCTGCCCATATATGTTGAATTGGTTGCTTTCTAACGGCACAATCTATTCTGCAACAATTTACATCTTACACAAATCATATCTGCCTATTAATGCCAGATATTTCTATTATAGAAGTAACCATAGGAAAAGAGTTCTATATCGATCAGCGGCATATATGCTATATTAGACAATGCTCTAATTCAAACTAATTCTAACTGAGCCAAGATACACAAAGCAAATTTTACATGGCACATCTGTTTAATCACCATGCATTTTCAGGGTTGTATTGACATACATTTTGGTTAGATATTAAATTCTATTACTATATATATTTTCATAAAAAACACGTCAAAAATAAAAAAAAATGGCAGACAAAAAATATGGACTACTAAAATTTAGTTGCACACCTATGGCTCTCCACAGAGAGGCACACCAGTGAAACCCTGCCTTACCCTAAATAATGTTGACCAGAAAGATAAGGATTTTAATTGAACACAAGATAAGTCTCCCAATATGTACCATATGATTACTAAATGGCCAACCATTTCAGTCAGGCATCTGGCTGTGTCACTGCCTGCTTAAGTGACTGGGAATGTATTTTCATATGTTGCTTAATCAGCTTCATGTGCAGTAGTAAAAGATTTGTCCCTCTATGTGTAAACCTGATTCAAAGTAATTTCTAATTGATTATTTGGGAATCTGCCATGAAATAATTAATGTATGACCAACTATATCCCTTCTCACAGTATCTGCCTTTACAGCTTCTCAACTGTGCCTACACCAGAGTTCAAAGGCTTGCAGGTTCAAATACTTCATCAAAAATACAAATACCCATGTTGAAATGCAGACTTACCGATTTCACAGTGATACTAGGGAAAAATCCATTAACAACGATATGAATATAATCCTTAAGAAATGCTATCCGGAAGTTTTCCATCAGGCTTCGTTTAGAGCCAAGTCCAAAGAGGATTATGTTGAAGCCCAAACTATTTTTTGGAGAGGGTGTTGTTAGAAAAATGTAACAGTGCATAAACAAAGATGTAAAATAAAATATAGGAACATAAATGACTAAAAAAAAAAGAAAAAAAGCAATGCTTCTATTAAAAAAAATCTGAGCTTTGATCAATATTTTCTACAAATAAATGTTGTTTGTCTTCCTGGGAAGCCAGAAACGGCACATTTTCACATTAATATGGCTCTCAAATTTAAGCCTGTCATTAACATTTAAACATTTCCATAAGAGTTAGAAAAGATGCAGAAGTTAGATGTGAAACCCCATTTACATTGTTAGTACTTTTCTTTTTACTGGCTCCCAGTTATGCTTTGCAAGAATAAGGGAAGTTTGAAGTTTATTTTTAATTACAATGAAACTTGAAAGGAAGAAAAGCAAGAAATGCAACAATCGAAAATATGATACAAACAACTACCGTATTACTCTCGAGTATAAGCCGAGGTTTTTAGGTTTAAAAATTAACCTAAAAACCTTGACTCGCTTATACTCGAGTCACAAGGAACTTACCTTCAATCCAGAGGCAGCCGCAGTCCGGCCGGCAGTTCCCAGTAGTTCTTCACGGTTGCGCAAGGACGTCATCACGCACGCTGGCGGGTATGACGTCATCGCGCAGCAGTAATGGGAACTGCCGGCCGGACTCGCGCTCTGCTTCTGGATTGCAAGAGAGTAAGACTGAAGACCAGGTCCGGTAAGTGAGCTGGGGGGGACTGGGGGAGGGCTGGGGGTACAGTATGCCATGCAGACACCCCAATTACCTTTTTACTATAGGTGGTTGGAAACCAACTCCCAGCAACCAAGCATGCTGGGAGTTGTAGTTTCCAAACATCTACAGTGGAAAGGTATTAGGGTTACTGTATACCCTCGGCTTATACTCGGGTCAATCATGGTTTCTAATTTTGGAGGCAAAAATTGGTACCTCGGCTTATACTCGAGTCGGCTTATACTCGAGTATATACGGTAAAAACACTTACTGCATCTGAAGCATCCACTTAAAGAAAAGGGCCTCATAAGATTCATTAATTCTTTGAAGTTCAACTGCAAATGCTGAAGGAGTTTGTTCAAGAAGTTTATGCAACGTTTCCTGTGGAAGGAGAGGAAAGAGATAGAAATGATCAGTGGTTTCTACTCTGAAGCTAACATGAATCTCTAGGGGCATTATTGCTTTATCTGCTTGGATGAGGGGGTCGCATCATTAAGGGAACCTCTGCTGGTCAGGTTTTGATTTGTTCCTGCTCAAAAAATTTTCGGAGGTGCTTTTAAAAAGTAATTTACCAATAAGCATAAGGGCTAGGCCACGCTTTTACTAAACTAAAGTAAGCCAATGGGACTGGCCACATTAGTGCGTTGCAATCCGCTTTTGGATAAATCATAACCCGTAAATTTAAAACAGAACATACCTGGTCTAATTTTGGTGTTTGCAATCTCTGTAAAGTTCGGTCTGAAGTAAGAACCTTTGAACTGCTGTGAGCTTCAAAATATTCTTCAACTAAGTTGCTCTACAAAATGTCAGAAAAGGATGATAAAAAAAATCTATATTAAAAAAAAAAAACACACAATAAAGAAACCCTATTAAATCCTGGTTCTATTAGTGGCACATCTCTTGTTGATTTTATTACAGCACTCGGTTGTTTTGGATAAGAGTCAGTTTAGTATACCTGAATCAGTTTAGTATACCTGGACTTGAGAAGTTTGTCTATGTTTTATCATGAAATAGTCACTAATGTATGAGCACCATAAATATCCTGGAGCTAGTTTTGGCAGAAATATGCAAGGTTTCTCCTTTATGTTCTGAGGTTACACATTTTTGTTTTGATTTACAGGGCTCCCTAACCCAGTGCATTTAGTAATGTATCAAAGAGACAGATCTTCGCTCAATTATTTATTTAAAGGGGAACTAAAGTCTCTAGACAGCAATGTCAGAGCACATTCACAAGTATACAAAAATCTATGTCTCACTGCTCCCTTTGCTGTGGCTACAGGTTTGGGGGTAAACATATTTAAATACTGCTGTCTCTAAAATTATATATTCCTTTGCATTTCATAAAAAAAAGAAAAGTCTTCTTTGCAGTGTATTTCTTAGCAAGCATTGATGTAAGAAACAGAATATTAACATTTTAGTTAAAATTAAAACAGTCTGGGGAATTGACCCTGCAACCTTATGTACATAGAGCTACCATATAGAAATGTGTACATTATAAATTATGCCTTTAGACTTATGAGCCATCACTGCATATGCAAAGAATCTATGTGAATTTAGAAGCTTTATCTTTTACTAGGAACCAAATCTTTAAAAATGGCAGTAAACAAAACAAAAATTGCCTACATGCACAATATAAATGCTTACAGCAGTGTTTTTCTTTCCTTTCTTTGCATGGGCTTTGCTAGGAGTCTGAGACACTTTGTTTGGGGTCTTTGCAGTAGAAGGTTTTTCATCCAGCTCCTCGTCAGAATTGGAGGCAGAATAATCACTTTCACTGTCAAACTGCTGACTGGGTGCTTCAACACAGAAAATGATAATATTTTAAATATGATAAGTCTAGTGAGGTCTAGTATTTTAGATTTAGCAATATGTAAAAATAACAGATATATTATGTTATAAAATTGCAAAATGAACCTTCTATGTGTTTTTAGAAAAATTAAAAAAAAATGGTAAAGGTTGGTTTAAATGTAAGTTGGAGTTGACATCACAGTGTGTTTACTGCTGGTTTAAGTCTGTTTCCAAATGATGTTTTGCAGGTAGAGGAGGTTTATAGAATGTTATTTACTATGCATTTACTATGTTAGTGTCGCTAGATTTCAAAATTGGGGGTTTGGGAGGGATAAAAATAAAACAGGGAAAATGGATATTATGCATCTGCATCTATAGTAATGGAAGACACTGTCAGGGAGATGGAATAAAAGTTCTTATCGTTAAAAATGGTGCTAATTTTGCCCCGATCAATCAGATGTTAGCTTTCAAATAGTACATGATATCTGATTGGTTGGGGCAAAATTAGCACCATTTTTAACGATAAGAACTTTTATTACATCTCCCTGTGTGAGTATAAGAAGTTTATTCAGTTTCATTAAAAAAAAATTTCCTTCAATACAAAAGTAAAAGGTTGAGGGTGACAGGTTCTATGTTTCTGTGCATTTTTTATAACTCACACATTTTGAAAAATGTTAGTTTTTTCTCCATATGAATTGCAATGTGTTGCATTTTTGCAAGGCACTGCTGCCTTGCAAAAGGCAACAGTGCCTTGCGTCTTTGGTTGCTGTGCCTTTAGTGTGCAGTGTACAAGCCCTAAGCTAACACGGAAAAAGGTAAACATACTGTACCAGACAGCCGCTTCCTTAGTCTGTGAGGCGTTGTTGATATGAATTCATTTTTCTTCCCCTAGTTATTTAAAATGAAATTAAAAAAACGTACATTGTTTTAAAAATTCTCCTCCTAACAGAGATGTATTATTAAGGAATTATTTATTGAAAGGCAACTGTGGTCTCAAAACAAGTTAGGGTTAAATGAAAGCCTGTAGTATTTTCCTTTAAAGGGCATGTCCACCCCTAAAATCGTTTTTTAATATTATGCTCCCCCATGTCCCCCAGCCCCAACCGCATGATTCGTTTTTTCAAAAGCTCCCCAAACTTTACTTACCTCCCCTCGATCCTCCGCCGCACTGCGGCCCTTGCTTGCGAGAATGCAAGCAGAGGGGCGGGACGGCAGGCGCGTCTGTGATTGGCTGAGCGGCAGCAATCACGGACGCGGCTGCCGGTCATTCAGTGCAGCGGAGGAAAGCGGAGAGGTAGTAGAGTTTGGGGAGCTTTTTGAAAAAAAAAACATGCGGTTGGGGCTGGGGGACATGGGGGAGCAGAATATTAGGGGGATTAATGCTAGGGGGGGGATAGTAGAACGGGAGGGAGGGGAGGGAGAGGGAGGGGGGAGAGGGCTGCAGTGCGCATGGCAAATATCTACCGGAGGCTAGATAGCAGGCAGAGACCTGCTATCTCCTGGTGGTTAGTTTGAGACTTTGGGGGGGGGGGGGTTTACAGGAGAACCCTATGGAGCTGGGATGTAGGTAAGGTTAAACTACACTACATGGTGGGGCCAGTAGTTGGGGGGATTATAGTTTTGGGGGTGGACATGCCCTTTAAAATGAGCAGACAATCACATCTCTGGCTGGAGCCTGTGAAAAATTACATTGTTCAAACTTCCGGCTTTCCAGTAGGTTGAGTGACATCACCTGACCTCTGCCTCACCCATCTGCCCTGGGGGAGAAGCATGCTCAGTTAAGACTTAATGCTGGGGAAATCAGGAAGTTCCTGAAAATAGGAATTGTTCATGCAGGAAGTAATATTGCTTAACCTTTCCAGCAATAATTTCTCACAAATTTTATCTACAGATTTGATTTAGGTTTTATTTTGAACGTACAGTGGAAGGCTTTTTATACAATCCTTACTAGTTTGGATTAATTCGAGACCACAGTTACCCTTTAAGGAATATAAAAGCAGAAATAAAAATATATATTGTACATTGTATGGCAACAGTTATTAAACCTGTGGATGTTACAGTCTTGTATCAATAATCTATGAATATTACACTTTTCTATTAAAAGGACAATAGGGGGCGTGGTCTGGATACGTTCAAAGTTGGACGTATGGTGCACTAGCTCTGCGGTTTTCCCCCTGCTCCTCTGCACATACATGACCAGGACCCATCATGAAAGCTCCATGGGAAAGAACAAGGTGCTGCGAATACCAGCGGCCAACCAGAAACCTCTGACCGGTTTTCTTCAACTAAACCCTGGAGTCAACTATACACACAACGTGGCCTACCCGGAACACAGTCCAGACCCACAGATGGCATCTCTGCAGCAACAGGAGTTTGAGTCAGATGTGGAATCCTCACACTCCTGTGCTCCCTCCCTACAAAACAAGACTTAACAGACCTGGTTGTGAAGGTGGGACAAGTAAAGCTAAAATTGCAGGCTTTAGAGCAGATATGGCAGGCATTGCTTACAGAGTAACAGAACTGGAAACCACAGCTGAATCACATGATTCCGCATTAAAAGATTAGTTCACTGGGAAATAAAGCAGCGTTCTAAGTTAAGAACGGAAGGTA
This sequence comes from Hymenochirus boettgeri, assembly GCA_019447015.1. Lineage (NCBI taxonomy): Eukaryota > Metazoa > Chordata > Amphibia > Anura > Pipidae > Hymenochirus > Hymenochirus boettgeri. Next base: position 99,364,118 of record CM033477.1, read on the forward strand.
AACTAGCAATGTCTTACGTCCCATTCTTCACTTAATGCACCAGAAGAGGATAGCAAACTTACACTGCAGCACGAACAACCGCCGACTCTTGACAGGTCCTGACTGCTTCAGCTGTAAGCAAGCTATAGCGCACATGCACGCTATAGTTTATTTACAGCCAGAAGCAGTTGTTACCCTCAGAGGTTCCAGTGGTAGATCGCACTGCAGGTAAGTTTGATCCTTTCCTCCTGGTGCATTAAGTGAAGAATGGGAGGTAAGACATAGCTAGTTTACCTCCCGTTCTTAACTTAATGCTGTTAGAACGCTGCTTTATTTCCCAGTGAACTAACCTTTTAAATGAAACCCTCACAATCGGTAACAATCAGACACTTACAAAACCAAATAGACAATAGAGAAAATAGAGGGAGAAGAAACTATATCAGGATCAGAGGCCTACCTGAGTCGATACTCCCAGATCCTTACAAAAAATATTTAATACTCTAATAGACCAAACTATAGATAATAATTAAAATTGATAGAATACATAGAGCACCTACAGATATTATTTGCTGTATTCATCAATATACAATAAAAGAACAAATAATGACTAAAGCAAGTGAATGTGAAATTGACTTTAATGGCACTAAAATAACATTATATGCAGATTTATCACATTGCACGTTCCAACAACGTAGGGCACTCAGACCCCTACTATAAGAAAAAATATCAAATATAGATGGGGTTTTCCTTTTTTCTTTACAAGCCTGGAAAGAAGGAACTTGGGCCAACTTAAGGGAACCTGACTCCCTCCAAATGTTTTTAAACAAATTCAACCTCCCCGAGGGTATATGATGTTGCTTTTCTTGTGTTTCGGTATTGGGTCTCAGTGTGTTGTTCAGACAAAAAGTGAACTATTCCTTTTAAGTAGTGATTGAAGACCGGGAGGTAAAGGACCTATTCTTTACCTTCAGTTTATAATCACTTGACCAGGATCGTAGGCGAGTATATTTACCTCACGCACGATCTGCTGTGGCTTAGTTAAAAATTGCCGACCGCTTCTGGTTTCGTTTACTATAGTACGCATCATTGCGTCCTTTACTTCCCGGTCTTCAATCACTGCTTTAAAGGAAGTGTATGAACGGCCCAACAATCCAGATAGGGACCAAATTACTGCATACCTTAAATATAAAGAAAACTGTCCAGAATCCATGCTAACGCCAGAATCACCATTTTACTTAGCCCCGAATATATATATTACAAAACTGAAAATTGGCATAAATAAAATACGATCCATGTTAACAATGAAATGGACAGCTGCCCTACCAGAAAATAAAAAAACAACAAACCATTCTACACGCAAAACGACAATACAAAAATGAGTTGCACAAAACCCCCCCCCCCCCCATGAAATAATGCAGATTTCTGGCCATAAAAACATATCATGCATTAACAACTATGCAACTATTACTGAAATACAACAGCAACATTTATCACATTTCTTAAATAGTAACACAGCAAATGTACCAAAAAAAGAACACAGAAATAAGAAACGACCAACCAACAATATCAACATATAATGATGAAAACAAACATACAAACAAAAAAACACTACAAACAATATTTGTATACAACTGTACCTTTAATAACTCACAAATATCAATAAAAATATATACAAACAAAACATAACTCGGCAAAAAGAAAAAGAATCCTGAAAACATCTGATTCTGACTAAATTACTATTAACATTTGAATTACATTGAATATTTAAACATATTTCTTAGATAAAGATTTTAAATAATAGTTAAAATGTTTAACAATGTTTTTTGTAAAAAGATACACATTTCAAAAAACATGCTACAAAACCTATGGGAGGACAAACAACATCGACTAAAATATAATACACTCACAGGGGAAAAAAAAAAAAAAAATGCAGGCGGGCTGAGCCTTCCTGACCTACGACTCAACCATAAAGCAGCAAACTTTACCCATGCTATTGACTGGATATATCACAACTATAACACCATTCCCAAACCTACACTCTGGCTCCTACCACATGATAGAGCGGACTTATACAATTTATCATATTATGCAAAGATCCTACTTATATTATGGGATAAACAAATGCCAAATCAAAAACTCTACAACAGACCAGGCGCTCTATATTCTATAACAAGTTCCCACCAGGCATTTCTTCCTCACAAATTTTGAGATGGCACTCATCAGAAGTACCATATGTGGCTCAAAGCACTTTCATTGGAAACAATTATGGATAAGAAATTGCACCTGAACACTGGCTTTAATATTGCCAAGTAATACATTTTACCCAACACATCATGAGATCACTCTCTAAAGACTACCAATTACAAGAATTTGAAAAATGATGCATTTTAACTTCAACTCTGGCTCATATTATCTCTAGGATCTATTCTATTCTACAAGCCAAATCTCATCCAAACCCTCCAACATATGTGACAAAATGGGAGAAAGAGCTGCAAGATAATTTCTGAAAAGATCAATGGGATAAATGCTTTGCTGTAACACACAAACTTTCAATAGTGTTCCTGGGTTAAGATTGGATGAATTAGGGAGGATAATGCAAGTCCACCTTGGCCACTTGAGAGCAGATATATCAAGTAAGGGTATTTTTGAGCGCCAGGGACTCCCAACATTACCAAATCTGTCCACCTCTGCTTGGCAGCAATGGTGCAGATGTGACATTTACGAGGACAGGTAGTAAAGGTTTAGGTCTGGGATGGTTAAGCCTCCAAGATTTGTGGGTCTTTTCAAAATTGGCCAGGCCACCTTATGACTATTTGAACCCCACACAAAGGAGAGTCCATAACTTAACTTAAGTGTATTAAGGGTCCAATGTTTAGTGTGGGGTAGTCATATAGGGATCTAGTGATTATGCCTAGTTATTTAATCTCACTTGTTCTAATTAGATTGTGTTGGGAGCTGCTGTAGGTGCAGAGGAAGCTATAAATTGGTATTTGTGATTTGGACCAATTAATGGCCAGGCCAGAATACTCCCCATACTAATTAATTATTGTTAGTGCCTGGTCAAGTGAAAGTCCCTGATCTGCCAAGTAGAGGAGCATGTCTTCAGCATATAAGCTACTACTGTCTGATTTCCTAATTTTTGCCCTATTATGAGTGGGTCAGTTCTAAGCTAAATCGCCTGGGGCTTCACTAACAAAGCGTAAAGAAGAGGAGAATGGAGGCATCGATGACAAGTACCTCTTGCTAAAGAAAAATTGTCAGAAGGCCATCCGTTTGCTATTACTTTAGCCATTGTTTTAGAGTACAGAATCTGTAGCAATTTTTTAAACATTGGCCCAATTCCAAAGGAGCGCAGCACTTGCCAAAGAAATTACCAATCCACCCAATCGAAAGCACAGGCTACGTCCAAACTAACTATACATCTAGTTCCCACTTTGTTGTGCTGAGTGTGTAGATTTAAGTATAAGAGTGTTGTGTTAATTATTGTGTTTTTACCTGGGATAAAATCTGATTGGAGTGTTTAATGTAAGTAATAACCTTGTTCAGTCTAAGAGAGAGTTTAGAAAGGATTTTAAGGTCAACTTGCAAAGGGCATCTGTGCGTTCAATTTAAATGTTTCCCAAAGTATCAGGGGGTCAGCTGAGTTTTCGTTGATTTGGAAGAATGTGTCCCATTCAGCTGATAAATTAAGGTCTTCCGGGATAAATTGTAATCAGAAGGGGTTAAATGTCCAGAATGGAAGAGTGGGACGCTATGCCCAATTTATTGTGGCCCAGCAGAGGGAGTGGCCCGAAAGAATTCTAGATAGGTAACCCATATTCATTACCCTGGATAAAAGGGAGGAGTTTATTAGGAACAGAAAATGCTGGCATCTGAATGGGGGACACAAACACATATGTACAGTGTGTTTAACTCCAAGCTGATCAGTTCAAAGTTGAGATTTTGCTATTAATACAGCTACTCCCTTAGAGATTGAGATGAATGCTGCGTGTTTGCCCAACCAATCCATGGGCGTTTTACGGACATTTGTTGATGCCCCATTAAAGGTGTCTCCACCAGGACTATCATGTCTGCCCTTTGTTCTTTACGATATTTTAAAACATCTGAACATTTACTTTATTCTGTAGGCCCCAGACATGCCATGTCAAGAGCTTTAAGGGCATGTCCATCCCAATACTAAAATTTAAACCACTATTGGCCCCACTATGTAGTGTTAAAACATCCTTACCAGACTACTCTGCTCCAAAATGGTTCTCCTGCAGTGCTTGTCCAAAATCCCAAAAAGTGAAAAGTAGGAGCTGTCTGAGTTATCCCCCCTCTGGATCTAACTTTGCTGCCTGGTGCCCTACCTATAAAAACCTTTTCTGTAGTGTAGGGCACCCTATCCCACCCCCAACCGCCAAGTTCATTTGTTAAAAAAAAATTAGAATTCTACTTACAGTCCTACGTTCCCCTGGTGTTCTGCATTGCCAGCAGCCGCGTCTGCCTCTTTGCCAATTACAGACGTGGCTGCTAGTCCGGCCCCCTGCTTGCAGTTTTGGCAATAAACAATACAATATACAATAAACTAAGAATATTTTTTATTCGGCAAGAATAAAAAATAATGATATTTTTTACTGGACTTTCCCTTTAACATACAGTTTCTGTTGATCCAGGGATCCTTTCCGATTGCCATTTGGACAATACTAGACTAACTATACCCCCTTTGAAAAGCCTCTCCTATGTTAGAAGTATAACCTCTTTATATTTTCCTTGCCCCTAAACTTTTGATACTTGAATAATTTTCCCATTTTTTTTTAATTATAAGTTTTCAATTATAAGTCCCATGACCAGTTAAATCAATTAGGCGGCTCAGTGGCTAGCACTGATGCCTTGCATCGCTGAGGTCCGGAGTTCAATTCCACCATTGGATATATCTGCAAGGAGTTTGTATGTTCTCCCCGTGCTTGCGTGGGTTTCCTCCGGGCATTCCGGTTTCCCCCACAATCATAAAGACATACTGATAGGTTGTACATGTCATATATGTGCTTAGATTGTAAGCTCTTCAGGACAGGGCCTGATGTGAATGTATAAATGTAATTGTAAAAGCACTACGGTTAGCGCTAAATCCACAATAATAATAAAAAATAGGTAAATTCCATCTGGAATTGTAAACATTTGTCTATCTTTGTTACAGGTGCAAATCTTATAACAATAAAAACAATAGTCATTTAAACATTTAAACACTGTTATATTCTGCAGTCCAGATGATACCAATACTGGTATCAGGAAAATAAGCGCAAGGATAAAAAGTCTCCATTTGTGCAATTATGTGGCCTCTGTAAATGTCTATTTGATCAGTTTCACACCTGTCCCCAAAAAAACAACACTAAAGGCACCTACACACAGGGGCCAACCCATGAAGGACGATGTGTAACATTGGGTCAGTTTGTTAAAAAACGTGTATTGCAGGTCAGCCTCGGGAATGCACGTGTGCAAAAGGCTTTAATGTTCATGTCTGCATCTTTGTTCCCATTGCTTTAACCACCTTTCAGACTGTCCCCTTGGATAGGATGGATGTATAGCCATGGATTTAGAGGACAGAGATTTTTTTTTAGAAGGGCATAGTGATACAGTAGGTTATCCATACAATCAGGGGTATTTAGTATACCCCCCTACCCAAGTATACTATATAGAGCACAAACACTGTAAAGCAGTAAATGAGTTTATTGGGCCACAAAGTCAAACATAGCAAACAATGAAAAACACTCCATTTCCCCCCCTCCCCCCTCTATATTACCCCTATTAAAACGGGGCGTCCCCGTATAAACTAAAATCCCTCAAAGCCTCAGATAAGCTCTATAATAGGAAATAAATACACAAAATAGTGGTTACAGTATCAAAACATGTGTTAACGCGTTGTCCATATCAGGTAGCAGATAGTTCATAAATCTGATCCACTAGGGACAGATGTATAGCTAGGGAGCTATCTCTGAAACTAATGAGGCTAATAATAGAGGAAGACAAAAAAGTATTAATTGAATTGGAAGGTAAAGTAGAAGAATGGAAAGGTAAATTAGAAAAATATAAAGATGAGAAATATTTCCTAGAATTCAATGCCACACTAAAAAATGAGGTAAATAAAATACAGTTGGAAATTAAGGCGAGAAAGAAAAAGAAATTTGCACGGGATAGTGAAGACTATCGAAAGGGAGAAGTATATAAATGGATTAGGAAGAAATCGGGTGGCAATACCTCAGATGAAGATAATACATCAGAAAATAGAATTGGCCCTTTAGGGGGAACCAAGGGAGAAAAAAGATCAGAAGGGGGAGGAGACAGAAAAGAACAAAGACACTTCTCCCCACGCAGATTGAGGGACAGGAAAAAGAAGTGGAGTTACTCCAAAACCAGGTAGATCGGGATACACCCGACCATTTGCGAGTAATCAACTATAGTGACATGGTTTTAGATGACAATATATTGTCAGTACTTAGCAGAGGCTTGTCTTTTGCACCTACTAGCAAATTAAATAAATTTGGGTTTATAAAAGATCTCAACCTGTTCACGAGAAAGTTGATTCTCTCTAAAATTATGCAAAGGAAAGAACAAAAAGATCTAGAAGGAGGTGTTTGGAACCTCAGTCATATTGACAAACAAGCTCTTAATGATTTGGAGAGCTTATTCAATGAAGGACAGGATGATAATGTAGTTAGACCAGGGGATGTACTCTGGCCCAAACAAAAATTTAAAAATAAGTCCACATGGTTTCCATCCTACCAAATGGCACCTAATATAGCACTATTTTTGAAATTAGTCTCCCAAGAGGTGGAAAATATACCTGAACAATGCATTATTGACAACAATTTAACTAGACTGGAAAGTAAGGCTTTGAGAGAGTTGGAGAAAAGGAATGATCTGGTGATTCATGGGCATACAAACAGTCTGTTTAGGAATTAGAGGTGGAAACAAAGACAAAAAACTCCTCCAAACAGAGAGCAGATGGATATTCACCTTAACAAAATATATGGAAGTTAGAGTATTCCAATAAGAGACTAGCAATGTACTTATTTATCACTAATAGCAGAGTTCTCCATGATAACCCTCCCTATGAAGAAGGAAAGTAACCATACAATGAATGGAGAGGGGTATACATTTCATTGTATGGTCATTAAAATCTCCCTAATGCCTCTAACACTGTATTGGTAACTATCACTTTAAATACTATCTATAAAAGCAGAGGAGATGCAGTGTGACGTTGCACCCTGAGGAAGCCCACGTGTGTGATCAATCAGTTGGGTGAAACGCGCGTCGGTTATTCCCTCTGCCCAGTTTGGGGTCTTATTATAGGATCTAGTACAATTTTTATTGCTTGTTGCTGAACCTGTTACATTTACATCTATCATTATCCTAGCGTACCAGAAACCCCTGTGCGGGACCACCAACTCCAGCGGGTGAAGACCGCGCAGAGATAGTTCGGGAGCGAGACGAACCTGGAGGCAGTGGAGATGGTGATCGACACGTCCGGAGAACTGGCCTGGAAGAAAGAGTCCCGCTGGAGGATGGTATAAACCCGGGGGCTCTTGCATCAGGAGTGGTAACTGTATCAGTTTGTTGATTATCTATATTGGTAGCACGAGCAAAAATTGGACATTGTTTCATTTCGGTACATGTGGTTTACAGGAGCCATCTTAGGCTACAATATCTGTGCAGACGGGACTTGGTTTTTCTATGAGACTACCATATAATGAAGTTCAGTTGTGACATCTATTTGCTGATTATCGTTACTAAGCTATACATCTGTCCCTAGTGGATCAGATTTATGAACTATCTGCTACATTATATTGGACACGCGGTTAACACATGTTTTGATACTGTAACCACTATTTATGTGTATTTATTTCCTATTATAGGAGCTTATCTGAGGCTTTGAGGGATTTTAGTTTTATACGGGGGACGCCCCGTTTTAATAGGGGTAATATAGAGAGGGGGGAGGGGGGGAAATGGGAGTGTTTTTCATTGTTTGCTATGTTTGACTTTGTGGCCCAATAAACTCATGTTACTGCTTTACAGTGTTTGTGCTCTATATAGTATACTTGGGTAGGGGGGTATACTAAATACCCCTGATTGTATGGATAATTGTATTATATATACTTAGAGCACCGCCTAGTTGGCGATACACAGCAGTCTTACTATATTTGGTTGTGCAGCAGAGACATCACTTAATATGATACAGTAGGTTGCATGCTTATAAATTAGACAGGACCTAATGTAAATGAGTAAACCAGTTGTAAAAAAACTGTGTAAAAACAGTGTTTTATAAGAAAACAATACAAAACATTATGTACCGGTAAGTGTGGACAACTTTCTAGAATTTATTCTATAATACTGCTTGCAATAAAATTGTAAGCTCTATTGGACTTGGAAAACTCAATGTATAAAGGTCATCACTCCATAAAAATTGAAAATTCATTAGTTTAGGAAAAGTTTTATCAAACACATTTTCTCCATGTACGTATTCAATTAATCACAAGGAAAATTCATGTGCCAATGTGGTTATGCTCAAAACATTGCACTTTACAGGAGCAGCAAGTTTTACAAAAAATTATAACAATAAGTCAAAAGTAGTTCTCTCATAGATTCTACTTACTTTAAAGGGAGTTTTGCTTGTAGATTGTTCTGTATATTAAAAGAAAATTATGTTAAAGACAAAAAAGCCCAGCAGCAAAACAAGATGAATACAAAGCATACATACTCTTGCTGCTAGGAAGAGGACTGACTGCTTCTTCTGGACTGTCAGATACAGAAAAACTCACAGTCTTTCCAGGAGTTCTGGCAATTTCAGAAGCTGTAAAATGGAGAGGAAAAAAATATTTTGCCAAGTGAAAAAGTAGTTAAACCTCTTATAAAAGCCAAAGATATACCAGCTCAACCTTAAAGGGGAACTGTGGTCTCCATACAAGTGGCCTTTATTATAAAATGTCACAAATGCCAGTTCGCTGGGCACGTGATCTGACCAATCAATCAATATTTTGCCACCACCACCCCACATTTAAGGCCTTAGGGACACCACACAATCACTCTTGACTCTCACTGGCTAGGAACACCCCTGTCCTGGCAGCTAAATGGTTAACACAACACCACTCACTCCAGCAACCAAAGGGTTAATCAGCTTCAAACTTCCCTTTAAGGAAGGGTTTAAGGAAGGTCGTAACCTTTTATTTTTTAAATGGCTAGGGTCCATTAGCTTGGCTCCCATGGTGGAAGTTCTGGAATGTGCCTGGAAGTTCTGGAAGAGCAGTCCTTAACTATTTATGACCTTACATGTCCCCAATTGTTAACCCTTCCCTGCTTCACTATGAGGCTTAAACACGGTCATGACAACCACTTTTAAAATGACTCCAGGATGATGCTTCTAGCTACAGTCTATTTAAAGTTACAGAAGTATAAAAGGGCGTTTTTTCCTGCTAGCACTGAGCGGTGACATCTCCAGCGCTTGGCTTTTGCCTCAAGGTTTAAAGGTTCGTACACACATGCGATCGCGGGTGCTGTGTACGAACGTTCGTTTTGCCCGATAATCGGCCTGTGTATGGGCACTTTATCGGCCGAAACGCTCGTTCAATCGGAGATCGTTTCCTGATCCGCTGGACGGATCACCGAACGAGCGGCCATTTCGGCTTGTAAAGTGCCCATACATGGGCCTATCATCGGCCAAAACGGACGTTCGAACAGATCGTGCGTCGCATGTGTGTACAAACCTTAAGATTTGATCATGCCCATTGGTGGGACAGAGCATCATCAGCTGCATCATAAGCCCCACCCCTAAACTTCTAAATTTTTAAAGCTAGCCACAAGGTGGTGGAGCTTATGACACAGCTATTCACACATGCCTGTAACAGAGACAGGTCAGTTTGGGAACTTTACAAGCCTATAGCTTAAGATCCAGAGAAGCTAGAAACATCATCCTAGGCTTGTTTAAAAGGCATCTTTCAATATGGAGACCCCAGTTACCCTTTAAGGGAAACAGACATATAGTGGTTTGTACATTCCTTGCTGAACCGAATGCACTTTAATTCTGAACTTATTAAAATTGTTATAGTGATTAATTTATACAATATAATTTATTATAAGCTATATATTATTATTAAAATCAATACATTGATTCTTACCAAGTTGTGCCATTTTGTTAGAACGTTTGGCTGTGTAGAAAGCATAAACATCCCCTCCACCTGTTCCAGTTCCATTTTTTATTGTATCTGAAATTGAATATAAAAAAGGTAATTATTTGATTCTCAAGCCAGGTTTGTTAAAGAACAGTCACGTGTAGAACTACCTTCTGTATCTACTCCTAACACATCCACATAGTTTTGCTCCATCCAAGGTTCTGAACTAACATCCTCTAAGAGCGAATCAGATTTTTTTATAACGTTCTTTACGTTGGCCATTCGTTGAGAAGCAACATTGACCTGTAGTTTAACTCCTAAAATAAAAGAATAGAATTAAACATTAAAAGAGATATTTTTAGAACACAAGCAGTAATCACTAGAGCATTAAAACAAGAACGAACCAAACTGTAATATAGATTTCATATATGAAGGATTTCATTTTTTTCACATGGAATGTCATAGTAGTAAAAATATAACTTTGCCTTCAGAGATATGAATTTATGGGAATTAACCATATGGCATATGTGCATCTCTAACCAGCCAACATCCCTTATGGTCAGGGATGCCCAGCCTGCAGTTCCCCATATACTGGCAAATTACAACTTCAGGCATTCCCTGGCTGAGGAATATTTGGAGTTTATGGGGTTATTTTTTTACATGTAGACAACAAATGTTGTGGAATACTGCTTACCAATCGAGCAGACATTTGCTTCCAAAGGCAGGTTAATTTGCCTCTTCCAACAGGCTAGGCTTATAAGCACTTAATAGAGAAGCTTAGGCATCTAGTAGAAGAGGTAAGAACCCAGGCTGGAAACTTAAGACTGGGTCCACATGGACACATTTTTTGGCCCAATTGACTCAGACTCCTGTGTCAGGCCAAAAAATCTGCAGCATTTTTTGCTGTTGGTCCCCTGTTCGACGAATGGACAAGCTGGTAAATCACGGGTGAGGCTACTTTCGCCACGGCCGACAGTGATTTGCCCCGTCTGACAACTCACTTGTGGCGAACGTTGGTCGGGAAATTTGTCCGTGTGTACCCAGCCTAAGAGTCAGCATACTTTTCATTACTTATACAAAAAGGAAAAAATGGATAAGGGAGATGTTTTTTAATTAATAAATAATTTACATTCATTTTCTGCAAAAACTGCATGGGTCCCACCTTGCTTATCAGTAATATGTTCCAAGACATCTTCATCAGGTATAAACTGCACCTTAAAGGACTTTGTACCATTATGGGCTTCATGGCTCATTTCTGAAAGAAATAGACTGTTTACAACAAATACATTTTACAGATCATGCCATAGAGCAGTTATGTCGAACCTTTGTACTCCAGATGATTTTGCAACCAATGCATGCTTGGAGTTGTAGATTCCAAACTTCTGGAGTACCTAGGCATGTCCACACTTAGAAAAAAATCTGGTGACTTGTCAGTTATCTGCCCGTAACCCCAACTGATATTTTTACCAGTTTATTGCATGCATTTATAACTAGATATTTAATTATAAGTTCTCTTCTGTTCTGCCTAAGGTATCTGCCTCCTCCTGCTACATGTGCTTTTTATAAGATTGAGCATGTGCAGTGAAGGCAGCAAGGGAAACCACAGTCAATCATTGGTTGTGATGTCAGCAGTGATTGATTGACTGCGTGGAGGGAGTTGCCAGAATAGAGGCAATAATTATAATTAAAGGGCATGTCCACCCTAAAAATAAAGTTTTTATAAGGTAGGTGACTCCTGGCCACCCCCCGATTTATTTCTCTAAAAATATGCTCAGATTGCTACTTACAGCCCCTTCTCTCCCGCGTTGTCTCTGATCTGGCTCCCTGCTTGTGGAAGTTGCAAGCAGGGGCCAGACCGACAGCTGCGTCTGTGATTGGCTGAGAGGCAGCCAATCACAGACGCGTCTGCTGTCATTGAAGACGCGGTGAGAGAGAAGGGTCTGTAAGTAACGATCTGAGCACTTTTTAAAAGAAATATTTTGGCGATTTGGGATGGGCAGGGGATACCTACCTTATGGCCAAAGGGTTTCATGCTAGGTTCCACGGCAACTTGGATCCAGATGGTGGGGGACATCCCTGCCCATGTCACGGTTCTTGTTGAGGTTAGGGAAGCAGCAGAGACCAGATGACTCACTGACAGCTTCTACACTTCCCTTTCCTGGACATTGAAAAGGCACTGCAGGAGATGTAAGGTAAGGATTTTTTTAAATTACTCAGTGGGGCCAGCATGGTGTTAACTTTTAGTTTTGGGGGGTGGGCATACCCTTTAAATATATGGTTAATAATACATCTGCTGATCATATCAGTTGGGGTTTGGGGCAGGTAACCAACACATGACCAGTTTTTTGTTTTAAAGGTGGACATGCCCTTTAAGTTGTCCCCATACAGTAAAGAAATACACCTTACAGTTCAAACAGGCTGTTCATTTGCAGTTTTTATCAAACGGTACATTTACATCATTGTAAGTTTCGTAAATGATGGCCTCTAACATAAATAGAACAGCAAAAAAAGGATAGATAAGTCTAGTAAATGGAATTCTTACATATATTCACAAAATAGCGCGTTTCCCATTTACACTTAAATTTGAGAATAAGCATTTTGCAAACTAGACTCCTGTCAGGTCTCCTTTTGCTGAATCTATAGGTCTGGAGGTGATCCATGCTGCAATAGAGCTCCATAATGTCTTGGGCCAATCTTGAAAAGAAACTATTTAAAGGGGCACTATAATCTACAAGCACTGGGGATGTGAGAATATATTCCTGGATGGAATCAGATAACTCTGATATCTTGAGAATACTATGCAACTAGATAAGGGATGCGGCTAGGACAGTACTTGTGTGGTTGAATGTTGGATGTACGGAAACAAGAATACCAAGAAAAGATAGAAGAAGTAATCAGACAACAGCATTTTCCTTCTCCGTTTATGGTATCTATTTAAAATCTATATATACACAGCATACGTATATAGAGCTAGTGCACACAGGGATTTACAATAAATATTTATTGTGCATATTGCATAGTGAATACGCTCAATAAATATTTGTTATCCTTTAAATTATATAAATAAATTTATAATTTCATGGGGAATACATTGGGTTTATCGGAGGTACTATGTTGGTGGGGGTGGGTAAATGTAATATACATAGGGACAGTGTTTATGTGTTTAAGCACTAAAATAATTATATCAATATTAACAAATATGAAGTAATGACATTAAAGTATATAGAAATGTAAATAAGGCAAAATCTATAAATAAAATTACTTGTACAGCCCCATTCCTGTTTTGTAATGGAATCTTCAAAATGAACTGTTAAGCCACACCTCAGGAAGTTTTACAGGGAGGCAATGGAAGCTTACAAAGGAACATATTTCTCACTTCCCTTTTAGTGTTGTATCCAATCGTGTGCTTGATATTAGATTGAAAGAAGTGTTAGCAAATCAAAACATTTTCTGAGTGTTAGTAGGAAGTTGCAAGACTTGTATGTCACTTCCTTTGTAAAACATGTGACAGTCTCTCACCTCACCCCACTCCTCCCCTCTCAATAGAAACAAAGGAGAGCTGCTGTTTGCTGGACAGTAAGAGGGACAGTAAGAGATATCTATATGCCAGGGATAGGCAACCAGTAGATCTTCAGATGTTTTGGAAACTACAACTCTACAGAGTGCTTGTAGAGGAATGCTGGGAATTGTAGTTTGAATTCCCTAACTACAGAGTGCTTGTAGAGGAATACTGGTAGTTGTAGTTGGAATTCCCTAACTACAGAGTGCTTGTAGAACAATGCTGGGAGTTGTAGTTTTCAAAACATCTGGAGATCTTATCCCTGCTATATATGATAGGGGGACTGAAAGGAAAACATCTCCATGCCCACTTCTCTGAGACAATGAAGTGAGTTTGTTAATGGTTTATTACAATATTTAAGCAATAGACTCCATAGAAACAATGAACCTGTGTCCTGAACTGATAAATGTAATAAGATTGAAACATGACAGGATAGTCTGGGTTCTTTATAGGACCTCAGATTTACCAATAGTACGGTAATCCCTCTCTAACATGCTCAGTGAAGGGCTTTTTGCTTCTTTTGGCCCCTCTCTCCCTAAGCTTTCTAGCTGCCTTTTCTACTGTACGCCAAGTCCTACCCCATAGAGCCATGAATCTGTATCTTGCAATGCTGAGATCTAACAAGATCGAAACACATCGTGTCTGCAGGTCATATGATTGGCTCTATATATTAAGCTTTATAGCATGTTATTAGCCAGTGGTTCTGGACACATGCATTAGCTAAGAGACATAAAGGAGCATTTTGCATATCTCTGCCCCTTACTCTGGGAAACATGGGAGTAAGAAATTACTTGTTTCTTAGGCTTTGTGGGCAATGCTATTCATATAGCATGAGAGAATGTATTAGGGCACTGATTTAGTAAACCTAAATAGGGAGGTGCTAGACTCAGAGATACAAACTATAAACTATAGTGATAGAAAGAAAGGGGCTGGTCTGCAACACTCTTATTCAATAATATAAGTGTGATATGTAAGGCTAAAAATCCTTTATTGAATCAGACAGGGATACCCATTAAAAACATTTTAATGTTTTTAATGGGTATCCCTGTCTGATTCAATAAAGGATTTTTAGCCTTACATATCACACTTATATTTTGAATAGAGTGTTGCAGACCAGCCCCTTTCTTTCACACTATAATTCATACAGCATGAGACTGCAAGATGCCTTCTGTTATAAGAAGGTGTTTCTCTGCTTTTATGCTCACTAAAGGCTTTTGCTTCTTTTGGCCACTCTCTCCTTAAGCTTTCTAGCTGCCTTTTCTACTTACCAATAGTGATCCTCTCATCATTTACCAAAGTGATCCCTCTCTATCACATTTACCAATAGTGATCCCTCTCTATCACATTTACCAATAGTGATTCCTCTCTATACATTTACATAGTTTCCTTATCACATTTACCAATAGTGATTCCTCTCTATCACATTTACCAATAGTGATCCTCTCTTTCACATTTACCAATAGTGATACCTCTCTTTCACATTTACCAATAGTGATACCTCTCTTTCACATTTACCAATAGTGATCCCTCCCTTTGCAGATTTTTTCGAGACGCGTTCCAAAATTCGAAAAAAAATTAAGGAATTTTTGAAAATTTTGTAAAAATTATACAGTAACTTACTATAAATAGTTTTCGGACTTGGAAAATGATCTGGGGAAAAGACAATTAGATTCTTTCTGAAAGAATCTGATTTTAACCAATTCTGATTGGTTAGTATACCAATCAGATTCTTTCTGAAAGAATCTGACTGTAACAATTCTAATTATTTTCCAATCAGAATTGGTTACAATGAGATTCTTTCAGAAAGAATCTGATTGGTTAGTATACCAATGAGATTCTTTCCCAATCACAATTGGTTACAATGAGATTCTTCCAGAAAGCATACCAATTCTAAAAGTATCTGATTGTAACCAATTCTAATTAGATACAATCAGATTCTTTCTGGAAGTATCTGATTGCTATACTAACCAATCAGATTCTTTTCCAATCAGAATTGGTTTCAATCAGCTTATTTCAGAAAGAGTCTAATTGGTTAGTATACCAATCAGATTATTTCTAAAATAATTTGATTGTAACCAATTCTGATTAGTTACAATCAGATTCTTCCAGAATCTATAAGATTCTTTCTGAAGGTATTTGATTGTAACCTATTCTGATTGCATACAATCAGATTCTTTCAGAAACAATCTGATTGGTATACTAACCAATCAGATTATTTTCTAAACAGAATTTGTTACATTCAGATTCTTTCAGAAAGATTCTGATTTGTTAGTATACCAATCAGATTATTTTCCAATTAGAATTGGTTACAATTAGATTCTTTCTAATAGAATCTGATTGGTTAGTATACGAATCAGTTACTTTCTGAAAAAATCTGATTGTAACCAATTCTAATTTAAAAGAAACTGATTATATGTTCCCCAGACCATTTCCCAGGTGCCAGAGCCATTTACAGTAAGCTACTGTATCATTTTTACAAAATTTTCGAAAATTACTTTAAGCTTTAAATTTTCTAAAATTTCGGTGACCCTGGAAAATATAATGTGTAATCTTGAAAAACAGTTTGATCGTGAGGAAAGTAATTTTTTTTTACACTTCTAGATGCATGTATGTTTTTCCCAGACCATTTTCCAGGTGCACAGGCAGAACGGATTTTAGCAGTTTCGCCCATCTCCCAAAAGCCTGGATTTAAATATCTTCCTGTATAGATTTATTAAAAACAAATCAATAAACAAAACAGAAAAATGTGATAGTGTTATATAACAAATATAAGATGGATAATGTCTGTCTTATCTAGATGTTAGGCTGCAATTTATGTATATTTAACATGTATTTCTAAAGCACTAACACTTCCAGTACAATCCAAAAGTTGTGTATATATGTCCCTCTAATATCTATTGGGGTACACCCAATAGGTTCCCTTCTGCCTGTGTATGGTGTAAAATATTTGTTTAGGGGATGTGACACTAATAGAACCAGGATTTCATAGGATTTCTTTTGTTTTTAACATTGCCTTTATTTTTTTTGTACAAATCCCTGAATTTTATAGTAGTGTGTATAAAGATTTTATACACGCTCCAGGGCTTAGTAGCGAATCAGCGTGTGAAGGGGGAAGAAGTCTAGGGAATGTCTCTAAAGAACAGGAAAGTCCCTAAACGTAAAGGTAGCAAATCCTCAAGTATAGCAGTCACCGACAGTATCAGAAAACCTATTGCTATTTATGCATCACAAGACAATATTACAACCATATTGAATACTATTGTATACATAAATGCATGTAGACCAGTCTATTATATATCACACATTATACAGTATACTATGGCTGCAGCAGAGATATACATCTATATATATATATATATAATCCCTAATTATGTAATACCGTGTGTGTGTGTCACTGCAGTTCCTATGGACTCACCATTAGAGGGAGAAACACAGGAAACAAGAAAGGCAGAACACAGCAGTTACACAGATTACACAGGTTGCTTGGGACAGAGGGGGACTCGGAGGGGGATTTGGAGGGGACTCTAGCCTTGGGACACAAAGAGGGAACTCTGGCCTTGAGACATGGAGGAGGGGGGCTATGGCCTTGGGACACTCTGGGCTTTTAGCGCCCATTATTGTAACGGGCTTAAAGGGCAAGTCCAGCCCTAAAATGAAAACTTACATACAGGTAAATCACCCCCCAAAACCCTAAACGGTAATAGTTTGAAATCTGAAATATATAAGTCTAACCTGAAATCCTGCACAATGTCCTGTTTCCCCTGATTCTGTTTCCTGGTTCTTCCAGTTAGCAACGGTCAGTTATGGATTTGACAGTTGACATCACAGCCAATGACTGAATGTTAATCCCCTGTCTGTCTCTTCTGAGCATGCCCAGGCTCAGTACCTGCTCAGAACAGGTTTCTAAATTGCTAAGTTTCCATGAGGTCTCCAGAAGGGTAGCAGGCATACAGTAATGAATTCATAGGACAAACTATGATATATCAACATATTTTAAAGAGGCCGTTCTTTCTAAAAGATGTTCTTATGAGGATGGAGTTGTCCTTTAATGTATAGTATTTATATAGATCCATATGATCAGTGGGTAAATCAAAGCCCAGAAGTTAACCCTGATAATAACACATTAAGCTCTTTAATTCAGAGCTAGTGGCCTTCAATAAGTTTAACACTGTATTCCCATGTAAAATCTTTTGTGTCCTGTGAATCTGATAAGTAAATCAATATTCCAGCATCCTTAGCAGTATATGGAAATAAAGTATCAAAATCACAAATATGAAAGATTGTTTCCAATCCAATATTAATGATACAGGAAATTCACGTCACCATAGATTTCAAATAGTTCAGTCCATTGTACATATGCTTGTGAAGGTTCTCATTCATCCAGGTCATGGTATATCTGTTGTATTCAATTAAAACAACTGGACTTGAAGTTTAGTTCTTGAAGACGTTTCACTAGTCATCCGACTGGCTTTCTCAATTCAGATTGACTTGTACAAGAATCTGTGGCAATTATGTACCCTTGAAAATCCCAATTAGCATATCATAGCCAAGTGTAAGGGCATGTCCACCCCCAAAACTATAATCCCCCCCACTACTGGCCCAATTGTGTAGTGTAGTTTAATCCTTACCTTACATCCCAGCTCCATTTGGTTCTTCTGCTATCCCCCCCCCTAAAGTCCAAAAAAACGCCCACCAGGAGTACTGCAGAGTCCATATAGGACTCTGCCTCCTGTCTCCCCTCCGAGAAAGTTTGGTATGCGCACTGCAGCCCTTCTCCCCCCTCCGATTTAGATTCCCTCCCCCTAGCGTAAAAACCTTTCCAAATAATATTCTCCCTGTCCCCCCACCCCAACCGCTAAGTTTTAAGTTCAGAAAGTGCCCTAAACATTACTTACCTTCCCTCTTTCCTCCGCCGCACTGAACTCCCGGCAGCCGCGTCCGTGATTCGCTGCCGCTCAGCCAATCAGACGCGACTGCCGGTCCCGCCCCTTTGCTTGCATTTTCTCGCAAGCAGAGGGCTGTTCAGTGCGGTGGAGGAAAGAGGGAAGGTAAGTAATAGTTGGGGCACTTTCTGAACTTAAAACTATAGCGGTTGGGGATGGGGGGACAGGGAGAATATTATATGAAAATTTTTTAAGAAGGGTGGACATGCCCTTTAAGGGCATGATTGGATAGTGGCTAAGAGGTGTTATAGGAACACCCAGAGTAAGGTGTCAAAACAGCATTGTACATGGCAGACAGTTGATATCGAACCCCCCCACCTCTATGACACCTGGGTTAAAATCCACCAGAAGGAATACAACCTTTCACAGAACACATTAATGCGGTAGACCAAAACATCAAATTTACAAGGGAAGAGGTACAAAACAACAAACTGGCTTTCTTGGACTGCTTGGTAGAAGTTAAGGAAAATGGTAAACTGGAAGTAGAGGTTTACAGAAAACCAACACACACAGATCAGTATTTGATGTTTGACTCCCACCACCCTTTAGATCACAAGCTGGGTGTCATCTGAACCCTGCAACACAGAGCTGTGAACATCCCCACTAGCACAGAGAAAAGAAATTAAACATCTCAGAGGAGCCCTTAAACTTGTGGATATCCAGACTGGGCCTTTATCAAAAGAAGTAGAAGGAAAGAAAAGAACTGTCAAAAGAAGTAGAAGGAAAGAAAAGAACACAATTACCAACAGTGAAGGGGAAAAGCAAAACAGGAGAAAGAACATGGTCATCCCATATGTAGCAGGGGTCTCCGAGAAATTAAGAAGAATTTTCAAAAAACACAGTATACCTGTCTGCTTTAAACCAAACAACACACTGAGGCAGCAATTGGTACATCCGAAAGACCCAATACCGAAACACAAGATAAGCAACATCATATATGCAGTGCAGTGAAGAATGCTCCGATTTGTATGTGGGGGAGAACAAACAGCAACTGCATCAACGTATGGCCCAGCACAGAAGAGCCAATTCCTCGGGTCAGGTCTCATCCGTGTACCTGCATCTTAAGGATAAAGGACATACCTTTGAAGATTGTAATGTTAACATATTGGCAAAGTAATGTGACTGGTTCACAAGAGGTTTAAGTAGGCAATTTATGTGAAAATAAAGAAACCAGGACTAAATAGAGGTGGGGGGGGGGGGGTTTGACACCACCTGTCTGCCATGTACAATGCTGTTTTGACATCTTACTCTGGGCATTCCTACAACACCTCTTAGCCACTATCCAATCACGCCCTTAACACTTGGCTGTGATATGCTAATTGGAATTTTCCAGGGTACATAATTGCCACAGATTCTTGTACAAGTCATTCTGAATTGAGAAAGCCAGTTGGATGACTAGCGAAATGTCTTCAAGAACTAAACTTCAAGTCCAGTTGATCTAATTGAATACAACAGATAGTCCATTGTATAGTAATTTTTCATATATGCACATATCCAATAACACATATGATTAATGTGGAGGTCAAAGTCCTCATTGATGCCATTGGGTGCACATGTGTTCAGAAGTTAGATCCAGCGGGTTTCCATTTTAAAGGGGAACTGTGGTCTCCAAACAAGTTGAGTTTAAATGAAAGGTCAGTTTCCTACCTTTAAAACAAGCCATCAACCACATCTTTACATGCTCCACAGCCCAAGATATAAAGAAATGACTGACTAGAAAGTTAATGGGTGGAAGGCTGACATGTGACATTCCTAAGGCTTCTCCTGCACAGTGTCGCCGGTGAGCACAGCCTCAGACTCCCTCAGTGTGTGAGGGAGACAGGAAGTCCCTCCCCCTCCCTGCTGTGTGAAGGACCTGCAGCTGCAGAGAAGGTAAGGGAATCTCTGCCTGAAAAGGCTGTTTCCAGAGTTTTCTGTGTGTGTGTGTGAGGGTGTCAGAGTGGCCCACAGCACCCGAGTGGGTGGGGCTTAGGCACCATGAGTGGGCAGGGCCACGGCACCCTCAAATGGGCGGAGCCACATGGGGATGTAAGGGAATGGACCAAGGGGGGCCTGCAACTGGAGGGACCATGGGGTCCATGAGTGGGAGGGACCAGGGGGGCTGCAAAGGGGAGGAGACACAGGGCAGATTGACATGGTTTCAGAGCAGGAAGTGCAGGGGAACTGGTGATGCTGCTGCCATATCACACACAAATTTAAATATCTTCAAAACTATGTAAAATAAACAATGAAAATACATTGCAAAAATTCTCAGGAGAGCAATTCCTATCAATTTACCTAAAGTCATTTTTGGACCCCAGTTCCCCTTTAAGCAATTTCTTGTCTAGATCACCGCCTCTGACTGTATAGTATAAAAATGCATAGCTACTGTCGATACGTGTCTGTTGTCGCTTATGTATCTCTCCGCTAGACGTATATCGGACAGATGTTTACATAGTCTGGCTTTCAGGGCTTGAGTCGTTTTTCCCATGCACAACTTTTGACATGGACACTGTAAACTGTATATCAAATTGCGTGTTTTACAATTAAAATAGTGCTTAATTCTAAATGGTCTGTCATTTTTGTCAGTACATATCACTTTTTTCTTACCAGAAATTTGCAGAGTAAGCAGTCACCACACTGATATGTGCCAGTCAAAAGTTTCCCATTTCCCAAAGGCTCGAACAATATACAAGGTGACGTCATCACGTGTAACCTGGAAACGGCCTTTAAATGGCGGCTGTATCCACAAGGCATACTACGGTTGAGAAAACTCCTTATACAACTGGCAAAGGAGTGAAACGTGTCCCTTCAGCCCCTTTTCTTCCCTAGCAGAAATCCTAAGCTTCATATGACCTCCCTGGTTGATCCCTTGGCAGACATTATGAACGTTTTTGACTGAATGATAATAAGGACTGGTAGCTATACTGTCTATGTGCTATCCAAGTATCTGTTTTTGAAGCTATATGGTATTACTTCTATATACTTACCTGTTGGACTTTATAAAATGGTTATTACTTTAGGATTACTCTGCTTGATGTTTTTAATTGTTTTTTACAGAGTCCCTAACTGATAAATTTATATTTTTTCACTATCAACAGAGAGTTGTGCAACCCTTTCTTTTTTCTCTTTATTGTACTGTGTTTAACAAGGGTTTTTGCACTTCAACCCTACTTAGGGTGTATACTACTTTTGTGCATAGTGCCCTAGCACCTCATATTTACTGCATCAAAAGTCTTCGAGACTATAGAACAATGATTAATATGTCAGTCAATGGCCACACTATCAACGAATGGTAACGTGTCTGAAAAGCTTAATCAACGTATTAATGGAGCGCATGCGATGCGCACACACACCACAAAAAAACGGTGATCACATTCACTCCGAAAACAAATTGCATATGGCTATCTGCATTGAAAAGTCCTGGCATGCGATTCTCACAAACTTTTGGTCTACTGTAAAGGAGTGTAGGGTATGCAACATATAACGTCACCTAACAACCATTATTCCAATTTTAATGTTCTTCAGCCACCCCATCAGTATCTATACTGCAGTCCAAAATAACTGTTTGGGGCTTATGTAAATAGGAGGTGCAACATCTGAATTTGCTATTATTACCCTGCACCATCCAACCATCTAACTGCAGGAGACCAATAAAAAGTAAAGGAGTGAGGAGGACTGGGTAGGAGGCAGGATTAAGGCTTGTTCACACTAGAAACTGACAAAACGCACAGCATGCGGTTGTCTATGCATGCATTTGGGCACGGCCACACTGCAACGCAAACGCATGCGATTTCATCTGCGCATGCGTTTTTTCATTAACTATTGAAAAACGCTTGCGATTTAAAATGCGGAACGCAAATCGCAATGCACCCGAAAACGCACGTTTTCGGTGCGTTGCCGCGTTTTCAATGATATGAAAAAAAGCACAGCAGTGTGGCCTAGCCCTTTGTGTCCATTTTTTACAATGCGTTTTCCATAGATTTGTATAGAAAACACATGCAGGAATGCTGCATGCGGTGCGTTTTTAAAATGCAATGGACCGGAACGCAATCAGAACGCAATAGTGTGAACGGTACTATTGAATTCTATGTGTCCTTGTGTTTTTGAAACGATCCGTTGCAAAAATGCACCACAAAACAGACCTAGTGTAAACGACCCCTTAGGGGTTTTCCAGGGCAGGGTGTTCCGAGATGGGGTCTGCTATAGCCAGTGTTTGGTCAGCATTTCAGCTATTACTGCACGACTCTGTAATTTGCAGCTAAATAGGCCTAGCAACCCTGGGCTGTCAATCCACACTCCCTATATAGTCTATTTTCTTCCCCCAAAACACAAAATGGGTGTGGTTTGGGGGGGTGCCCAGGGTTTAGGGGGCGGGACTTAGAGCACCAGGCCTTTTGTCAGGTAAGTATTTTACCTGTTGTAACATGTGACAGTAAATTAGTGACCTGTTATGATGCCCGAGGTGAGCACTTCCTGTGAGCGGGGACTGATGGTGAGCTAAACAGATATTTCCAAATATAATGTGTATATGAACCTGGGAGCCCCATCGCATTAGCAAAGTTACATGGTCTTTACCCCCTCCCCACACTAGTTACCTGGCACCCAGGCTCCTCTCACTTCGCCAATAGGATTTCTCCCACTCCCGCCAGTCTCATCTAAAAAACGAACAAGGGGAAAGAAACTAGCCAGCCAATCAGTGCACGGGCTGGGCTTTTCCTTTAACCAAGTCACATGTTTCGGTATTTCAGCCAATCGAGAAACGCTCTGTAACGTCTCTACCAATGCGAGACTTGATGAAGCGAATGAACGCACGGGCTGTCAGGAAGACGCAGTGAGCCAATGGGACGTGTTTAGTGGACATGTGTTAGCCAGGCGGCTCGTAGGTGAGTGACATTGTCTGGTAGGGGAGGGATATTAGTTGTCTATAGATTGGGAAACTGTTCAAATTCCGAATTATGAAATGACCTACCTGGCTCCCTTCTTTCTAAACTTTATTTGCTAAGACTTTATTTAGACTATTTATTGTTACAGGTGTTCTTAGTAATTATGGAGCCCACTTAAATAATAATGCTTCCCAAATGTATTTCTTATATAAGGGATAATACGCTACCTACAGTGTCGTATATAAGGGATAATGCACTACCTACAGTGTCGTATATAAGGGATAATGCGCTATCTACAGTGTCGTATATAAGGGATAATGCGCTATCTACAGTGTCGTATATAAGGGATAATGCGCTACCTACAGTGTCATATATATGGGATAATGCGCTACCCAGGTCCGGCCTTTGATATGGGCGACCTGTGCAACTGCACGGGTTGCATTACCCGGGGGGGGTGACAGCTGGGAGTCTTAGGTCATGGACCTGTAGCTCAAAGTTGGGCATCAGTGCCACAGCCCCTCTAGTTATGGTCCTCCAGATCAAATATATGTATCAGCACCTCACCACATACTAAGCCCCAACACATATAAGCTTTACTTAAAGGGCATGTCCACCCCCAAAGCTAAAAATTGGCCCCACTCTGTAGTGTATAAAAATCCTTCCCTTCCATCCCTGCTCCAAATGGTTCACCTGTAAAGTCTCCCCAAAGTTATAAAAACTGACCACCAGGAGCCTGGCCACCAGGGAAATTGTTTCCGCCTCTGAGCTGTCCTCTCAGAGGTTTTTAGCTTGCTCAGAGCAGCCCTTCACATCCTTCCCTCTCCCTCCCCCTAGTGTAAAAACCCTTAGGCAGATATAAGAGCTAGTTCCCTCAGCCCCAACCACTATAATATCTTTTCCAGAGACTCCCCCGGTCTTTACCTACCTTCCCTCTCTCCTCCGGCGTTCTGAACTGCTGGCAGCTGCGTCTGTGATTGTCTGCCGGTCTGGCCCCCTGCTTGCAGTTCTATGCAAGCAGAAGGCCAAGCATTGCGGCGGATGAGAGAGGGAAGGTAAGTAATGATCGGGGGACTTTCTGAAAAAAATATTATAGCGGTTGGGGCTGGGGGTACTAGCCCTACTATGTGAAAAAAGTTAGGAAAAGGGGTGGACATGCCCTTTAAGCACTACCTACAGCGTCACATATAAGGGATAATGCGCTACCTACAGTATCATATATAAGGAATAATGCGCTGCCTACAATGTCATATATAAGGGATAATGCACTACCTACAGCGTTGTATATAAGGGATAATGCGCTACCTACAGCGTCATATATAAGGGAAAATGCACTACCTACAGTGTAATATATAAGTGATAATGCGCTACCTACAGCGTAATATATCAGGGATAATGCCCCCCCCTACAGTGTAATATATAAGGGATAATGCGCTCCCTACAGTGTAATATATAAAGGATAATGCGCTCCCAACGGTGTAATATATAAGGGATAATGCACTACCTACAGCGTCATATATAAGGGATAATGCGCTACCTACAGCGTCATTTATAAGGGAAAATGCGTTACCTACTGCGTCATATATAAGGGATAATGTGCTATCTACAGCGTAATATATAAGGGATAATGCGCTCCCTACAGTGTAATATATAAGGGATAATGCGCTCCCTACAGTGTAATATATCAGGGATAATGCCCTCCCTACAGTGTAATATATAAGGGATAGTGCGCTCCCTACAGTGTAATATATAAGGGATAATGCGCTCCCTACAGTGTAATATATCAGGGATAATGCCCCCCCTACAGTGTAATATATAAGGGATAGTGCGCTCCCTACAGTGTAATATATAAAGGATTATGTGCTCCCAGCAGTGTAATATAAGGGATAATGCGCTCCCTACAGTGTAATATATCAGGGATAATGCCTCCCCTACAGTGTAATATATAAGGGATAATGCGCTCCCTACAATGTAATATATAAAGGATAATGCGCTCCCAACAGTGTAATATATAAGGGATAATGCACTACCTACAGCGTCATATATAAGGGATAATGCGCTACCTACAGCGTTATATATAAGGGATAATGCGCTACCTACAGCGTCATTTATAAGGGAAAATGCGCTACCTACAGCGTCATATATAAGGGATAATGCGCTCCCTACATAGTAATATATAAGGGATAATGCGCTCCATACAGTGTAATATAAGGATATTACACCACCGAGGAATTCCATGACCATATAGAAGCATGAGGCTGCAGGGCATGGAACTCCGCGGTGAATAAATCTGTATATTACAATTTAGGTAGAGTATTATTTCATATAATACATAAGGCCAGTCAAAAAAAACAAACAGGGCAGATGCACTCTTCCCCCCCCTCTCCCTGTCTCTCCCCCTCCCCCTGTCTCTCTCCCTCCCTGCATTAGTAATTTATATAGGAGGCATTTTTTCAGTATACATTGCCGTTCTTAATGGAAAGTAAAGGAAGGATCGAGCATAGTCTCTCTCTATCCCTCAATCTACATTGAGTTACAATATCGATAAGGAGGAGTGGACGCATTCCTGTAAGTCATAAAGAATTGACCCGGCTGTCTACTCCTTCTTATCTACATCGTAACTCAATTAGTGTAAGACACGAGGAGAGAGGGTGAGAGAGCCGATGCTCTGTCCTTTCTTTACTTTTCAATAGGAAAGGCAATTAACTATATATTAAAAATGACTTCCTCCATAATTTAATATTACAGGGAGGGAGACGGGAGGCGCAGTGGAAGACTGGAAGTCACTCAGTGATGTCATATAAGGATTTATGCCACTGCACCTCCCCTTTCTAAATCCCTTGCCTGATGTATTATATAATACATACGAGACAGGGAACTCAGGTTAATTAATATCCTTATAATGTGAAGGGGCGTTTTATTACTTACCTTCCCACTTTCCTCCGCCGCACTGAACTCCCGGCAGTCGCGTCTGTGATTGGCTGAGCGGCAGCCAATCACGGACGCGGCTGCCGGGAAATGCCTACCACAAACTATATAATTTTATAATCTATACAACTTAAGCTATGTAACAGTGTCATTCTTTCATACAGGCATGCAGAATTTTAGACACAAAGACAAAAGATTATTCATACTTGGAAATCTTTTCCAAAACCATATGAGAAGTAGAGATGGAATCAGGGTCCATATCGGAACTCCCGGATCCAAAGTTCTGTGGTACAGATTCGGGACCACAGTAGTTTAAGTATTTTCGATAAACCTCAAAAGTATGCGCTACTTTCAAGGGTTACCGCATGTTTGAGGCTACTTTCGAAGGGCTGCTGAAAGTGCCCCTCCGATACAAAACAGTACTAATAAGTTTCACATTTGTCAAAAAACTCTTATGTGCAATTTGTTGCCTTTCAATGATTGCTATAAAAAGGGACACATATGCTTGAAATTGTCTTGTGTTAGCAATGGTTACCTGCATGTAGACATGTACCAAATCATGAAGAATTATAAGGTTAAAAGATCAGTTGCAGTGATGAAAGCTTTAAGATATCCAAGAGTGTTCAGCATATGTTTAGATGGTCTCTTCCTGACAAATCCTCTACAGAATTGTGTTGCCACCAATGCAGAGCTTCCTAAACACCGACAAAAGGTGCAAGTAAATATTTATACACTGTGAGGGAAATTTTCTGGACAATGACCATTTGTCAAGAAGGGCAGAAAAAAAGCCACTTGTTTACAAGAAAAAAAATAAAGCACAAGTAGGTACATTTAGAATCTTTATGTTTTGCTAGAAAAAAATGTCAGTAAAAATAGTTGACTATTTTGTATTGCTCCAGGAAGGCTGTCATAAATTCATGCTAGTTGGTACCGGTAAATAGACGCCAGAGATACAGCAACAAACATAGGTACAAACAGAAGCTACAAGCTCTGTGCATAGACACAGTTAATACAGGGGTCAGGGGTGTGGTTCTATGAAGCCTATATGTGCTGGCAACAACATGGAAGCCATCTTAGTTAAAGAATCAATTACAGTACTTATATTTACTAAGTACAATTCTCTAGAGAAGAATCTTTCAATATATAGGTGTTCTGGGGAGAAATGCTTTCACATTAGGATTAAAAAAATGTAAGTTTAGTTCTCCTTTAAATAGGTGTTACTGCTAGCATGGATGATGTGAAAAAAATCTATCCAAAGCAAACTAATTGCTCTATGAAAGAAGGGGGGTGGAGCTGGTGGTTTTAGCAGTCTCATGGTTTTTTCAACAAGATCATGCTTGATCAACCTAATTCTCTTCTGAATCCCAAAATATGTTTACAAATGCTACAATATCTGCTATAATTCTCCTCTTCCAGTATTCAGTGCCATCATCCTATATTGATCATTTGACCACTTGACAGCACAATAGCAATAGTTGCAGCAAGATTAAAAATTATACCACAGAAACACTTACATAATGGTCAAAAAGACTTCAGGGTGGTGGCATATTATACGGAATAGGTTAACATCTCTGTACATAATCTAAATTAGTGTTAACATCTCAGGAAACAATCGGTATCTTAAATACTGCAAATCTGAATAAAACCAGTGGTGGATTACCATTTGCTGACTTGACACCTTTCTCATATGCACAGTATATTTTATCTTTAGACAATGATTTACTTTCAAAATGGTGAGTCATGTTACATTAACAGTTAATAAGCCTTGATGTGAAGGTCTGTTTCTTTCTCTTTAACTTGGAAGACAAGACAAGAAGGTGAGACCATGTTCCCTGTGTAGCAATAATAATAATAATTAACATTTTAAGGATATTTAATAAATGCATTTATTAGAAATACATTAAAGGGACCCTAAACTCCCCTAAAGCCAGAAAAATAAATATTTGCCGTCTGTTTGTATTATTCACAGGGAGGTGAGAACGCTTATTCCCTCCTCCCTGTGAACAATAATACGCTCGGGGGACCTGGAACTTACCTTACAGCTGATCCACTCGCAGCTGCTCCTTCACTGACAGCCGCTTTGTCCCGACCGTGCGCCCTATCTTAGGAGCATGCGCGCCAATACAAAAGATAGGGCGCGCGATTGAAGAGAACAGCGGAGAGAATAACAGTGAAGGAGCGGCTACGAGTGGAGCGGCAGTAAGCTAAGTTCCAGGTCCCCCGAGCGTATTATTATTCACAGGGAGGTGGAGAATAAGTGTTCTCACCTCCCTGTGAATAATTCAAACCAATGGCAAATAATTATTTTTGGCTTTAGTGTTCCTTTAATATAATAAAGGAGTTTACTTTAAAGAACATTAAATACAGTTTTCATGTAAGAAAGGGTACACAGCATGTACTTCTGTGTGTGTTAAGGTTGAGAATGCTGGGTAGAGGAATATGGCTCAAAGAGGGAGTGGTTATCATAATAACATGGTTGCACCTTCTTAAAGGGTTTGTCCACCCTTAAAAAAAATTTTTCACCAAAGATTCCCCCTGTCCCCCCAGCCCCAACCGCTATGTTAGTATTATTAGAAAATGCCCCAAAACTTGACTTACTTACTTCCCTCTTGCCTCCGCCGCGCTGCCAGGCCCTCTGCTTGCAGTAAATGCAAGCAGAGGGGCGGGGACGGCAGTCGCGTCTGTGATTGGCTGAGCGGCAGCCAATCACGGACACGGCTGGGGAGTTCAGTGTGGCGAAGGCAAGAGGGAAGGTAAGTAATGTTTCGGGCATTTTCTAATAATACTAACATAGCGGTTGGGGCTGGGGGGACAGGGGGAATCTTGGTGAAAAGGGTTTTACACTAGGGGGAGGGAATGCTAATCGGGAGGGAGGGGGAGAAGGGCTGCAGTACGCATGCCAAACTTCTCCCGGAGGCCAGGTAGGAGGCAGAGTCCTATATGGACTCTGCTATCCTCCTGGTGGGCAGTTTTTGGGACTTTGGGGGGGGACTACAGGAGAACCTTATGGAGCTGGGATGTGAGGCAAGGATTAAACTACACTACATGATGGGGCCAGTAGTGGGGGGGATTATAGTTTTGGGGGTGGACATGCCCTTTAACCAGTAGTAATGTTGGCATTGTCCAATTTATATGCTAACTGAATATTTTAAAGGGCATGTCCACTGAAAAAAAACAACTTTGCTCTAAATTGTATATTACGTCCCCCAAACCCCACTTCTGCGATATTCCCAGCTTCCAAAAACGCTCCTGAACTTGCTTACATGACCCGGTCTCTCGTTGCTCCTACGCTGCCTTTTCTTCTGCGCAGACAGCCGCTCCACCTTCTGGTTGCGGCTGTCAGTTAAGGCACGACGTGACATCAAGCCCAATCGCCTGACAGCCGCGACCAGGAAGGAAAGAAGAAGTCCCCTGCTCCTGTTTTTGCTCGAAACGGGAGCAGGGGGTGGCACCTAGATGGGGAGGGACCGGGTCAGCTAAGAAAGTTCAGGAGCGTTTTTGGAAGCTGGGAATATTGCGAAAGTGTTGTGTGTGTGTGTGTGTGTGGGGGGGGGGAATATACATTTTAGAGCATTTTTTTGAGTGAACTTGCCAAAATACAAAAAAAGATCATAAGAAAAAAAAACAATATCAAAAAAAACACAAAAAAAGAAAGATTCAGACGCATAAAAAAAACAACATAACAAAAATCAAAACTGAACTAAAAATAACTACGGAAAGAACAAATACTTTCGAAAAATAAACATCCGAAATAAAAGACCTAACAACGGTCAAAAATAAATTCAAAAGTTATAAATAAACAAACATCTACCATAGCAGAAAAAGCAACAGGAATAAACACAACATAATATGTTAAACCTAGATCAGAAAATAAGAAGGGAATGACGCATTCCTGTAAGTCATAAAGAATTGACCCGGCTGTCTACTCCTTCTTATCTACATCGTAACTCAATTAGGTAAGACACGAGGAGAGGGTGAGAGAGCCGATGCTCTGTCCTTTCTTTACTTTTCAATAGGAAAGGCAATTAACTATAATTAAAAATGACTTCCTCCATAATTTAATATTACAGGGAGGGAGACGGGAGGCGCATGGAGACTGGAAGTCACTCAGTGATGTCATATAAGGATTTATGCCACTGCACCTCCCCTTTCTAAATCCCTTGCCTGATGTATTATATAATACATACGAGACAGGGAACTCAGGTTAATTAATATCCTTATAATGTGAAGGGGCGTTTATTACTTACCTTCCCACTTTCCTCCGCCGCACTGAACTCCCGGCAGTCGCGTCTGTGATTGGCTGAGCGCAGCCAATCACGGACGCGGCTGCCGAAATGCCTACCACAAACTATATAATTTTATATCTATACACATTAAGCTATGTAACAGTGTCATTCTTTCATACAGGCATGCAGAATTTTAGACACAAAGACAAAAGATTATTCATACTTGGAAATCTTTTCCAAACCATATGAGAAGTAGAGATGGAATCAGGGTCCATATCGGAACTCCCCGGATCCAAAGTTCTGTGGTACAGATTCGGGACCACAGTAGTTTAAGTATTTTCGATAAACCTCAAAGTATGCGCTACTTTCAAGGGTTACCGCATGTTTGAGGCTACTTTCGAAGGGCTGCTGAAAGTGCCCCTCCGATACAAAACAGTACTAATAAGTTTCACATTTGTCAAAAAACTCTTATGTGCAATTTGTTGCCTTTCAATGATTGCTATAAAAAGGACACATATGCTTGAAATTGTCTTGTGTTAGCAATGGTTACCTGCATGTAGACATGTACCAAATCATGAAGAATTATAAGGTTAAAGATCAGTTGCAGTGATGAAAGCTTTAAGATATCCAAGAGTGTTCAGCATATGTTTAGATGGTCTCTTCCTGACAAATCCTCTACAGAATTGTGTTGCCACCAATGCAGAGCTTCCTAAACACCGACAAAAGGTGCAAGTAAATATTTATACACAGTGAGGGAAATTTTCTGGACAATGACCATTTGTCAAGAAGGGCAGAAAAAAAGCCACTTGTTTACAAGAAAAAAATAAAGCACAAGTAGGTACATTTAGAATCTTTATGTTTTGCTAGAAAAAAATGTCAGTAAAAATAGTTGACTATTTTGTATTGCTCCAGGAAGGCTGTCATAAATTCATGCTAGTTGGTACCGGTAAATGACGCCAGAGATACAGCAACAAACATAGGTACAAACAGAAGCTACAAGCTCTGTGCATAGACACAGTTAATACAGGGGTCAGGGGTGTGGTTCTATGAAGCCTATATGTGCTGGCAACAACATGGAAGCCATCTTAGTTAAAGAATCAATTACAGTACTTATATTTACTAAGTACAATTTCTCAGAGAGAATCTTTCAATATATAGGTGTTCTGGGGAGAAATGCTTTCACATTAGGATTAAAAAAATGTAAGTTTAGTTCTCTTTAAATAGGTGTTACTGCTAGCATGGATGATGTGAAAAAATCTATCCAAGCAAACTAATTGCTCTATGAAAGAAGGGGGTGGAGCTGTGTGGTTTTAGCAGTCTCATGGTTTTTTTCACAAAGATCATGCTTGAACACCTAATTCTCTTCTGAATCCCAAAATATGTTTACAAATGCTACAATATCTGCTATAATTCTCCTCTTCCAGTATTCAGTGCCATCATCCTATATTGATCATTTGACCACTTGACAGCACAATAGCAATAGTTGCAGCAAGTTAAAAATTATACCACAGAAACACTTACATAATGTCAAAAAGACTTCAGGTGGTGGCATATTATACGGAATAGGTTAACATCTCTGTACATAATCTAAATTAGTGTTAACATCTCAGGAAACAATCGGTATCTTAAATACTGCAAATCTGAATAAAACCAGTGGTGGATTACCATTTGCTGACTTGACACCTTTCTCATATGCACAGTAATTTTATCTTTAGACAATGATTTACTTTCAAAATGGTGAGTCATGTTACATTAACAGTTAATAGCCTTGATGTGAAGGTCTGTTTCTTTCTCTTTAACTTGGAAGACAAGACAAGAAGGTGAGACCATGTTCCCTGTGTAGCAATAATATAATAATTAACATTTAAGGATATTTAATAAATGCATTTATTAGAAATACATTAAAGGGACCCTAATACCCCTAAAGCCAGAAAAATAAATATTTGCCGTCTGTTTGTATTATTCACAGGGAGGTGAGAACGCTTATTCCCTCCTCCCTGGAACAATAATTGTTATGTTACAAGACTATAATGTCAGGCAACAGAGTGGATGACAAAGCGAGAGGGTGTCAATCTGAAAGAGAATGTGAACAAGAAAAAAGAAGGAAGCAAAAAAAACATGACATTAAAGGATACATACCGTAAATTAAACCAGTAAAAATAAATATTGACCTTTGAAAAATGTAAAGTGACTACTTTAACATAAGCTGGGGACCTGGAACTTACTTACAGCTGATCCACTCGCAGCTGCCTCCTCATGACAGCCGCTTGTCCCGACCGTGCCCCTATCTAGGAGCATGCGCGCCAATACAAAGATAGGCGCGCGAGTGTGAAAGAGAAAGCGGAGAGAATAACAGTGAGGAGCGGCTACGAGTGGAGCGGCAGTAAGCTAAGTTCAGGTCCCCGAGCGTATTATTATTCACAGGGAGGTGAGAATAAGTGTTCTCACCTCCCTGTGAATAATTCAAACCAATGGCAAATAATTATTTTTCTGGCTTTAGTGTTCCTTTAATATAATAAAGGAGTTTACTTTAAAGAACATTAAATACAGTTTTCATGTAAGAAAGGGTACACAGCATGTACTTCTGGTGTGTTAGTGTGAGAATGCTGGGTAGAGGAATATGGCTCAAAGAGGAGTGGTTATAATAATAACATGGTTGCACCTTCTTAAAGGGTTTGTCCACCCTTAAAAAAAATTTTTCACCAAAGATTCCCCCTGTCCCCCCAGCCCCAACCGCTATGTTAGTATTATTAGAAAATGCCCCAAACTTTACTTACCTTCCCTCTTGCCTCCGCCGCGCTGCCAGGCCCTCTGCTTGCAAGTAAATGCAAGCAGAGGGGCGGGACTGGCAGTCGCGTCTGTGATTGGCTGAGCGGCAGCCAATCACGGACACGGCTGCCGGGAGTTCAGTGTGGCGAAGGCAAGAGGGAAGGTAAGTAATGTTTCGGGCATTTTCTAATAATACTAACATAGCGGTTGGGGCTGGGGGGACAGGGGGAATCTTTGGTGAAAAGGGTTTTACACTAGGGGGAGGGAATGCTAATCGGGAGGGAGGGGAGAAGGGCTGCAGTACGCATGCCAAACTTCTCCGGAGGCCAGGTAGGAGGCAGAGTCCTATATGGACTCTGATCCTCCTGGTGGGCAGTTTTTGGGACTTTGGGGGGGGACTACAGGAGAACCTTATGGAGCTGGATTGAGGCAAGGATTAAACTACACTACATGATGGGGCCAGTAGTGGGGGGGATTATAGTTTTGGGGGTGGACATGCCCTTTAACCAGTAGTAATGTTGGCATTGTCCAATTATATGCTAACTGAATATTTTAAAGGGCATGTCCACTGAAAAAAAACAACTTTGCTCTAAATTGTATATTACGTCCCCCAAACCCCACTTCTGCGATATTCCCAGCTTCCAAAAAGCTCCTGAACTTGCTTACATGACCCGGTCTCTCGTTGCTCCTACGTGCCTTTTCTTTGCGCAGACAGCCGCTCACCTTCTGGTTGCGGCTGTCAGTTAAGGCACGACGTGGACATCAAGCCCAATCGCTGACAGCCGCGACCAGGAAGGAAAGAAGAAGTCCCCTGCTCCTGTTTTTGCTCGAAACGGGAGCAGGGGGTGGCACCTAGATGGGGAGGGACCGGGTCAGCTAAGAAAGTTCAGGAGCGTTTTGGAAGCTGGGAATATTGCGAAAGTGTTGTGTGGTGTGTGTGTGGTGGGGGGGGGGGGGAAGGGGGGAGGGGGGAATGGGAACGGGGGATGGAGGGAGGAATGGAAGTGGGGAAATCTGGGAAGGGGGGAATGGGGGGGGGAATATACATTTTAGAGCATTTTTTTGAGTGAACTTGCCCTTTAATGATCACATTCTAATGCAACATAACAACTAAAAGCAGTGAAAACACCATTACTGAGCATTAACATCTATGGACAAAGAAACAATATACAGTACAAGAGAGTAAAATGCCATGTATTGAGGAATATCTGTGGGTAGCAAGCTAATGCATTCAATTGGCTTTTTAGGGCAACATAATGTTGGTGAAGGAATATTCAAATTCACATTAATATTTTAGAAAGGAAACACAATCCTGTGTGTAATTTCCATGATACCCAATGAAAATAGCTGCATATGTGAACATGTTTTTTTTTTGTTTTTAATGGCAAATCCGGGGTCCAGCTGGCATTTCCCATAAACCCCTATTATTCCGGATTTCAGCATCTAAAACACACACAGGCAGTGTCCCTGCAGCTTGATACATTGTTGCAAACATGAGCACAGTAGCCAAGGGAGAAAAGTTCATGTTCTGAGACATTGTTACAGTTAATTGGTTCCATCCCCAGCACAGCCAGCAGTGAGGAAGGTTTATCTGCTTTAGCTCCTTGTATTAGAATGAATGGGGGAAAGCTGCTCTGCTCACCTGTCTGCCTCTCTCAATGTCCACAGCGCAGAGACCAGATTTCAGGGCTGAAAGTAATTGCACACAGCCAGGCAGAGATGGGTGAATTAAAGAGAAAATGTTTGACACCATTGCCCTCATTTAGAGAGCCACAGTGCTCTTTTATGGATTTAAAGTCATGCTAACCAAATCCATATCCGTTAGCATGACTTTACCTCCTTCCTTGCACTGGCTGCGTGGGTATCAGAGAAGACACCCGCGCAGCCAGCACAAGGAATTCAATGTTATTTGAGCTAGGTTTTGCTCAACTATTTAATGGCAGCTGGCGTTAAAGTAGCCCGGTGGGATTGGGATTCACCCACACGCGCAAATGGTGCATTGTATCTACAGTGATAGCGGCTCTGAGTAAATCTCCCTGCATGTGTGCAGTTGTTCGAAGTAGTTTTACCTGTGTCTGGCTTTTTAAAGGGTACCTCCACTGGGAAAATTCAGTTTGGGCTATTCAGTTTTATTGAAGAACAGGTACGGGAGGTAAGACACAGCTCCTTTACCTCCCGTTCTTAAATAAAACTGAATTTTCCCCAGTGGAGAAACCCTTTAAAATTAAAGGACAACTTGCTCACCCCAGCCCTGATCCTCTTCTCCATCCATTTGAAAGAAATCTGTCTTTTTTATTTAGCTGTATATCTGCTATAGTTGCCCTTCAGCACTTTTTTGCACGAAGTGCAAAAAATGCACTTCGTGTTTTTGGTCCATTTTTGTTCATCCTAGTGTGAATGTGGTCTAATACTATGTTTACAGGGTACCAGGTGGTACCTCAAAATGGGCTTTACCTCAAAAAGTGGGTATGGCTTTGAAAAAGTGGGCGTGATCAAAAAAAATTCATGCGCGCACTGCCATTTGTCCTTTATTTTTAATTTCAAAATCTGGAAACCCTAGTTTTACATGGTTACTGTAGCTAGATTATGTCATTGTTTGCTGCAGATTAATAGCACTGGCAAACTTTGGCAGATTTTATTGCATAAGTTCCTTCATGTTTTTTGATGAACTACGCTTGTTAGAAATGTATGCTATTAACCATGTAGCTAGACGATCTGGCATTAAGGCATTAAATGCTTAATCTGTATAGAGATTAATCTGTTGTGCTTCCATGTTTATTTATGCACTAAATACAAAACAGAATTTGTGAAGTGTGAAACTTTGTGTGCAAGACAAAATTTTGTGTGCATGTCTTGTGTTGTGCACTAATAAACATGGGAGAACCTGCACACTAAGCAGCTGAATTGTGTTTGGTCTCTATTTCTACATATTCAGTTACAATTAAAGGGTGAGATGGCCTTAGGGTCTGAACCATCCTTCTAGATTCTTCATGGTTGCAGATTCTAATTGGCTTCCCAACATTCAACATTAAGCTTTGTTTGCTAATCTAACAGAAAGAAGTGAAATAAAATTCATATTTCTATGCTATGTACAAATCTCATAATATATTCAATTGACCCCTTACTATGGCTTGCTTCAGGATAAACAATCTTAGCACTTCCGTTTAGAGTCCTGTGGGGGTCTGATTTTTCAGACCCAAACCCGACCTGATCCGCAAACCATGACCCAAACCCTCTTTACCGATTTCGTACCCCCGACCCACGTGTGTCTGGACCCGAACCCGCTTTTACCCGCTTTTAAGTTCTAAATACAATCTTTTCTGCTATAAATTGAAAAAAAATTTTTTAGTCGTCCTACACGACCCGATCCCGACCCGCAAACCCATTCAAAGTCAATACGGGTTACCCGAACCCGACCTGCAAATCGGGTAACCCACGGGTACCCGACCCGATGCAGGACTCTACTTCCGTTGTTCTACAAAAATTCTTTATGTGAATCTGAAAAAAATGCACTGGCTGGGAGGATTTGCATTGAATTAGGTCTGTGTCGTCTAAAATGTAACATTGATTATTATACACAATTTATTTTTTTATTTTACAGTAAATGGCACATTGTATTACATGTGTATTTACCTGTGGTTCTTAAATTCTTCCAGATTCTCGGAAGATGCAGAGAAATGAGCACTGATAATACCTTGTTTTTGGAATCATTTAAATGTACAGTTGTGAAGTTGCAAAAAGTTGTATTCTGTTTTACAAATAATTTGATGTTGGTTGTAATTTCTATTCTAGGCTCAAAAAAACTAGTAAAATGTCTGTTCCACTGCTACCAAGGGAGACTGGCAAGTTCATTGCGGAAAATAGCAAAGATGTGTTTGTTGAGACAGTGGGTGTGAAGACACTTGCAGAGAAGCTGTTTGAGAAGATTGGCAGGAATGAAATAACCCTGAAGGGCTGGAAATCTTTGCATGAGCTCAATCCATTGGATTCAGGGGAAGATGCTGTGAACTGGGTGTTCTTTGCGGACACCTTAAACTTTTCATTTTGGTCAGAAAGTGAGGAGAAGAAGTATATTGTCAAGTACAAGGGAAAGGAATATAGCGGTTATTGGTCCTTCTGTGCTGCCATGAATAGAGCCTTAGACGAAGGTCAGTAAACAGTTGCATTTGAATTGCTTTATCATTATTTTAAGTTGAAGAGATCATGACATTTCCCCCCCCCCTTTTTATTAATATCCCTACAACATTTACATATACAAGTCTTCCATTGAGCAATGTAAATATTTAGGCTTGCATCTGCATTTATTTAAAAAGCTTTTTGACTAATAATAATTTGATAAATTTATTGTTGGGTGATTTGTGATTTCTAGAAGGCAAACATAAGCACCCATGCCCACTGGTGATCCCACCTCAACTTGTAAGAACCATGTAACCTGCCAAAATGCTTATATAATAGGGCAAGTTCAGATAAGGTGGAATAAAGTCCTGACTGACATTTAGGGCACAAAAGATTATAATGCTGCTTTTATACTTCGAGGTGTCAGGGTAGTTCTATGAAGTACATATAGCTGCTTTAATTAATTCAGTGCTTTAAGTGAGACTATATTACAGTCACAAACAATATGCTGTTACTCACTCAGCTTTTTCAATCCTCTATAGGTCTCGTATATTCCACTTTGTCCTCTGTGGTCATCCCTTATCCCTTATATATATATTATATAATAATAATAAATAAATATATATTATATAAATAAATTTATAATTTCATGGGGGAATACATTGGGTTTTTCAGAGGTACTATGTTGGTGGGGGTGGGTAAAAGTAATATACATAGGGACAGTGTTTATGTGTTTAAGCACTAAACAAATAATTATATAAATATTAACAAATATGTAGTAATGACATTAAAGTATATAGAAATGTAAATAAGGCAAAATCTGTAAATAAATAAAAGTACTTACTAGTCCCCACTCCTGTTTTGTAATGGTATCTTCAAAATGGACTGTTAAGACACACCCCAGGAAGTTTTACAGGGAGGCAATGGAAGCTTACAAAGGAACATATTTCTCACTTCCCTTTTAGTGTTGTATCCAATGGTGTTCTTAATATTAGATTGACAGCAGTGTTAGCGAATCGAAATATTTTCTGAGTGTTAGTAGGAAGTTGCAAGACTTATGTCACCTCCTTTTGTAAAACATGTGACAGTCTCTCACCCCACCCCTCCCCTCTGAATAGAAACAAAGGAGAGCTGCTGTTTGTTGGACAGTAAGAGATATCTTTAGATCAGGGATAAGCAACCAGTAGATCTCCAGAATTCCCTAACTACTGAGTGCTTGTAGAAGAATGCTGGGAGTTGTAGTTTTAATTCCCTAACTACAGAGTGTTTGTATAGGAATGCTGGGAGTTGTAGTTTTCAAACATCTGGAGATCTACTGGTTGCTTATCCCTGCTATAAATGATAGGGGTACTGAAAGGAAAACATCTCCATGCCCATTTCTCTGAGATAATGAAGTGAGTTTGTTAATGGTTTATTACATTATTTAAGCAATAGACCCCATAGAAGCCATGAACCTGTGTCCTAAACTGATAAATGTAATAAGATTGAAACATAACAGAATAGTCTGGGTTCTTTATAGGACCTCTGATTTACCAATAGTGATTCCTCTCTTACACATTTACCAATAGTGATCCCTCTCTAACATATTTACCATTAGTGACCCCTCTGTAACACATTTACCAATAGTGATCCCTCTCTAACGGAATGTCTGGTGCGCTTCCGTTCGCGTTTTGGTAATGCATGCGCTCACCATTTTTGGTGCTTTAACGCACGTGTTTCCGTAATGAAAAACTGCAAAGTTTCATGCACAAAAAGCACGCGAAAACGCACAAGAATCATGCACAAAATCACGTGTGATGCCGCTCACGATTGTGTGCGCGATTTGGTGCATTGTAGTGTGGCCTCGGCCTTAATAAGGGGGGGGTGAGTATTGAAAGACAGATTGATAACTTTAATTATAGAATGTATCAAATTTGGTCTCCGCACTCCCCTTTAACAAAAAACCGATGGTGCTGGGTGCTACTATAAGGCCATAGCCACTGGCCAATCAATAAATACACTGAATATTGCTAAGGACTGGTGTGCGCTATATATTGCTTTCTTACCATGGTTAATTATAGAATGATCCAATGGATCTGCTATTGATCTATTATTGGTTGGAAATTTAAGGGGGAAGATTGATTCAAGCTCTGCACAACAATTGTATTTCACTGTGGTGTTACTACTGAACTATAACACTATACAATGTTACAATAAATAGATCAAGAATAGAGATGGACCGGACTGCGGATCTGAACCCAGTTCCGTGTTGGATTTCCGTGATTCACGAATTTTGCGGGAATTCCGCTTTGCAGATTTTTTCGAGACGCTTTTCGAAAATTCAAAGAAAATTTCATGGAATTTTTGAAAATTTTGTAAAAATTATACTGTAACTTACTGTAAATAGTTTTGGGACCTGGAAAATGGTTTGGGGAAAAGACAATTAAATTCTTTCTGAAAGAATCTGATTTTAACCAATTCCAGGGCCGGATTTATAGTTTATTTTCTTCCCCAAAAAAAGAAAATGGGTGTGGTTTGGGGGTGTGGCCTGTGTTTTAAGTGTGGGGCTAAGGGCACCAGGCTCTTTGGGACTACAGGCTCCTGAGGTGTAAATCCGGCCCTGATTAATTTTGATTAGAAAATAATCTGATTGGTTACTATACCAATCAGATTATTTCTATAAGAATCTGATTGTAACTAATTCTGATTGGTTACAATTACATTCTTCCAGAAAGCATACCAATCAAATTCTTTCTGATTGGTTACAATCAGCTTTTTTTTTTTTTTTTTTTTTTTAGAAAGAATCTTATTGGTATACCAATCAGATTATTTTCCAATCAGAATTAGTTACAATGCGATTCTTTCAGAAAGAATATGATTGGTTAGTATACCAGATTCTTTCCCAATCACAATTGGTTACCAGAAAGCATACCAATAAGATTCTTTCTGAAAGTACCTGATTGTAACCAATTCTGATTTGAAAGAATCGGATTATCTGTTTCCCAGACCATTTCCCAGGTCCCAGAGCCATTTACTGTAAGTTACTGAAAATTTCGGTGCCCCTTGAAAGTAGAATGTGTAATCTCAAAAAACAGTTCAATCATGAGGAAATTTATTTTTTTGCACTTCTGGATGTATGTACATTTTCCCCAGACCATTTTCCAGGTGCACAGGCAGAACGGATTTTAGCAGTTTCGCCCATCTCCCAAAACCCTGGATTTAAATATCTTCCTGTATAGATTTATCAAAACAAATCGATAAACAAACAGAAAATATGCTAGTTTTATATAACAAATATAAGATGGATAATGTCTGTCTTGTCTAGATGTTAGGCTGCACTTTATGTATATTTAACATGTATTTCTTAAGCACTGATACTTCCAGTACAATCCAAAAGGTGTGTATATATGTCCCCTCTAATACCTATCGGGGTACACCCAATAGGTTCCCTTCTGCCTCTGTATATTGTGTAAAATATTAATTTAGGGGATGTGACACTAATAGAATCAGGATTTCATAGGATTTCTTTTATTTTTAACATCTTGTCTTTATTTTTTTGTACCAATACCTAAATTTTATAGTAGTGTGTATAAAGATTTTATATTATCTGTATCAACATATAGCTAAACATAAACCCACATATTTTCCACTGTGCACCAACGGGCACACTTTTGCTAGTTATATATGTAAGAATAAGGATTGTAAGTTTAAAATCTTGCTGCATCTGCAGAAATTAATTAACCTGACTAGCATCACTTAGACAATCTATCTATTCGATACCTCTGATGCTTCTAGACGGCAAACATAAGGAGTTTGGAAACTGAGCAGGGTCAGTTGGTTGGGACCGGATTTAAAATCTGTCTGAGTCAGTGTGGCACAAAACATATTACAATATTGAGATGCTAGATAATACAGGAGAAAGTCAACCAGGTCAATGGGACGTTTAAGTGTAGACCAGGATAATTCACCTATCTCCCCCATATAAATGGTCTAATAATATTTTATAATTTTGAAGAATTTTAGGTGAATAAAAATAGAAGAATGCCATAGGATATAAACAGGGCGATGCACCAAAAGGTTAAAGTAATCGGTTAGTGAAAATTTTAACTCCATTGCAACGCCTGCATGGCTAAAGCAAAAGTTAACCTCTTAGCCGCCCCAAGTGATGTTACATGCTGGTAATGGCACTCTATTTCGGCACTTTATAACACCAGCTAATGGCTGCCGTTTCAGAATGGTGAAATAGTTAATGGTATCAAGAGCCAATATCGGCACATAACATCACCAAAGCCATCACACCAGGGAACAAATGTCTGCTCTCGGTGACTCGCCGTTTAAGAATTTAAGAAAAAGCATCATTATTATGGTATTACCCTATTACTAAATTGTAATTTTGACCAGATCTGTCTTTTAATCTTTTATTAAGTTAGTGAGGGGGTTCAATATTTAGGGTAAGTATTTGTTTGGGGGGGTTTAGAGATATAAATGCCTAAATACTCAACGCTAGTTCTAGACAAGGAAAGGGGGTTCTGCAGGAACACTGGGAGGAAGCTCTTTCAAGGGCATGATTTGAGATTTAGTCCAGTTAATTAAAAATCCTGAGTATTCCCCACATTTGTTAATAATATGAAGCGCAAACTACAGTGAAGGTTCTTATTTAAAAGTGATCATTGGCATAAAGCCCGACCATCTCATTAAGTGTACCTATTTGAACTTGTGGCAGCGAGTGAGTGCGTAGACAGAAAGCAAGTGGTTCAGCAAGTGAGTTAGCCTTGGTAAGTGCCCCTCGACAATGAAAAGGGTTCAGAGGTCCATATATTAGCCAGAACCTGTTGGATTTAAATGTAACATCTGTAGCCAACTTAAAAAGTTTGGGCCCAAATGTAAACATTTTTAAACATATGATATGTCCATTCAGAGCAACGTCAAGACTAACCACCATTCTATTTAATTTAGGTACAGTATTACTTATGTTTTTGAACTTTTTCCACAGAGTTTGGGATGTGTTGTCATTTCCATCTCCCTTGCTGCTGGCCCAACTACCAAAGAGGTATATGACAATCACTTGGAGGTGCGTGACATTACATTTGCATCTCTGTGGGGAAGCAGCAGTTAGATACAAATTTGAATATAAATAATACCTTGGGAGGTATGAATAAGTACTTCCATATCCCATTTTTACTTGGAAGCTCAGCAGTTAAGTTAATGCAAAGTTAGTGAAGACTCCAAGGTAGAATTAAAATCATAAAAAACACTTTTGTAGCCCTTTAGGTTTGCAATCAAAGGTGTAAATTTGGCTATACTTACAGTATTTGCCTAATATCGGCATGGTGTATGTGTTGAAATTGACCAAACAAGATATCCAAGAACTAGTCATCATCAGTGGCATAACTAGAAATCACTGGGCCCCCAGCAAAACTATGATGGGGCACCTATCCCTGCTTTATCCACAGTTGTTTTCTGGGAGGAGGCTATATCTGTCATAAGAAAAAAATGGGGCCCCCTGCAGTTGCTCCCCCTGCTCCCCTCTAGTTACGCCCCTGGTAAACGTGGACATCATGGTCGGTCAGAAAAAGGAAGCTGATACAAACATTATCTATTATTATTATACAGACCAAACCATCCCCATAAAGCCCTAGGAAGGTTGGTCCATGTATGGAGGTTACCACCACATACTGCAGACAGATTTCAATAGAATCTGTAGGCATATGTGCAATGGTAATCACATGTGTATGGGGCTTACGGTTGCTGCCCCAAAATGTAAGATATTCTGTTTTATTCTTTAAATGATAAAATGTGTCCTATTGAAGATAGCTCTCCCATGGACTTTTCATGGAGCTTTTTTGGACCTTAAGTTATAGGCTTGTAAAAATCCATCTTTTATGAAGCTAGTTATGGACCTGCAGCTATTCACTGTCCATTTCTTTACCTATGGACACCTTAGGGAGAGAAACATTTTTTTTAGGCTTGAAAGGTTGATAAATCTCTATACCAGCAGTGTGCATGCTCCAACATTAAATCTGGGGACAGAACCCAAGTGATGTCACAGCTCACAAATGCTAGCAGAAAAAAAACAACCTTTATACTGCTAGATTACAGCTAGAAGCACGATCCTGGGGTCATTTTAAAGATAGGAGTTCTCTTTTTAATACAGGCCTCTTGTATGGCGACCACAGTTCCTCTTTAAAGGGCATGCCCATCCCCCAACCTAAAATTTTCCCCACTGCTGGCCCCACTATGTAGAGTTAAAAATTCTTGCCTTATTCCTTTGCTCCATATGGTTGTCCTGCAGTTGCTTATCAAAGTCCAGGAAACTAAAGAGTAGGAGCCTCTCTGTGTGTGATAAGGTATCTGCCCCTTTACTGGAGGACTGTGGCTAAGATTCAGGCGATCGCATACGCTGCTGTTGGTCCCACCCCTTCCGCCAGAAGAGGCAGAAGCTGAGGAACAAAGGTTGGTACAGGGCCGTTTTTAGGCATAGGCCACCTAGGCAAAGAACTAGGGCGCCTATGTTGATCCAGGGCTCCCAGTGTTCTCCCTAGCATCTCCCTGTCAGCTGTTACTTGCTGTGTTAGATCTGCTCTCCTTGTTCAGCTGTAACCTGCAACATTGTATCTAGTACAGAGCCTGAACCCCACACACTCTACATAGCAAGAAATGTTGCAATTTGCAAATGAACTGAAGGTGAAGGAAGGAGGGGGAAGGATGAGCTCAGCTAATAGCACTGGGGAGAACAGTTCTAAAATGCCAGGTAAAAGCTGCTGCAGACTTTATAATAGTGGCCCCTGTGACTAGCAGCCATGAGATCACTATCCCTGCCTCTTTCTTCCTTCCTTCCACCCAGCTCTCCAATTAGAACTTAGAGTGGGTGAGGAGTGAACAATTCAATGGCGGAGACATGGAAAGCAGGTACATTCTGTATATCATGTCAATGCTGGCACTGAAAGGGTTAAAGATAATACTCTGCTGGCACTGAAAGTGTTAATAGTAAAGTCTGTTGGCATTGAATGGTTCAGGGTAATACTCTTCTGGCCTGAAAGTGTTAATGGCAAT
Source organism: Hymenochirus boettgeri (assembly GCA_019447015.1). Lineage (NCBI taxonomy): Eukaryota > Metazoa > Chordata > Amphibia > Anura > Pipidae > Hymenochirus > Hymenochirus boettgeri. The sequence goes on from CM033477.1 coordinate 99,408,674, forward strand.
ACAATGGCAAAGTCTGCTGGCACTGAAAGTATTAATAGTAAAGTCTGCTGGCACTGAAATTATTAATGCCAATATTCTTGGAAAAGCACTGAAAGAGTAAAATATCTCAGATCTTGCCAAATTTCCCTGTTCTGCCCTACCCGGCTGGAAACAATTTCTGGGGAGAACACTGGTGCCACATACCGCACATCCAACGAAACCCATCCTGTCCTTCCAATCCGGTTCCACTTTAAAGAACAGGTTCTGTTTTTTGTTTGTTTTTTTTTTATTGGGGGGGTACCTAGGTGGGAGGGCACCAAAATGGCTAGAAACGTCCCTGGGTTGGTAAGTACATATCTGGGAACTTTTTAAACATTTTAATATAGTGTTCAGGGGAAGGGGGGGTCCCCTACGCTGTGACAATTTTTTTATCAGGGTGGAGATACGCTTTAGGACAAATCCATAATGGATGTTTGTAGACTTTGTCTTTGCTTTGTTTTCAGGTATTCCCCTCACTACTGCTTCCTATTATTCAAGCATAACATTAGACCAGCTAAAATATGTGCTACGTTCCAACTCTGATACTCCTATCCCAATGATAGAGCAACGTCTGGAGATCTTGCATCAGACTGGAAAAATTCTCATGGACAAGTTTGGAGGTTCTTATCTCAATTGCATTAAGATGAGTAATGGGAGTGCCGTAAAACTGTTGCAGTTGGTGGTGGAAAATTTTCCTTCTTATCGGGATGTGGGGACATATAAGGTAATTGAATTCTTTATATAGTTGATTAAAATTAATTCAGTTAAGTAGCGTTTACAAAGGAAACATTGACTTTTTGCACATTTTACGTTCACAACAAGGACCATAATGTATGAGGAAAGGGCCTACTTTGTGCATATGTATACTTACATGTGAGTAGGTTATGCTAAGTTCTTTACCTAAGCACAGGTACCCAAGGAAGTATTGGTAACCTTAGCCACCAAAAGGAGTCTGCCTAATGCTGGCCATACACTTTAGAACTGTCCTCCTGAGAATCTAGCTATGATCTCACAACTGACTGACTTGATAATAATGTGATCAACATTTTGATTGCCAAATGAATTGGACAGGGAACACTAGGATGTAACCTAGATAACCAATACATTTTAACTCTATCCAATAACGGCATAAGAATGAATTAATGTCATTACATTGTTTGTTTTTAACCTTCTCTCAAAAACACTGTTGCATTTTAGTTTGTAGACATGTGGGTAGTAGTATAGTAGTAAGAAGGAAAATTGTCAGAAGATTTAAAACTATATTTTGAACAATTTTTTTTTATATATAATACACAATAGCCTTAAATACCCTGTAAATTACCGTATGTCATGATCAATAATCTGTGTTTAGCTACATGTTATCTGCATCACATGACTGACCTAACGACATGTTTTATAGGCAATAATGCACGCTCTACTTTAAAATATAGGGATATAAGTTATATTATACAGTATTCAGCTTTAGCTTCCCTTGCCTGCTTTGTATCCAAAAAATATGAATAGCTTCACTCACAGGGATATAGTAACATGATAACTAGGTTAGCAACTGAACATTATTTAAATGTAAAGATTCTAATGTATATAAATCTAACACTGTAAGTGACTGAATAGCATGCATATATATTCACACTAGAAAAAGTGTGCCCGTTGGTGCACAGTGGAAATTATGTGTGTATGTTTTGCTAGGTTATTATTTTTATTGAAAGCTCGGGGTTATGCTTTCAGTGATACCCACACAAAGTGCACAACCATGCAGGTGATTTGGGATCTGTCTGCCTCTCCCTTATACATACAGCTGTTAAGCTGTAGGGCCAGAGAGAGGCTACTTACATGCGTTTAGCTGGTAGGTATTAAAAAGAGAGAGGATCAGGGCACTGAATAGAGTAATAACTAACCAAGTTTAGTGCAGGTGCAAGTCTAGTAGAAAATACCACATAATGGATAAAAGAAAGAAAAGTAGACTGCAACACTGTCTAGCAAGAATATGAAAACCGTCCTTTATTAAATATAGTGTTGGGGACACATGATAAAAACATTTAAAAACAACTTATCTCACCCTCATATAGTGTACATACTAAGTATAAAGCATATAATGATCTAATACAATGGGTAGTAAGTCAACTGGTCAATCCAAGATACATAATAAGCAAAGGTATACTTATACCAGTAGAGAGGGAGAGGTAATGCAGGCAGGTGTGTTTAACCGAACGCGTTTCGCTCCGACAACCGGTACCGGGAGCTTCTTCAGCATGAAGACGCTGAAGAAGCTCCCGGTACCGGTGTCGGAGGCGAACGCGTTAAACACACCTGCCTGCATTACCTCTCCCTCTCTACTGGTATAAGTATACCTTTGCTTATTATGTATCTTGGATTGACCAGTTGACTTACTACCCATTGTATTAGATCATTATATGCTTTATACTTAGTATGTACACTATATGAGGGTGAGATAAGTTGTTTTTAATTGTTTTTATCATGTGTCCCCAACACTATATTTAATAAAGGACGGTTTTCATATTCTTGCTAGACAGTGTTGCAGTCTACTTTTCTTTCTTTTATCCATTAGCTGGTAGGTATTAGGATCCATTCTGAACTTGCTCTCCCTTTCCACTCCCAGCAAGTATCCAGGGGCAGGCTCAAATGGGATAAGCCTGAAAGTCCCCAGGCAATCCCACCACATAATATGATCAAACACACATATATCCTCCCATTTGTATTTGACCTGCCAGCTTTTAACATGTTTAAAAACTACAACTCCCAGCATCAGAGGATAAAGGGAGGCCATGTACGACCATGTATGGAAGTAAAAAATTGATATCTAAAATGTATGTTTACAAATGCAAGGAGTCTGGCTGGAAAAAACCGGCGAACTTGAAAATAGCGTTAAAGGAAGTATGATGTATTGGTATACCAGAATCATGGCTTAATGATTCACACGACGCTGGACAGTAAATATTGAAGGGTACTCCTTATTTAGACATGACCGAGTTAATAAGAAAGGAGGAGGAGTATGTATGTATGTTAAACAGGAATTGAAGCCAAATTTAAAGATGGAATAGATGGGGGAGCAAACGATGCGGCAGAAACATTATGGTGGAACTGTGTACAGGAGCAAGAGGTAGGTAATTAATTGTTGGAGTGTGTTGTAAGCCGCCAAATGCCGGGGAAGGGGGAAATGAATCTCCATATGCAGTTGGCGAAGGCTGCTGGTATGGGGCATGTTCTGGTTATGGGGGATTTAACTACCCTGAAATAGATTGGAGTAAGGAACTGCCAGCACCTCAAAAGGTATAAAGTTCTTAAATTTCCTATATGAGCATTTTCTTTCCAGATGGTAGAAGTTCCTACTAAGAAAGAATGCGTTGTTGGATCTGGTGATATCTAATAACTCAGAGCTCATTTGGGAGATAAAGGTAATGGGAAGCTTAGGGAATAGTGACCATGATATAGTGTCATTTAATATAGGTTGCAGAAAAAACTAAAGTGCACTGGCTTAACAAAAACTTTTAACTTTAGGAAAGCTAATTTATGCTTTTAAAGGAATCCTCCTGCTCAGACTGGGGGGAACTTTTCTAGGTAAGAATACAGCAGATGTGGACCACTTTTAAAGGGATATTAAACTATAACATTTCCAAATCGGTACCTTTAGGAAACAAGTGTAAAAAAATTAGGTCCACTCCTGCATGGCTTAATGCTCAGGTAAAAAGGGAAATGGAAAAAAAGAAAAGGGCTTTTAAAATTTTGAAAGCAGAAGGCACAGAAACAGGCTTACAGTGACTTCAAAAGTTGTAATAAAGATGCAAGAAAGCAATTAAACTAGCTAAAATAGAAAATGAAATACGGATTGCCGAACAAAGCAAGTCCAACCCCAAGATGTTTTTTAAGTATAAAAATGTAAAAAAATGAGGACTGAGAATGTGGACCATTAAATAATGGAGCTGAGGTGGTTGTAGAGGATGCCGAAAAGGCTAATCTGCTAAACCGTTTTTTTTACATCGGTTTTTACTGTTGAGAATCCTTACAGTAGGGATTGTAACAATGTGCAGGAGGAAATGAAGAGTTTTCACATTGGATAACAGAGGATATGGTACGGAATCAATTAGACAAAGTATATCAATAAAGCGCCAGGACCAGATGTTGCATCCTAGATTTTAAAAGAGCTTAGTTCAGTTCTAGCAAGACCACTGTGTCTCTATCTTTTCAGATTCGCTTTTGCTGGGGATGTGCCCTGGATTGGAAAAAAAGCCAATGTAATACCAATATTCAAAAAAGGTAGTTGTTCACAGCCTGGTAACTATAGACCTGTAAGCCTAACATCAGTGGTAGGGAAGGTGATGGAAACTTTGTTAAGGGATCGTATCCTTGACTTTGTCTCCGAGATCATCTTATAGTAGTAGTCAGCATGGATTATGAGAAATAGATCATGCCAGACAAATTTAATTGGTTTTTATGAAGAAGTGAGTAAGAATTTGATTCAGGCACAGCTGTGGATGTGGTATATGGATTTTGCAAAAGCCTTTGATACTGTGCCACATAGGCGACTAATGTATAAACTGAGGACTGTTGGCCTTGAAGAAAACATTTGTTCATGGAAGAGAACTGGTTATTGGACCGCAAACAGAGAGTGGTGGTTAATGGAGCTACATCTATGTGGGCTAAAGTTCTAAGCGGAGTTCCTCAGGGTTCTGTACTGGGGCCGCTTCTTGTAAATCTGTTTAATGACTTAGAAGGGGGCATGAGAGCAAGGTCTCTGTGTTTGCTGATGACACTAATTATCAGCGCTTTGGGACTTCCAATGATGTGCAAGTGCTGCAAGCAGACCTAGATAGATTATCAAAATGGGCAGCAGAATGGCGATGAGATTCAATGTTGATAAATGTAAGGTGATGCATTTGGGATTTAATAATCCCTGTCCACCTACACCATAAATAACTCTGTGTTAGTGCATCTGTAATGGAAAAAGATTTGGGGGTTCTGGTAGATAACAGACTTAGCTGTAGCAAACAATGCCAGGTAGCAACAGCTAGAGCTAGCAAGATATTGTCTTGTATAAAGAGGGGAATGGATCAAGAAAAAAATATATTATTCCCCTCTTTACAAGGCACTGGAAGGCCTCATTTGGAATATGCGTGTGCAGTTTTGGAATCCCATATACAAAAGGGACATCTTGGAAATTGAGGCAGTTCAGAGAAGGGCAACTAAATTAATAAGGGGAATGGAGGGCTTATGATGCAGGCAGATTAGACAAGTTAGGGCTGTTTACATTGGAGAAGCGGCGGTTGCGTGGGGACATGATAACCTTATACAAAATATAATGGCCCATACAGTGAACTCTCTGGTGCATTGTTCACTAATAGGTCATATCAGAGACTCGTGGACATCCTTTAAGGTTGGAAGAAAAGAAGTTCATCTTCAAGTTAGGAGAGGTTTCTTTACAGTGAGAACGGTGAAACTGTGAACTGTCTTCCAGCAGAGGTGGTAATGGCAAGTTCATTGAATAACTTTAAAAAAGGCCTGGATAAGTTTCTAAAACTAAAAAATATTGAGAATTACTGGTATTAATGCATATAGATCTGGTTGATCCAGGGATACTTTCCGATTGCCGTTTGGAGTCAGAAGGAATTTTTTCCCCCCTTTTTAGCTGGGGCTTTTTGCCTTCCTCTGGATCAACTGTTAGGTAGGGTTAAAAAAAAAAAAAAAAGTGATAGGTTGGACTTTATGGACGAATGTCTTTATTCAACCTTAATTACTATGTTACTATGTTACTATGTAACTACAAGGCAGTTTATCCAGCTCTGCATGAATCCTCAATACAGTATTACTTCCTTGTGCCTTACACTAAAGTTTCCTACACACATGCGATCCTGGGTGCCGGCCCTGTGTAGGGCACTTTATCGTCGAAGCGGCCGTTGGTACACATGGTGCGTCGCGGGATGGCACCACGATCGCACGTGTGTATGCACCTTAGAATGGTCTCCAATTTGCAGCACTTTGTCTTACGCATCTCATGTCTTGTAAAACCACCTGAACTTTACACAGCACTGTCGTAACTAATCTGAAATGGAGGCGATATGCAAAACAAATACATCTTGCCCCTTCCATACAAAATTGCTTCATCAAGGGCCACCTAAGAAACAGTAGTTGGCTGCTGGATTTGGATGTCCTAAACTGAATATAACAGTATTTTCTACACCAAAAATAATACTTAGTTACGTCTATGAATTTTTCAGACATACAGAACACTGTATATCAAATAATAAGTATATTTGTTTCATAACGGAAAAAATTTCACCACTCATCTGAGTGGCAGTGACATTCCCTGTTACACAACTGGAGGGATAAAAAAACAATTAACAAAATCTAGTGACAATGCCCAGCTATACCAAGGATAGGGGTTAAACAACTTTCCTGGAGGTATTAGCAATTCTTGACAGAACTACAACCCCCCCTTTCCAACCTGACCACACAATAAAGAATTTGAATTCACTTAGCAAGGACTCAAGCATCGTCACCCTGCTAGCAGACAAAGGGAGATTCAACATTGTACTAAAGTATCAAGACAACCATCGCTAAAAAAGACCCCCCCGTGGTTTTAAGTAAAAGGTGATAGACTATCTGCAACAGCTGGGAAAGAACCGGTTCTCATTTCTCCTTACCCTGGAGAAACTACAACAAGTCTGTACAGACTCACAAAAAACACCTTTCCATTTCTTTCTGATGATGACGTACACTGAGACCATCAATTAAAATACAAGCATAAAGTTTGTAGAAATACCTTCATTTAGCTTTCTCAGTAGTTCTTCAGAATATCTTAATGCCCCAAAGTAGACTAGAGCTGAGGAATCCTGTAGTCTGCAAACATGGTTATCTTCTCTATGTCATTAAAGCAACCTTCATCTTTGCCTTCCAGCACCCCCCATGTATCTCCCACAGATTCTGCGCTCGCTTGTGAAAGCCACCAACTTACCCTGGAAGTGATTTAATTAGGAGATACATTAGGTGCCAAAACAAACTAAAATAGAATCATATTTTTTTTTAAAAAAATCATCCTTTTCTTTTTGCCAGTCATATCCATTTCTCTATAAATCCCTTATATTATATAAATTTATATTTTATGGTGATTGCATTGAGTTTTTAGTAGCAACCAATTAGGTGGGGGTATATAGCTATTACTCATAGGAAAGGTCTATATGTATGTGTGTAATTATACTATTTATTAAAATCACCATAAGAAATAACACTATACAAAGTATAGTACTACTACTACTTACTACTGAATTACAAAACATATGATATAGAATTAATAAAGTATACTTACTTTACTTGACACCCCTAAGTTTGAATGGAAAACTCAAAATGGTAGGTTAAGCCACACCTCTAGGATTTCTACAGGGTCTCTAAAAGGAAGTGGAATTGGGACACTAAAAGGAAGTGGAATTTTACTAACATCCAAGGTGAGGTTCTGATCTTCCACTTTAGCAAATCAAAAAATTCTCTTAGGCACTGTACATGACAAGACAGGAAGTGTAAGGAATTTCCTGTATTACACCCAATGAGTGCTTTTTTGTAAACATGTGACAGTCTTAGCCAAATAGAAAATTCTTCAGACTCTCACATTTACTCCTCCCTCCCCTCTCCATAGAAAGTTATGAGAGAATCCAGTTTCTAGACAGGAAGTGGACATAAAGAAGAAACTTACTGCTAACAGAGAATGCTGGGAGTTGTTTTCAAACATGTGCATTTCAAACCCTTGGGTAGGAATGCTAAAGCATGGGCTTTTAATGTCTGTTAGTCAGTAAAAGGGCTTTATTCCAGGAAGTATGAAAATAAATTTTCCAGCAATCCGTGCAGCCAGAATGTGGGAGTTGTAGTTTTTAAACATGTTAAAAGCTGGCAGGTCAAATACAAATGGGAGGATATGTGTGTGTTTGATCTATTATGTGGTGGGATGCCTGGGGACTTTCAGGCTATCCCATTTGAGCCTGCCCTGGATAATTGCTGGGAGTGGAAAGGGAGAGCAAGTTCAGAATAGGATCCTAATACCTACAGCTAATGGATAAAAGAAAGAAAAGTAGACTGCAACACTGTCTAGCAAGAATATGAAAACCGTCCTTTATTAAATATAGTGTTGGGGACACATGATAAAAACAATTAAAAACAACTTATCTACCCTCATATAGTGTACATACTAAGTATAAAGCATATAATGATCTAATACAATGGGTAGTAAGTCAACTGGTCAACCAAGATACATAATAAGCAAAGGTATACTTATACCAGTAGAGAGGGAGAGGGAATGCAGGCAGGTGTGTTTAACTGAACGCGTTTCGCTCCGACACCGGTACCGGGAGCTTCTTCAGCGTCTTCATGCTGAAGAAGCTCCCGGTACCGGTGTCGGAGCGAAACGCGTTCAGTTAAACACACCGCCTGCATTACCTCTCCCTCTCTACGGTATAAGTATACCTTTGCTATTATGTATCTTGGATTGACCAGTTGACTTACTACCCATTGTATTAGATCATTATATGCTTTAACTTAGTATGTACACTATATGAGGGTGAGATAAGTTGTTTTAAATGTTTTTATCATGTGTCCCAACAACTAATTTAATAAAGGACGGTTTCATATTCTTGCTAGACAGTGTGCAGTCTACTTTTCTTTCTTTTATCCATTATGTGGTATTTTCTACTAGACTTGCACCTGCACTAAACTTGGTTAGTTATTACTCTATCAGTGCCCTGATCCTCTTCTTTTTAATACCTACCAGCTAAACGCATGTAAGTAGCCTCTCTCTGGCCCTACAGCTTAACAGCTGTATGTATAAGGGAGAGGCAGACAGATCCCGAATCACCTGCATGGTTGTGCACTGTGTGGGTATCACTGAAAGCATAACCCCGAGCTTTCAATAAAAATAATAACCTAGCAAAACATACACACATAATTTCCACTGTGCACCAACGGGCACACTTTTTCTAGTGTGAAATATATGCATGCTATTCAGTCACTTACAGTGTTAGATTTATATACATTAGAATTTACATTTAATAAATGTTCAGTTGCTAACCTAGTTATCATGTTACTATATCCCTGTGAGTGAAGCTATTCATATTTTTGGATACAAAGCAGGCAAGGGAAGCTAAAGCTGAATACTGTATAATATAACTTAATCCCTATATTTAAAGTAGAGCGTGCATTTATGCCTATAAAACATGTGTTAGGTCAGTCATGTGATGCAGATAACTGTAGCTAAACACAGATTATTGATCATGACATACGGTAATTTACAGGGTATTTAAGGCTATTGTGATTATATAAAAAAAAAATTGTTAAAATATAGTTTTAAACTTCTGACAATTTTCCTTCTTACTACTATACTACTACCCACATGTCTACAAACTAAAATGCAACAGTGTTTTTGAGAGAAGGTTAAAAACAAACAATGTAATGACATTAATTCATTCTTATGCCGTTATTGGATAGAGTTAAAATGTATTGGTTATCTAGGTTACATCCTAGTGTTCCCTGTCCAATTCATTTGGCAATCAAAATGTTGATCACATTATTATCAAGTCAGTCAGTTGTGAGATCATAGCTAGATTCTCAGGAGGACAGTTTAAAGTGTATGGCCAGCATTAGGCAGACTCCTTTTGGTGGCTAAGGTTACCAATACTTCCTTGGGTACCTGTGTTAGGTAAAGAACTTAGCATAACCTACTCACATGGAAGTATACATATGCACAAAGTAGGCCCTTTCTCTACATTAGGTCCGTTGTGAACGTAAAATGTGCAAAAAGTCAATGTTCTTTGTAAACGCTACTTAACTGAATTAATTTAATCAACTATATAAAGAATAAATACCTTATATGTCCCCACATCCCGTAAGAAGGAAAATTTTCCACCACCCAACTGCAACAGTTTTACGGCACTCCCATTATCATCTTAATGCAATTGAGATAAGAACCTCCAAACTTGTCCATGAGAATTTTTCCAGTCTGATGCAAGATCTCCAGACGTTGCTCTATCATTGGGATGGAGTATCAGAGTTGGAACGTAGCACAATATTTTAGCTGGTCTAATGTTATGCTTGAATAATAGGAAGCAGTAGTGAGGGGAATACCTGAAAACAAAGCAAAGACAAAGTCTACCAACATCCATTATGGATTTATCCTAAAGCGTATCTCCACCCTGAAACAAAAAAATTGTCACAGCGTAGGGGACCCCCCTTCCCCTGAACACTATATTAAAATGTTTAAAAAGTTTCCAGAAATGTACTTACCAACCAGGGACGTTTCTAGCCATTTTGGTGCCCTCCCACCTAGGTACCCCCCCAATAAAAAAAAAACAAACAAAAAACAGAACCTGTTCTTAAAGTGGAACCGGATTGGAAGGACAGGATGTTTCGTTGGATGTGCGGTATGTGGCACCAGTGTTTCCCCAGAAATTGTTTCCAGCCGGGTAGGGCAGAACAGGGAAATTTGGCAAGATCTGAGATGTTTTACTCTTTCAGTGCTTTTCCAAGAATATGGCATTAATAATTTCAGTGCCAGCAGACTTACTATTAATACTTTCAGTGCCAGCAGACTTTGCCATTGTATTGCCATTAACACTTTCAGGCCAGAAGAGTATACCCTGAACCATTCAATGCCAACAGACTTTACTATTAACACTTTCAGTGCCAGCAGAGTATTATCTTAACCCTTTCAGTGCCAGCATTGACATGATATACAGAATGTACCTGCTTTCCATGTCTCCGCCATTGAATTGTTCACTCCTCACCCACTCAAGTTCTAATTGGAGAGCTGGGTGGAAGGAAGGAAGAAAGAGGCAGGGATAGTGATCTCATGGTGCTAGTCACAGGGGCCACTATTATAAAGTCTGCAGCAGCTTTTACCTGGCATTTTAGAACTGTTCTCCCCAGTGCTATTAGCTGAGCTCATCCTTCCCCCTCCTTCCTTCACCTTCAGTCATTTGCAAATTGCAACATTTCTTGCTATGTAGAGTGTGTGGGGTTCAGGCTCTGTACTAGATACAATGTTGCAGGTTACAGCTGAACAAGGAGAGCAGATCTAACACAGCAAGTAACAGCTGACAGGGAGATGCTAGGGAGAACACTGGGAGCCCTGGATCAACATAGGCGCCCTAGTTCTTTGCCTAGGTGGCCTATGCCTAAAAAAGGCCCTGTACCAACCTTGTTCCTCAGCTTCTGCCTCTTCTGGCGGAAGGGGTGGGACCAACAGCAGCGTATGCGATCGCCTGAATCTTGCCACAGTCCTCCAGTAAAGGGGCAGATACCTTATCACACACAGAGAGGCTCCTACTCTTAGTTTCCTGGACTTTGATAAGCAACTGCAGGACAACCATATGGAGCAAAGGAATAAGGCAAGAATTTTTAACTCTACATAGTGGGGCCGCAAGTGGGGAAAATTTAGGTTGGGGGATGGGCATGCCCTTTAAAGAGGAACTGTGGTCGCCATACAAGAGGCCTGTATTAAAAAGAGAACTCTCTCTTTTAAAATGACCCCAGGATCGTGCTTCTAGCTGTAATCTAGCAGTATATAAGGTTGTTTTTTTTTTCGCTAGCATTGTGGAGCTGTGACATCACTTGGGTTCTGTCCCCAGATTTAATGTGGAGCATGCACACTGCTGGTATAGAGATTTATCAACCTTTCAAGCCTAAAAAAAATGTTTCTCTCCCTAAGGTGTCCATAGGTAAAGAAATGGACAGTGAATAGCTGCAGGTCCATAACTAGCTTCATAAAAGATGGATTTTTACAAGCTATAACTAAGGTCCAAAAAAGCTCCATGAAAAGTCCATGGGAGAGCTATCTTCAATAGGACACATTTTATCATTTAAAGAATAAAACAGAATATCTTACATTTTGGGGCAGCAACCGTAAGCCCCATACACATGTGATTACCATTGCACATATGCCTACAGATTCTATTGAAATCTGTCTGCAGTAGTGGTGGTAACCTCCATACATGGACCAACCTTCCTAGGGCTTTATGGGGATGGTTTGGTCTGTATAATAATAATAGATAATGTTTGTATCAGCTTCTTTTTCTGACCGACCATGATGTCCACGTTTACCAGGGGCGTAACTAGAGGGGAGCAGGGGGAGCAACTGCAGGGGGCCCCATTTTTTTCTTATGACAGATATAGCTCCTCCCAGAAAACAACTGTGGATAAAGCAGGGATAGGTGCCCCATCATAGTTTTGCTGGGGGCCCAGTGATTCTTAGTATGCCATGATGATGACTAGTTCTGGATATCTTGTTTGGTCAATTTCAACACATACACCATGCCGATATTAGGCAAATACTGTAAGTATAGCCAAATTTACACCTTTGATTGCAAACCATAAGGGCTACAAAAGTGTTTTTTATGATTTTAATTCTACCTTGGAGTCTTCACTAACTTTGCATTAACTTAACTGCTGAGCTTCCAAGTAAAAATGGGATATGGAAGTACTTATTCATACCTCCCAAGGTATTATTTATATTCAAATTTGTATCTAACTGCTGCTTCCCCACAGAGATGCAAATGTAATGTCACGCACCTCCAAGTGATTGTCATATACCTCTTTGGTAGTTGGGCCAGCAGCAAGGGAGATGGAAATGACAACACATCCCAAACTCTGTGGAAAAAGTTCAAAAACAAAGTAATACTGTACCTAAATTAAATAGAATGGTGGTTAGTCTTGACGTTGCTCTGAATGGACATATCATATGTTTAAAATGTTTACATTTGGGCCCAAACTTTTTAAGTTGGCTACAGATGTTACATTTAAATCCAACAGGTTCTGGCTTATATGGACCTCTGAACCCTTTTCATTGTCGAGGGGCACTTACCAAGGCTAACTCACTTGCTGAACCACTTGCTTTCTGTCTACGCACTCACTCGCTGCCACAAGTTCAAATAGGTACACTTAATGAGATGGTCGGGCTTTATGCCAATGATCACTTTTAAATAAGAACCTTCACTGTAGTTTGCGCTTCATATTATTAACAAATGTGGGGAATACTCAGGATTTTTAATTAACTGGACTAAATCTCAAATCATGCCCTGAAAGAGCTCCTCCAGTGTTCCTGCAGAACCCCCTTTCCTGTTCTAGAACTAGCGTTGGTATTTAGGCATTTATATCTCTAAACCCCCCCAAACAAATACTACCCTAAATATTGAACCCCCTCACTAACTTAATAAAAATTAAAAGACAGATCTGGTCAAAATTACAATTAGTAATAGGGTAATACCATAATAATGATGCTTTTTCTTAAATTCTTAAACGGCGAGTCACCGAGAGCAGACATTTGTTCCCTGGTGTGATGGCTTGGTGATGTTATGTGCCGATATTGGCTCTGATACCATTAACTATTTCACCATTCTGAAACGGCAGCCATTAGCTGGTGTTATAAAGTGCGAAATAGGTGGCCATTACCAGCATGTAACATCACTTGGGGCGTAAGGGTTAACTTTTGCTTTAGCCATGCAGGCGTTGCAATGGAGTTAAAATTTTCACTAACCGATTACTTTAACCTTTTGGTGCACGCCCTGTTTATATCCTATGGCATTCTTCTATTTTTATTCACCTAAAATTCTTCAAAATTATAAATATTATTGACCATTTATATGGGGGAGATAGGTGAATTATCCTGGTCTACACTTAAACGTCCCATTGACCTGGTTGACTTTCTCCTGTATTATCTAGCATCTCAATATTGTAATATGTTTTGTGCCACACTGACTCAGACAGATTTTAAATCCGGCCCCAACCAACTGACCTGTCAGTTTCCAAACTCCTTATGTTTGCCGTCTAGAAGCATCAGAGGTATCGAATAGATAGATTGTCTAAGTGATGCTAGTCAGGTTAATTAATTTCTGCAGATGCAGCAGATTTTAAACTTACAATCCTTATTCTTACATATATAACTAGCAAAAGTGTGCCGTTGGTGCACAGGGGAAATAGTGGGTTTATGTTTAGCTATATGTTGATACAGATAATATAAAATCTTTATACACACTACTATAAAATTTAGGTATTGGTACAAAAAAAATAAGACAAGATGTTAAAAATAAAGAAATCCTATGAAATCCTGATTTATTAGTGTCACATCCCCTAAATTAATATTTTACACAATATACAGAGGCAGAAGGGAACCTATTGGGTGTACCCGATAGGTATTAGAGGGACATATATACACACCTTTTGGATTGTACTGGAAGTATCAGTGCTTAAGAAATACATGTTAAATATACATAAAGTGCAGCCTAACATCTAGACAAGCAGACATTATCCATCTTATATTTGTTATATAAAACTAGCATATTTTCTGTTTGTTTATCGATTTGTTTGATAAATTATACAGGAAGATATTTAAATCCAGGGTTTTGGGAGATGGGCGAAACTGCTAAAATCCGTTCTGCCTGTGCACCTGGAAAATGGTCTGGGGAAAATGTAAATACATCCAGAAGTGCAAAAAAATAAATTTCCTATGATTGAACTGTTTTTTGAGATTACACATTCTACTTTCAAGGGGCACCGAAATTTTCAGTAACTACAGTAAATGGCTCTGGGACTGGGAAATGGTCTGGGAAACAGATAATCCGATTCTTTCAAATCAGATTGGTTACAATCAGGTACTTTCAGAAAGAATCTTATTGGTATGCTTTCTGGTAACCAATTGTGATTGGGAAAGAATCTGGTATACTACCAATCATATTCTTCTGAAAGAACGCATTGTAACTAATTCTGATTGGAAAATAATCTGTTGGTATACCAATAAGATTCTTTCTTAAAAAAAAAAAAAAAAAAAAAAAGCTGATGTAACCAATCAGAAAGAATTTGATTGGTATGCTTTCTGGAAGAATGTAATTGTAACCAATCAGAATTAGTTACAATCAGATTCTTATAGAAATAATCTGATTGGTATAGTAACCAATCAGATTATTTCTATCAAAATTAATCAGGGCGGATTTACACTCAGGAGCCGTAGTCCCAAAGAGCCTGGTGCCCTTAGCCCCACACTTAAAACACAGGCCACACCCCCAAACCACACCCATTTTCTTTTTTTGGGGAAGAAAATAAACTATAAATCCGGCCCTGGAATGGTTAAAATCAGCTTTTCAGAAAGAATTTAATTGTCTTTTCCCCAAACCATTTTCCAGGTCCCAAAACTATTTACAGTAAGTTACAGTATAATTTTTACAAAATTTTCAAAAATTCCATGAAAATTCTTTGAATTTCAAAGCGTCTCGAAAAAATCTGCAAAGCGGAATTCCCGCAAAATTCGTGAATCACGGAAATCCAACACGGAACTGGGTTCAGATCGCAGTCCGGTCCATCTCTTCTTGATCTATTTATTGTAACATGTTATAGTGTTATGTTCAGTAGTAACACCACAGTGAAATACAATTGTTGTGCAGAGCTTGAATCAATCTTCCCCTTAAATTTCCAACAATAATAGATCAATAGCAGATCCATGGATCATTTAATTAACCTGGTAGAAAGCAATATTAGCGCACACAGTCCTTAGCAATATCAGTGTATTGATTGCCTGGTATGCCTTATAGTAGCACCAGCACCATCGGTTTTTTTTAAGGGGAGTGGGAGACCAATTTGATACATTCTTAATTAAGTTATCAATCTGTTTTTCAATACTCACCCCCCCCTTATTAAGGCCGAGGCCACACTACAATGCACCAAATCGCGCACACAATCGTGAGCGGCATCACACGTGATTTTGTGTGATTCTTGTGCGTTTTCGGTGCTTTTTGTGCATGAAACTTTGCAGTTTTCATTACGGAAACACGTGCGTTAAAGCACCCAAAATGGTGAGCGCAGCATTACCAAAACGCGAACGGAAGGCACCAGACATTCCGTTAGAGAGGGATCACTATTGGTAAATGTGTTACAGAGGGGTCACTAATGGTAAATATGTTAGAGAGGGCACTATTGGTAAATGTGTAAGAGGGAATCACTATTGGTAAATCAGAGGTCCTATAAAGAACCCAGACTATTCTGGTATGTTTCAATCTTATTACATTTATCAGTTTAGGACACGGGTCATGGCTTCTATGGGGTCTATTGCTTAAATAAGTAATAAACCATTAACAAACTCACTTCATTATTCAGAGAAATGGGCATGGAGATGTTTCCTTTCAGTACCCTATCATTTATAGCAGGGATAAGCAACCAGTAGATCTCCAGATGTTTGAAAACTACAACTCCCAGCATTCCTATAAAAACACTCGTAGTTAGGGAATTAAAATACAACTCACACTTCTACAAGCACTCAGTAGTTAGGGAATTCTGGAGATCTACTGGTTGCTTATCCTGATCTAAAGATATCTCTTACTGTCCAACAAACAGCAGCTCTCCTTTGTTTCTATTCGAGGGGAGGGGTGGGGTGAGAGACTGTCACATGTTTTACAAAAGGAGGTGACATAAGTCTTGCAAATTCTACTAACACTCAGAAAATATTTTGATTCGCTAACACTGCTGTCAATCTAATATTTGAACACCATTGGATACAACACTAAAAGGGAAGTGAGAAATATGTTCCTTTGTAAGCTTCCATTGCTCCCTGTAAAACTTCCTGGGGGTGGTCTTAACAGTCCATTTTGAAGATACCATTACAAAACAGGAGTGGGGACTAGTTAGTACTTTTATTATTTACAGATTTTGCCTTATTTACATTTCATATACTTTAATGTCATTACTACATATTTGTTAATATTTATATAATTATTTGTTTAGTGCTTAAACACATAAACACTGTCCCTATGTATATTACTTTTACCCACCCCCACCAACATAGTACCTCTGAAAAACCCAATGTATTCCCCCATGAAATTATAAATTTATTTATATAATATATATTTATTTATTATTTATATAATATATATATAGGGATAAGGGATGACCACAGAGGACAAGTGGAATATACGAGACCTATAGAGGATTGAAAAAGCTGAGTGAGTAACAGCATATTGTTTGTGACTGTAATATAGTCTCACTTAAAGCACTGAATAATTAAAGCAGCTATATGTACTTCATAGAACTACCCTGACACCTCGAAGTATAAAAGCAGCATTTAACTTTTGTGCCCTAAAGTCAGTCAGGACTTTATTCCACCTTATCTGAACTTGCCCTATTATATAAGCATTTTGGCAGGTTACATGGTTCTTACAAGTGTGGTGGGATCACCAGTGGGCAAGGGTGCTATGTTTGCCTTCTAGAAATCACAAATCACCCAACAAAATTTATCAAATTATTATTAGTCAAAAAGCTTTTTAAATAATGCAGATGCAAGCCTAAATATTTACATTGCTCAATGGAAGACTTGTATATGTAAATGTTGTAGGGATATTAATAAAGGGGGGGGGGAAATGTCATGATCTCTTCAACTTAAAATAATGATAAAGCAATTCAAATGCAAAGTTTACTGACCTTGTCTAAGGCCTATTCATGGCAGCAGAAGGACCAATAACCGCTATATTCCTTTCCCTTGTACTTGACAATATACTTCTTCTCCTCACTTTCTGACCAAAATGAAAAGTTTAAGGTGTCCGCAAAGAACACCCAGTTCACAGCATCTTCCCCTGAATCCAATGGATTGAGCTCATGCAAAGATTTCCAGCCCTTCAGGGTTATTTCATTCCTGCCAATTTCTCAAACAGCTTCTCTGCAAGTGTCTTCACACCCACTGTCTCAACAAACACATCTTGCTATTTTCCGCAATGAACTTGCCAGTCTCCCTTGGTAGCAGTGGAACAGACATTACTAGTTTTTTTGAGCCTAGAATAGAAATTACAACCAACATCAAATTATTTGTAAAACAGAATACAACTTTTTGCAACTTCAAACTGGACATTTAAATGATTCCAAAAACAAGGTATTATCAGTGCTCATTTCTTGCATCTTCCGAATCTGGAAGAATTTAGAACCACAGGTAAATACAAATGTAATACAATGTGCATTTACTGTAAAATAAAAAAATAAAGTGGTATAATAATCAATGTTACATTTTAGACGACACAGACAATTCAATGCAAATCCTCCCAGCCAGTGCATTTTTTCCAGTCACATAAAGAATTTTGTAGAACAAAGGAAGTAGAGTCCTGCATCGGGTCGGGTACCCGTGGGTACCCGATTTGCAGGTCGGGTCGGGTAACGTATTGACTTTGAATGGGTTTGCGGGTCGGGTCGGGTCGTGTAGGACGACTAAAATTTTTTTTCAATTTATAGCAGAAAAGATTGGTATTTAGAACTAAACGGT
This sequence comes from Hymenochirus boettgeri, assembly GCA_019447015.1. Classification (NCBI taxonomy): domain Eukaryota; kingdom Metazoa; phylum Chordata; class Amphibia; order Anura; family Pipidae; genus Hymenochirus; species Hymenochirus boettgeri. Next base: position 99,426,969 of record CM033477.1, read on the forward strand.
AAAAGCGGGTTCGGGTCCAGACACACGTGGGTCGGGGGTACGAAATCGGTAAAGAGGGTTTGGGTCATGGTTTGCGGATCAGGTCGGGTTTGGGTCTGAAAAATCAGACCCCCACAGGACTCTAAACGGAAGTGCTAAGATTGTTATCTGAAGCAAGCCATAGTAAGGGGTCAATTGAATATATTATGAGTTTGTACATAGCATAGAAAATGAATTTTATTTCACTTCTTTTCTGTTAGATTAGCAAACAAAGCTTAATGTTGAATGTTGGGAAGCCCATTAGAATCTGCAACCATGAAGAATCTAGAAGGATGGTTCAGACCCTAAGGCCATCTCACCCTTTAATTGTAACTGAATATGTAGAAATAGAGACCAAACACAATTCAGCTGCTAGTGTGCAGGTTCTCCCATGTTTATTAGTGCACAACACAAGACATGCACACAAAATTTTGTCTTGCACACAAAGTTTCACACTTCACAAATTCTGTTTTGTATTAGTGCATAAATAAACATGGAGAAACAACAGATTAATCTCTATACAGATTAAGCATTTAATGCTTAATGCCAGATCGTCTAGCTACATGGTTAATAGCATACATTTCTAACAAGCGTAGTTCATCAAAAAACATGAAGGAACTTATGCAATAAAATCTGCCAAAGTTTGCCAGTGCTATTAATCTGCAGCAAACAATGACATAATCTAGCTACAGTAACATGTAAAACTAGGGTTTCCAGATTTTGAAATTAAAAATAAAGGACAATGGCAGTGCGCGCATGAATTTTTTTGATCACGCCCACTTTTTCAAAGCCATACCACTTTGAGGTAAAGCCATTTTGAGCCCATTCTGAACTTGCTCTCCCTTTCCACTCCCAGCAAGTATCCAGGGGCAGGCTCAAATGGGATAAGCCTGAAAGTCCCCAGGCAATCCCACCACATAATATGATCAAACACACATATATCCTCCCATTTGTATTTGACCTGCCAGCTTTTAACATGTTTAAAAACTACAACTCCCAGCATTCCTTGGCTGCACAGATTGCTGGAAAATTTATTTTTCATACTTCCTGGAATAAAGCCCTTTTACTGACTAACAGACATTAAAAGCCCATGCTTTAGCGATTCCTACCCAAGGGTTTGAATAGGCACATGTTTGAAAACAACTCCCAGCATTCTCTGTTAGCAGTAAGTTTCTTCTTTATGTCCACTTCCTGTCTAGAAACTGGATTCTCTCATAACTTTCTATGGAGAGGGGAGGGAGGAGTAAATGTGAGAGTCTGAAGAATTTTCTATTTGGCTAAGACTGTCACATGTTTAACAAACAGCACATCATTGGGTGTAATACAGGAAATTCCTTACACTTCCTGTCTTGTCATGTACAGTGCCTAAGAGAATTTTTTGATTTGCTAACAGTGGAAGATCAGAACCTCACCTTGGATGTTAGTAAAATTCCACTTCCTTTTAGTGTCCCAATTCCACTTCCTTTTAGAGACCCTGTAGAAATCCTAGAGGTGTGGCTTAACCTACCATTTTGAGTTTTCCATTCAAACTTAGGGGTGTCAAGTAAAGTAAGTATACTTTATTAATTCTATATCATATGTTTTGTAATTCAGTAGTAAGTAGTAGTAGTACTATACTTTGTATAGTGTTATTTCTTATGGTGATTTTAATTAAATAGTGATAATTACACACATACATATAGACCTTTCCTATGAGTAATAGCTATATACCCCCACCTAATTGGTTGCTACTAAAAACTCAATGCAATCACCATAAAAATATAAATTTATATAATGTAAGGGATAAGGGATTTATAGAGAAATGGATATGACTGGCAAAAAGAAAAGGTTATGATTTTTTTTTAAAAAAAAATATGATTCTATTTTAGTTTGTTTTGGCACCTAATGTATCTCCTAATTAAAATCACTTCCAGGGTAAGTTGGTGGCTTTCTACAAGCGAGCGCAGATCCTTGTGGGAGATACATGGGGGGTGCTGGAAGGCAAAGATGAAGGTTGCTTTAATGACATAGAGAAGATAACCATGTTTGCAGACTACAGGATTCCTCAAGCTCTAGTCTACTTTGGGGCATTAAGATATTCTGAAGAACTACTGAGAAAGCTAAATGAAGGTATTTCTACAAACTTTATGCTTGGTATTTTTAATTTGATGGTCTCAGTGTACGTCATCATCTGAGAAAGAAATGGAAAGGTGTTTTTTGTGAGTCTGTACAGACTTGTTGTAGTTTCTCCAGGGTAAGGGAGAAATGAGAACCGGTTCTTTCCCAGCTGTTGCAGATAGTCTATCACCTTTTACTTAAAACCACGGGTGGGGTTCTTTTTTAGCGATGGTTGTCTTGATACTTTTAGTACAATGTTGAATCTCCCTTTGTCTGCTAGCAGGGTGACGATGCTTGAGTCCTTGCTAAGTGAATTCAAATTCCTTTATTGTGTGGTCAGGTTGGAAAGGGGGGGTTGTAGTTCTGTCAAGAATTGCTAATACCTCCAGGAAAAGTTGTTTAACCCCTATTCCTTGGTATAGCTGGGCATTGTCACTAGATTTTGTTAATTGTTTTTTTATCCCTCCAGTTGTGTAACAGGGAATGTCACTGCCACTCAGATGAGTGGTGAAATTTTTTCCGTTATGAAACAAATATACTTATTATTTGATATACAGTGTTCTGTATGTCTGAAATAATTCATAGACGTAACTAAGTATTATTTTTGGGTGTAGAAATACTGTTATATTCAGTTTAGGACATCCAAATCCAGCAGCCAACTACTGTTTCTTAGGTGGCCCTTGATGAAGCAATTTTGTATGGGAAGGGGCAAGATGTATTTGTTTTGCATATCGCCTCCATTTCAGATTAGTTACGACAGTGCTGTGTAAAGTTCATGGTGGTTTTACAAGACATGAGATGCGTAAGACAAAGTGCTGCAAATTGGAGACCATTCTTAAGGTGCATACACACGTGCGATCGTGGGTGCCATCCCGCGACGCACCATGTGTACCAACGGCCGCTTCGGACGATAAAGTGCCCATACACAGGGCCGGCACCCAGGATCGCATGTGTGTAGGAAACTTTAGTGTAAGGCCACAAGGAAGTAATACTGTATTGAGGATTCATGCAGAGCTGGATAAACTGCCTTGTAGTTACATAGTAACATAGTAACATAGTAATTAAGGTTGAATAAAGACATTCGTCCATAAAGTCCAACCTATTCACTTTTTTTTTTTTTTTTTTTAACCCTACCTAACAGTTGATCCAGAGGAAGGCAAAAAGCCCCAGCTAAAAAGGGGGGAAAAAATTCCTTCCTGACTCCAAACGGCAATCGGAAAGTATCCCTGGATCAACCAGATCTATATGCATTAATACCAGTAATTCTCAATATTTTTTAGTTTTAGAAACTTATCCAGGCCTTTTTTAAAGTTATTCAATGAACTTGCCATTACCACCTCTGCTGGAAGACAGTTCCACAGTTTCACCGTTCTCACTGTAAAGAAACCTCTCCTAACTTGAAGATGAAACTTCTTTTCTTCCAACCTTAAAGGATGTCCACGAGTCCTCTGATATGACCTATTAGTGAACAATGCACCAGAGAGTTCACTGTATGGGCCATTAATATATTTGTATAAGGTTATCATGTCCCCACGCAACCGCCGCTTCTCCAATGTAAACAGCCCTAACTTGTCTAATCTGCCTGCATATTCAAGCCCCTCCATTCCCCTTATTAATTTAGTTGCCCTTCTCTGAACTGCCTCAATTTCCAAGATGTCCCTTTTGTATATGGGATTCCAAAACTGCACCGCATATTCCAAATGAGGCCTTACCAGTGCCTTGTAAAGAGGGAGAATAATATTTTTCTCTCTTGATTCCATTCCCCTCTTTATACAAGACAATATCTTGCTAGCTCTAGCTGTTGCTACCTGGCATTGTTTGCTACAGCTAAGTCTGTTATCTACCAGAACCCCCAAATCTTTTTCCATTACAGATGCACTTAACACAGAGTTATTTATGGTGTAGGTGGCACAGGGATTATTAAATCCCAAATGCATCACCTTACATTTATCAACATTGAATCTCATCTGCCATTCTGCTGCCCATTTTGATAATCTATCTAGGTCTGCTTGCAGCACTTGCACATCATTGGAAGTCTCCAAAGCGCTGCATAATTTAGTGTCATCAGCAAACACAGAGACCTTGCTCTCAATGCCCCCTTCTAAGTCATTTATAAACAGATTAAACAGAAGCGGCCCCAGTACAGAACCCTGAGGAACTCCGCTTAGAACTTTAGCCCACATAGATGTAGCTCCATTAACCACCACTCTCTGTTTGCGGTCCAATAACCAGTTCTCTATCCATGAACAAATGTTTTCTTCAAGGCCAACAGTCCTCAGTTTATACATTAGTCGCCTATGTGGCACAGTATCAAAGGCTTTTGCAAAATCCAAATATACCACATCCACAGCTGTGCCTGAATCTAACTTCTTACTCACTTCTTCATAAAAACCAATTAAATTTGTCTGGCATGATCTATTTCTCATAAATCCATGCTGACTACTACTAATAAGATGATCTCTGGAGACAAAGTCAAGGATACGATCCCTTAACAAAGTTTCCATCACCTTCCCTACCACTGATGTTAGGCTTACAGGTCTATAGTTACCAGGCTGTGAACAACTACCTTTTTTGAATATTGGTATTACATTGGCTTTTTTCCAATCCAGCGGCACATCCCCAGACAAAAGCGAATCTGAAAAGATGAGACACAGTGGTCTTGCTAGAACTGAACTAAGCTCTTTTAAAATCCTAGGATGCAATCCATCTGGTCCTGGCGCTTTATTGATATTAACTTTGTCTAATTGATTCCGTACCATATCCTCTGTTATCCAATGTGAAAACTCTTCATTTCCTCCCTGCACATTGTTACAATCCCTACTGTAAGGATTCTCAACAGTAAAAACCGATGTAAAAAAACGGTTTAGCAGATTAGCCTTTTCGGCATCCTCTACAACCACCTCAGCTCCATTATTTAATGGTCCCACATTCTCAGTCCTCATTTTTTTACCATTTATATACTTAAAAAACATCTTGGGGTTGGACTTGCTTTGTTCGGCAATCCGTATTTCATTTTCTATTTTAGCTAGTTTAATTGCTTTCTTGCACTCTTTATTACAACTTTTGAAGTCACTGTAAGCCTGTTCTGTGCCTTCTGCTTTCAAAATTTTAAAAGCCCTTTTCTTTTTTTCCATTTCCCTTTTTACCTGAGCATTAAGCCATGCAGGAGTGGACCTAATTTTTTTACACTTGTTTCCTAAAGGTACCGATTTGGAAATGTTATAGTTTAATATCCCTTTAAAAGTGGTCCACATCTGCTCAGTATCTTTACCTAGAAACAGTTCCCCCCAGTCTATGAGCAGGAGCGATTCCTTTAAAAGCATAAAATTAGCTTTCCTAAAGTTAAAAGTTTTTGTTAAGCCAGTGCACTTTAGTTTTCTGCAACCTATATTAAATGACACTATATCATGGTCACTATTCCCTAAGCTTCCCATTACCTTCATCTCCAAAATGAGCTCTGGGTTATTAGATATCACCAGATCCAACAACGCATTCTTTCTAGTAGGAACTTCTACCATCTGTGAAAGAAAATGCTCATATAGGAAATTTAAGAACTTTATACCTTTTGAGGTGCTGGCAGTTCCATTACTCCAATCTATTTCAGGGTAGTTAAAATCCCCTATAACCAGAACATGCCCCATACCAGCAGCCTTCGCCAACTGCATATGGAGATTCATTTCCACCTCTTCCCCGGCATTTGGGGGCTTATAACACACTCCAACAATTAATTTACCTACCTTCTTGCTTCCTGTACACAGTTCCACCCATAATGTTTCTGCCGCATCGTTTGCTCCCCCATCTATTCCATCTTTTAAATTTGGCTTCAATTCCTGTTTAACATACATACATACTCCTCCTCCTTTCTTATTAACTCGGTCATGTCTAAATAAGGAGTACCCTTCAATATTTACTGTCCAGTCGTGTGAATCATTAAGCCATGATTCTGCTATACCAATTACATCATACCTTTCCTTTAACGCTATTATTTCAAGTTCGCCGGTTTTTCCAGCCAGACTCCTTGCATTTGTAAACATACATTTTAGATTATCAATTGTTTTACTTCCATACATGGTCGTACATGCCTCCTTATCCTCTATGCTCCCCCCTCCTCCTTCTCCTCCCTCCGTTGTGTTACTAGCCCCCAGATCCCTAACTTCTCTATCTACCCCTGTGTAGTTAAACGTTCCCTCCCCCCCATACCTAGTTTAAAATCTCCTCCAACCCCCTAGCCATCTTCTCCCCCAAAACAGTTGCACCATCACCATTGAGGTGCAATCCGTCACTACTAAAGAGCCTGTAGCCAACAGAAAAGTCAGCCCAGTTCTCTAAAAACCCAAACCCCATCTCCTTACACCACTCTCTTAGCCACGCATTTATACTCCTGAGCTCCCGTTGCCTCCCTAGCGTAGCACGTGGCTGCGGTAGTATTTCTGAAATCACTACCCTGGAGGTCCTTGCTTTAACTTGGCCCCTAATTCTCGGAATCATTTTTAAGGACCCTCACCTCCACCTCTAACTTTGTCATTGGCACCAATGTGAACCAAGACCGCCGGGTCACTCCCACCCCACCCAATAATCTGTCTAACACGATCCACCACTGTCGAACCCTAGCACCAGGCAGACAACACACTGTTCGGCATGCAGGGTCCTGGCGACAGATTACCCTATCTACCCTTCTAATAATAGAATCCCCTACCACTACCACCTGTCTATCCTTCCTAGCCCCCAGTTCTCCCTCCCTTGTATTGGAGATGGCCGTCCCCTGGGTGCTCAAGGGAAAGGCCCGCTCCATACATGCTGCTTCCGAGCCATCGTCCTCCACACTCTTCACCTAAAATGGCAAATCGTTGGGATCGACCAGCTGGGAAGAAGCCCCCCTATCCTTCCGTCCCCTACTTCCCCTGGTGACCCTTACAAATCTATCTTCCTTCTCCACCTTATCTGCCCCATCTCCACCCACCAGTTTACTGGCCCCTGCCAGTACCTGCATTTCCCCAGTTTGCCAAGTCCTGCAATGCTGCAAGTTTACCCCTTAATTCTGTACCTCAGATTCCAAATGGGCAACCACTCACATCTGACACATACATAGGTCCCCTGGGGCGGCTGCTCCAAGATCCCATACATGCGGCAGGATGCACATTGCTCGGCCCCAACAAAACTGTCCATACTAAACAGCAATACACAGAGGCACAGCAGAGAATATGTTGTTCTTAAACGCTTTCTTGTTTTAAAAACGCTTTAGTTTTTTAACGCTGTCAATTCTCTTAAAAACAGAAAAATTCCTTTATAAACAGAAAATCGCTCAGAGCTAATCGCTCATGGGAAAGGCCTTAAATGAGGTTCAAAACCAACCAGAGCCAACAGGCCTCACCAATTTAAACCAATTAGTTTCACCCCCATCCAATCAGAGAGAGAGAGGAAAAAAAAAAAACCCTTTCCTTTGTCTCCTACCACCCCCGCTCCACAGTTAACAGTGTTTTTTTAAACACAGTATTTGTTTTGTATCCAGTGCTTTGAGTTTACTCAAACAATTCCTACCACCTTATTCAAGCAGTAAGTAGTAAAAAAAAATAAAAATACACTAGTGATTAATTACTTACACAGGCACCCTCCTAGAAATAAATAGGGTTAGGTTATTACATTTACTAGGCTGCAACCACAGTTACTAAACGCTTAGTTTTTTAACGCGTGCAATTCTCTTAAAACAGAAAAATCTCTTTAAAACAGAAATCGCTCAGAGCAATCGCTCATGGGAAAGGCCTTAAATGAGGTTCAAAACCAACCGAGCCAACAGGCCTCAGCCAATTTAAACCAATTAGTTACACCCCCATCCATCAGAGAGAGAGAAAAAAAAAAACCCTTTCCTTTGTCTCCTACCAGCCCCCGCTCCACAGGTAACAGTGTTTTTTAAACACAAGTATTTGTTTTAGTAATCCAGTCCAGTGCTTTGAGTTTACTCAAACAATTCCTACCACCTTATTCAAGCAGTAAGTAGTAAAAAATAAAAATACACTAGTGATTAATTACTTACACAGGCACCCTCCTAGAAATAAATAGTGTTAGGTTAGTACATTTACTAGCTGCAACCACAGTTACTAAACGCTTTATTTTTTTAACGCTGTCAATTCTCTTAAAAACAGAAAAATCTCTTTAAAACAGAAAATCGCTCAGAGCTAATCGCTCATGGGAAAGGCCTTAAAGGAGAACTAAAACCAATTTTTTATATTCCAGAATCTGAATACAACCCCCCTAAAAACACCAATAAACTATAAAATGCCACTTTAGTAAACTCTGTTAAAGTAAATGTAAGCCTGTTAAGAACTGGATGAAGTATCTGTGTGTATGTGCAGTGTCAGACCAAACCTCCTGACCTCAGTCATATGCTTCCTTCTTTATCTGTCCTGTAAAAGGATTGGCTAGATATTATTAATGGGTGTGACCAACAGTAACACATTTCTCGCCATAGCTAAGGACTGAGCAGTGCAGAACATAATGGTCGTTGACCAAACTGTGTGATACTAGAATGCTGAGAAGTAAAGCACAAACCATTTGTTATTTAGGTAAATTTCCCAGAGCCTGTATCAAAATGAGAGGTTAAGACACAGATTACTGGTTTTATATCAAGGTGTTCTGCGTTCTAGTTCAGTTTTGTTCTGTGGCTTTAGTTGCCCTTTAAATGAGGTTCAAAACCACAAGTTAACATCTTGCATAAATATTAATGTAGTCATTAATTTCTAGGGCTAGATATAGATAAATACTATATAAATACTATGTAAATGGTTTTAATTTATTATATTTGATTTCAAACATACTTGGAAACATTTTTCTGTAAGTGGGTTTAACATTATTAACCGTAATATATATATTTTTAATTCCTTCTATTCCAGGGTGGTTATTTAACTATGGAGAAGAGCAAGAAATAGAGATTCGAGGTTGTTCTATTTGGGCAGTGGAACTCATATGTGAACGATTACGGGAGCTTTTCGAGAACGAAGGGAAGAAAATGAGCAATGAGATCAATCCAGTCCTGATTGATCACTTTCTCTGGGATTATGCACGTGATTATAGACTTGAGATAAATGTGGTTCCTTTTCACAGGGTGAGATGTATCTTCTATTAAGACCTGTACACACATAAGATAATTGTTGGCCAAAGCTACTGATGAATGACTGCTTCAGCTGACAACCTCTCCCAATATTGTTTTGTGATCTGCCCTACCAGTTCATTAAACAATGTGGTGCAGCAACATTTGTTCTTTCATGCTGCTGAAAATCTCCTGGACGCTCCCCTCTACACAGAACAGGTTGCTTGGCTACTGCAGTGCAGCTGGTCTCTAGTAAGATCATAAGATAAATGATCAATGGCCTGTTTTTTAGAATAAATCTTAACACATGTATGTAGGGGAATCTTAAGATAAAAATTATTAAGACAGAACAATCATTAATCTCACTTGTTGACATAGCTTTAGAGCCTTCCTATATTAATCTATGAGTAAAAGGAATACAGAGGAATTAATATAATGTAATTGTTTAAATATAAATCTAGAGACTTTAAATTTCTTATACATTTTCACGCACATCCTAATTTTTCAAGTCTTAGCACGTCTTTAAGTGTTTAGTCTAAAAAAAAAAAAGAGTATGACTGTGAAAAATACTTTTTTCTACCCTATATACTTGAGTATAAGCCAACCCCAGTATAAACCGAGGTACCTGTTTTAGCTGAATTAGGAAATTAGGAAAAATTGATTGACTCCAGTATAAGCCGAGGGTAGAAATTATGACCACTACAGCCTTCTGATTCAGTATTGTTTTAAGGCTTAAGTTGCCCTTTAAATGGACAGCAGAATTCCCATACAGATGTTTAAAAACTACAACTCCCAGCAAATAAAGCATGCTGGGAGTTGTAGTTTTCAAACCTCTGTATGGGAATTCTGCTGTTAAAAGCTAAAAAGCAACTTAAGCCTGCAGTGGAGAGCCCTCCCCCGAGAGACCCCCCAGGCTTATAAAAACCTCGGCTTATACTCGAGTATATACGGTAGTTGAAAAAGTGTAATCTTCTTGCAGTTCAACTTGTAAAAAAAAAGTTTATTTCTAGCATGAAACAATATAGGAAGGGGCAAACTTTTCTATTGTCAAACTGTACTGTTTTTGAGAGCATTTGACACTATTCTGTATTAAAAGTAAATTGCTTAAAAATGATACATTTTTAATGCCATTTGTTATTGACCTATAGGAAAATATTTTGTTATTCCTAAACATGCAATAAAATAATGTGCCTGCTGCATGGTTTTTTGGTACCAAGATTACAGTAAACATTGCTATGATTTGTAAAAATGTTATATGTATAATTGAGTAAAGACCGCTTTAAAGGGCATTTATACAGTATATGTTTAAATTGTCCATTATTGGAAACTATATTTTTTTTCTAAACCACCACTGTAGAATTTGTGATGATTATTTTTACAGTTCCTTAAATGTGCCTATACATTAGTACTTACATACCGACCGATCTGAGACATTCAAACAATATTTCCGGAACCACCTTTCCCATTCTTTGTTGACTGACACAAGATCGCAAAATGCATGGGGCCAGGTGAGTCCTCGCAATTGTATGTCGGTCGCGAAGTAGAATGGAAAAGGCAGTTCCGGAAATATTGATTAAATGTTGCAGGTTGGCTGCCGGGTAGGTACTGTATGAGCACCTTTTAGATAACCTGCTCTTAAACCAATTAGATTTCAGCTGTCAATCTAGTATGTTATTAGCATAAACTCTGCTGCCAGGGTGGGTTTTAGTCATAGGCCACCTAGGCAAAGAACTATGGTGCTCTGTTGTCTCTCTAGCATCTCCCTGTTAGCTTTTACTTGCTGTGTTAGAACTGCTCTCCTTATTCTTCTGCTGTAATTTGCAACAGTAGAGAGTCTGAACTCAGCTCACTCTACTGATGGTGAAGGAAGCAGGGTGGGGATAGTATTGAGGAGAACAGTTCCAAAACGACAAGTAAAAGCTGCTGCAGACTTTATAACAGTGGCCCTGTGACTAGCAGCCATGAGATCACTATCAATACCTCTTTCTTTCTTACAGCCAACTCTCCAATTTGAACTTCAAGTAGGTGAGGAGTGAACAATTCAATGGAGAAGACATGGGAAGCAGGTACATACAAACTGTACATCATAGGTGCTGAGAGGGTTAAAGGATTAGTTCACTGTAAAAAGTGAATTTTGTTTTTAAAGCATTAAAGGATAAGTATGCTGTAAAAAAAAAGTTAAGTTTAGTTGGAAGCTGCAGCTTTAACCCTTTCCCTGGCACAGATCGTATATTCACGATCTGTGCAGTGAATGACCAAACTGCCACATATCGTGAACATACGATCTGTGGCTTCCCTGCTGCAAAAAAAAATTTGCCCCCCGCTAGGGGCAATCGGGGGACAGCATTCAACTGCCCCCCTAGCCCCCTCGATCCCCCCTCGGTTGCGTCCAAATCCGAGGGGGGGATCGGAAGTTACGGTACCTTTTTGCCGTGACCGTATAGGGAGGAAGCCGGTCCCACGTGGAGCTCGTCCGGATCCGGAAAGGAAGACCCCGGTGACTTCGTGAAACTTCCTCCTTCAACGGGGTCTTCCCTGAAAGTGGTCTAGTGGAGGTCTAGTGGAGGTACTGCAGTGTGATCTCCATTCAGATCACGCTGCAGTACCTGGTATAGTACAAGCTGTCATGCTGACAGCTGTACTATACATTTTGTGAATGGAACTCAAAGTTCCATTCACAAATAGGATTTTTTCTAAGTCTTTGCTACTTAGCGAAGACTTAGAAAAAAATGGGGACAGATCAAAATTTGGTGATCACTTCTGATCACCAAATTATTGATCTTTGCCAATGAATGAAAAATCACTTCCCGGAAATCATTTTCCAGGAAGTGATTTTTCCATCGATTTCGAATTGGAAAATGGGCATTTATGCCCGTATTCCAAGTTCGGTATCATTCCCTAAGATGATTTGATGATCATCTTTGGATGATCCCCCAAAAAGGGGAAATGCACACAAATAAAATCTTAAAGTGATACACACACACTTTTTTTTTAACCTAAAAACTATAAATTAGCAAAAAAATTGTCTTCTCCAAGCTTCCCAATGTCCCCGGTGATATCGCTAAAGTAAACGCGGATCATTATTTGTTCGATTTCAAGGGAAACTTAGCCTATTTTAGTAGGGATTTTTGCAGAGGTGCCAAAAAAGACCGGATTGAATTTTTGGATCATAAAGTGTGCAAAAAACTGTGGGACTTTCCGTACTAACGCTTTTCACTAAAATACCACTAAAAGGGGAGTGGGGATTAGGGTGGGGGGTGGGTTTGTGGCGTTTTTTTATTTTTCTTGTAATTGCAATTGCGCATGGATCCCATTTGAGCTAGTTGGTGGCCCCGTCTCTGTTTGCACCCACCCTTTTGGTGGGTGCAATTCAGGACATGTGATTCAGGACATGTGGGAGATTGCCGTTTAGTGGGTTTTTTTACTTGCTGAGTGGGTTTAGGTAGGATTTCAACCATTGAGTCCTCTTATTTTATTTTTTCACAAAATCTCCTAAAAGCACGGAGTTCTATGGATAACAGCGCCTGGAATTCTTCATGTATATACGAAAGCATGATGCCATGCTTAGGTGTGTAGCTTCCAAAAATATATAGTTTGTGGAGGGTATTTCCAAGTTGATTAGGCTGTTCAAATTACAGAACACTTTGATTTTTTTCTTGTAATTTGAGCTAGTTGGTGGCCACGTCTCTGTGTGCACCCACACATATGGCATACCATTTGATGCAGGATATGTGGGAGATTGACATTTAGTGGGTTTTTTTTGCTTGTCAAAAGGTTAGGTAGGATTTCAACCCTTGAATCATCTTATTTTATTTTTCACAAAACCTCGTAAAAACACAGACTTCTTTGGATCAGTGGGTCTGGAATTCTTCATGTATGTATGAAAGCATGGCATCGTAACGTAGCTGAAGGTGTGTAGATTCCAAAAATATATAGTTTGTGGGGAGAATTTCCATGTTTCGGGACTGTTTCCTTAGAAAAAGTGTAGGCTGTTCAAATAACAGAGCACTTTGATTCTTTCTTGTAATTGCATTTGTGCATGCGTCCCATTTGAGCTAGTTGGTGGCCACGTCTCTGTGTGCATCCACGAATATGGCATAACGTTTGATTCAAAACATGTGGGATATTGATATTTAGTGGGGGGTTTTATTTGTGGGGGGCATTTCCAAGTTTTGGGGCTGTTTGAAATTACAGAGCACTTTGATTTTTTTCTTGTAATTACACTTGTGCATGTGTCCCATTTGAGCTAGTTGGTGGCCATGTCTCTGTGTACATCCACGCATATGGCATACCGTTTGATTCAGGGCATTTGGAAGATTGATAATTGACAAGTTTTTTTTACATGACATGGAAATTTGCCATGATTTTTTACTTTGAATTGCATTTTTATAAATTTTTCCTGAAAATCTGGTAAAAAAGCGAAATTTTACATGAAACTGCGCCCATACCATTGGTGGTATGCATAAAGGAATCACACCATTGTGTAGCTGAAGATGTGTAGATTCCAAAAATATATAGTTTGGGGGGGTATTTCTAATATAGAGGGGTGTTTAGTCTGACAAATCTGAAAAGTTGCTGTAATTGGGCCATTGTTCATTGGCTCACTTTGTGGCTAGTTGATTCCACGTTTGCGTGTGTAACCATACATAGGGCATACCGTTTGATTCAGGACATTTGGAAGATTGATATTTGGTAGCTTTTTTTTACATTACTTGGGATTTTGGCATGATTTCTACCTTTTTGAGAGTGTTTTTTTTCAAATTTTTTAGAAAATCTGCTAAAACTGTGAACTTCTACGAAGAACTGCGCCCACACCATTGATGGTACGAATGAACAAACTACAGAATTTCGTAGATAAAGGTGTGTGGATTTGAGATTTTCCATTCACCAAAAGGATTTTTTCTAAGTCTTTGCTACTTAGCGAAGACTTAGAAAAAAATGGGACAGATCAAAATTTGGTGATCACTTCTGATCACCAAATTATTGATCTTTGCCAATGATGAAAAATCACTTCCTGGAAAATGATTTCCGGGAGAGTGATTTTTCCGATCGGATTTCGAATTGGAAAATGGGCATTTATTGCCCGTATTCCAAGTTCGGTATCATTCCCTAGATGATTTGATGATCATCTTTGGGAATGATCCCCCAAAAAGGGGAAATGCACACAAAATAAAACTTAAAGTGATACACACACACTTTTTTTTTAACCTAAAAACTATAAATTAGCAAAAAAATTGTTTCTCCAAGCTTCCCAATGTCCCCGGTGATATCGCTAAAGTAAACGCGGATCATTATTTGTTCGATTTCAAGGGAAACTTAGCCTATTTTAGTAGGGGAATTTTGCAGAGGTGCCAAAAAAAGACCGATTGAATTTTTAGGATCAGTAAAGTGTGCAAAAACTTGTGGGACTTTCCGTACTAACTGCTTTTCCACTAAAATACCACTAAAGGGGAGTGGGGATTAGGGTGGGGGTGGGTTGTGGCGTTTTTTATATTTTCTTGTAATTGCAATTGCGCATGGATCCCATTTGAGCTAGTTGGTGGCCCCGTCTCTGTTTGCACCCACCCTTTTGGTGGGTGCAATTCAGGACATGTGATTCAGGACATGTGGGAGGTTGCCGTTTAGTGGGTTTTTTTACTTGCTGAGGGTTTAGGTAGGATTTCAACCATTGAGTCCTCTTATTTATTTTTTCACAAAATCTCCTAAAAGCACGGAGTTCTATGGATAACAGCGCCTGGAATTCTTCATGTATATACGAAAGCATGATGCCATGCTTAGTGTGTACTTCCAAAATATAGTTTGTGGAGGGTATTTCCAAGTTGATTAGGCTGTTCAAATTACAGAACACTTTGATTTTTTTCTTGTAATTTGAGCTAGTTTGGTGGCCACGTCTCTGTGTGCACCCACACATATGGCATACCATTTGATGCAGGATATGTGGGAGATTGACATTAGTGGGTTTTTTTGCTTGTCAAAAGGTTTAGGTAGGATTTCAAACCCTTGAATCATCTTATTTTATTTTCCAAAACCTCGTAAAACAACACGACTTCTTTGGATCAGTGGGTCTGGAATTCTTCATGTATGTATGAAAGCATGGCATCGTACGTAGCTGAAGGTGTGTAGATTCCAAAAATATATAGTTTGTGGGGAGAATTTCCATGTTTCGGGACTGTTTCCTTAGAAAAAGTGTAGGCTGTTCAAATAACAGAGCACTTTGATTCTTTTTTGTAATTGCATTTGTGCATGCGTCCCATTTGAGCTAGTTGGTGGCCACGTCTCTGTGTGCATCCACAAATATGGCATAACGTTTGATTCAAAACATGGGGATATTGATATTAGTGGGGGGTTTTATTTGGGGGGGGATTTCCAATTTTTGGGGCTGTTTGAAATTACAGAGCACTTAGTTTTTTTTCTTGTAATTACACTTGTGCATGCATCCGATTTGAGCTAGTTGGTGGCATGTCTCTGGTACATCCATGCATATGGCATACTGTTTGATTCAGAACATGGGGAGAGTGATATTTAGTGGGGGGGTTTATTGTGGGGGGCATTTCCAAGTTTTGGGGCTGTTTTGAAATTACAGAGCACTTTGATTTTTTCTTTTGTAATTACACTTGTGCATGTGTCCCATTTGAGCTAGTTGGGGCCATGTCTCTGTGTACATCCACGCATATGGCATACCGTTTGATTCAGGGCATTTGGAAGATTGATAATTGACAAGTTTTTTTTTACATGACATGGAAATTTGCCATGATTTTTTACTTTGAATTGCATTTTTATAAATTTTTCCTGAAAATCTGGTAAAAAAGCGAAATTTTTACATGAAACTGCGCCCATACCATTGGTGGTATGCATAAAGGAATCACACCATTGTGTAGCTGAAGATGGTAGATTCCAAAATATATAGTTTGGGGGGTATTTCTAATATAGAGGGGTGTTTAGTCTGACAAATCTGAAAAGTTTGCTGTAATTGGGCCATTGTTCATTGGCTCACTTTGTGGCTAGTTGATTCCACGTTTGGTGGGTGTAACCATACATAGGCATTACCGTTTGATTCAGGACATTTGGAAGATTGTATATTTGGTAGCTTTTTTTTACATTACTTGGGATTTTGGCATGATTTAATCTTTTTGAGAGTGTTTTTTTTTCAAATTTTTTAGAAAATCTGCTAAAACTGTGAACTTCTACAGAACTGCGCCCACACCATTGATGGTACGAATGAACAAACTACAGAATTTCGTAGATAAAGGTGTGTGGATTTGAGAAATATATGGTTTTGGGGGTTGTTTTGTGGGGGAAAAATTGCAGACTGTTTCAAATTCATATTTGGCTGAATATTTTTGCTGTTTCTGAGTCATTGGCATTGTTTCACTTTGTGGCTTTTGGCTTCCACGTCCACGTGTGTAACCACACATATGGCATACCGTTTGATTCAGGACATTTGGGAGATTGATATTTAGTAACTTTTTTTTTACATTCCATGAGGTTTTGGCAGGATTTCTACCTTTTGAAGTTGTTTTTTGTTCATTTTTTCAGCGACAATGCGAACTTCTACGAAGAACTGCGCCCACACCATTGATGGTATGAATGAACAAACTACAGAATTTCGTAGATAAAGGTGTGTGGATTTGAGAAATATATGGTTTGTGGGGGTTGTTTTGTGGGGAAAAATTGCAGACTGTTCAAATTCATATTTGGCTGAATATTTTTGCTGTTTCTGAGTCATTGTGCATTGTTTCACTTTGTGGCTTTTGGCTTCCACGTCCACGTGTGTAACCACACATATGGCATACCGTTTGATTCAGGACATTTGGGAGATTGATATTTAGTAACTTTTTTTACATTCCATGAGGTTTTGGCATGATTTCTACCTTTTGAAGTTGTTTTTTGTTCATTTTCTCAGACAAATGCGAACTTCTACGAAGAACTGCGCCCACACCATTGATGGTATGAATGAACAAACTACAGTGTTACATAGCTGAAGGTGTGTAAATTTCAGGAATATATAGTTTGTGGGGGTTATTTTTCTTCTATGCCTCCCCAGAGCCTACCTTTCCTGCTTCAAAGTTCTGCGGGGAGATGACACACATCCGTGCACACACTGACTGCTTCGGACCTTTTGAGACTAATGAAGCAGGAGGAACCAGGAAATCTCAGAGGGGCAGAGTTACTCATTCAACTATACAGAATCAAGATGTCAGCAACTTTGAAGCAGGAAAGGTAGGCTCTGGGGAGGCATAGAAAAAAAAACCGCCAAAAGTTTTTTTTAAAGCTGCAGCTTCCAACTAAACTTAACTTTAATATTACAGCATCTTATCCTTTAGTTAAAAACGGGAGGTAAAGCAGCCATGTCTTACCTCTGGTACTTCACTTAATGTACCAGGAGAGAGGAACGAACTTACCCGAATCACAATCAACCTCTGGATCCTCTGACCGGTAACGACTGCTTCTGTCTTGTATAAACTTTCCTCCCTGTACTTCACTTAATGCTTTAAAAAGCAAGTTCAGAAGATTGTTCTTGGACTTCCGGTTCCGGCGCCTGATGTAACGGCCGTTGAAAAAAAGGGCAAAATTGGAAGCTTAGCCGCGGGGCGCTCCAAAATAACAATGGAAACAGCAAAAGTTAGATATCCAAAAAAGTTGGATCTAAAGCCTACTGACCGGTGGGGAGGAAAAAACGCTTGGGGGGACAAGGGTTGGGGGGGGGGCGAGAAACGAAGAGTCTTCTCGTGTGGAAAAAGGTTTTTTCCCACCGTGCCAATCATTAAACCATCACCACTATACAAAAGCTTAACATCCTGAATGAGATTCCCCTGAAGCGTTATATGGAGCGCTGTCCTTTCTGTCGTCAACAGATTGGCAAACAAAAAAACAAACAAATGAAAAAATCAAGGCAGAGGCGCGGGGCAGGAGTAAGGAATCCAAAATGAATGGCATTGCTCAAAAAGGGGTGGCTGGAGAAAACTCACAACTGACACCTGCCTGACATGCTTGCCAAACCTCAGCCACACAAAAAATGGAACAAAACCAATCAGAGGAACGACCTATCAAACCTAAATCAAAGAGACATCTCAAACTAAAACGAAACTTTTCATAAGTGGTGAGCTGATCGTCACAGAGAGGGTACGAAAATTTCCTATATTCGCCTAAAAAGACCTCTTCGTGAATGGTACTTTGATAACTCAATATCAAAAGCACTTCAGGTCATACAGTCCCGACAAAGAACTATAACAACATTACATACAGCCAGCAGTAGAGGAGTGGTGGAACAACTGGGTGTGCGCGGACGGACAAAGACGGGACGAACATAAAAAAACCAGTAGCTACAACCTGGGGTGAATTAGCACAAGAGAAATGTTAAGTACGTCGCAGTGGGACGCAAGAGTTGGGATAGACGTGTAGAAAACAGGGGGGGTCAAGACTCTTCACACAACCATGCGCCATAAATAGTGTTCTTCCAGAAAACGGTCACAAGGTTCTGTGAGAGTGGGACAAACAAAATAAAACAACCTCTGTGTGCTCCAAATCACAATCCCACAGGCATAATCGGGTACTCGCGCAATTAGAACCACCTGTTATAGAGCTGACTACAGACTTGGCCAAACCTCGGCCACAACTCCAAACAAAACCCGGACAACAACCAAGGCATATAAGAGGGAAGCAAATAGAGTGAAATGAGCCTTAAACTAGCTTTGTTGACGACAAAGACAGGGCATAATACAAACTGCCCGATATGCGATCGAAGAACCCGGAAGAGAGGGCCTTGTTCTGCCAATGCCACAAGTGTAATTACTATTTCGGCTGATTATTCTATCGGAACTGTCAAAAAATCAGCAAATAGCGTACCAAAAAAATATAGGACCAAGGGGGGGGAGGATATTACACTGCAGAGGGACGGAAAAGTATAATTATACACCACAATACATCCAATAAAGCCAAAAAGAACCATCTATCTCCATAACAAACCGATCAACAAATTCGCGGACACAACCCACATAAACAAAAACATACCAATACACCAGAAGAAGCAATAATTGGGCCCCAAGTCTCAACACAGCTCCCACAGGAAATAAACAAAAGGAAAAAAAAAAAAAAATGGGTTGGGTACCATTTAACAGTGAAACTGACATTTGGCACTGGTTACGCTCTGGGTTAGTTGGTAGCCATGTCTCTGGGTACACCCATGAATGTGGCATACCGTATTATTCGGGAGGGGTTAGGCTTTCATATTTGAGATGCGTTTGAACTTTCCTCCACAGTTTTTAGCTGAAATTCGCATTTGATTTTGTCTCTGATTTTACAGTTGAGGAAAAAAAGGAAAATGTGAGAAAATAACTTACAATTGGACGAAGAGCTGGGTCCGGGTATCTGCATTTTGATCGAAACTAACCTCACTCGTAAAATTCTGCGGGTGTGTAGTTTCTAAAAATATCTCACTTGTGGGGATATTTTAGTTAATTTGGTAGATATTCTATGTTAACTGTCAGTAGTGGTTGTACATTTTAATTTGGTGTAATATTCTAGAAGGTGCAGTTTTAGTTTGGGGGGGTCTCCTGTACAGGAAAAGTCGGGTACCTACATATATCTGGTATCGTTGTACTCGGGAGTATCAGAGCTTTTAGAAACAGTAAGATTTTTGTGTGTAACCTTAAGATAACTATAAGTAAAAATGGGAAAAATCCATGAAAATTTGCAAATTTCTCATTTTTTTTTTACATATTTTACCCATAATTCCAGTAAAATTTCCAGAAAAGTTACAAAATTTTGTTACCATGTTAAAGTACACTTTGTGCTAAAAAAAACAATGTATAATATTCCTGATTTACTGCAAGGTTTCCTACTGTAAGCGATTAAGGGCAAAATCCTGAAAATTCTTCTGGCAGTTAACGCAAAAAAAAATGAAATTCTCCTGGCAGTGAAAGGGTTAAAGGATAAGTACAGTCAGAAAACAAAGTTTAAATAGAAGATGTATCGCTAACTAACCTTTTTCTGTTTTTTTTTTTTTGTTTTTTTAGGTCTCCAGATTTAGGTCTCTTCCCTCCATGCACGCATGCGACGTAACAGCGTGATGAGGTCGCGTGCGCACGCACGGAGGGAACTGGCACTAGATCCTTTGACTCAGCCAGAAACGAGGTCCACCAGGTCTCGGGGGGCGGAGCTTACCTGATAGAACACAGTATCCAAGATGGCCAGCATTTTACAAGGCCACAGGTAGGCTCTGGAGAGACCTTAAAAAAACAAAAAAACAGAAAAGGGTTAGTAGGGATACATCTTCTATTTAAATTTTTTGTTTTCTGATTGTACTTATCCTTTAAAAAAACTTTTTGCATTTTTTTTTCTTCTATGCCCCTCCAGAGCCTACCTTTCCTGCTTCAAAGTTCTGCGGGGAGATGACACACATCCGTGCACACACTGACTGCTTCGGACCTTTTGAGACTAATGAAGCAGGAGAAACCAGGAAATCTCAGAGGGGCAGAGTTACTCATTCAACTATACAGAATCAAGATGTCCGCAATTTTGAAGCAGGAAAGGTAGGCTCTGGGGAGGCATAGAAAAAAAAATGCCAAAAGTTTTTTTTAAAGCTGCAGCTTCCAACTAAACTTAACTTTATTTTACAGCATACTTATCCTTTAAGTTAAAAACGGGAGGTAAAGCAGCCATGTCTTACCTCTGGTACTTCACTTAATGTACCAGGAGAGAGGAACGAACTTACCCGAATCACAATCAACCTCTGGATCCTCTGACCGGTAACGACTGCTTCTGTCTTGTAGTAAACTTTACCTCCCGTACTTCACTTAATGCTTTAAAAGCAAAGTTCAGAAGATTGTCTTGGACTTCCGGTTCCGGCGCCTGATGTAACGGCCGCAAAATTGGAGAGCTCCGCGCGCCCGCTCTAAATACCTGACCGGACCCGACACCCATGCCCACCGCCACAACATAACCCTCTGCCTACACCTAAGGAGCGTTATATGGAGCGCTTCCTGTCGCAACAGATGGCAAACAAAAACAAACAAAAAAAAACAGACCGCAGAGGAGAGGAATCCAAGATGGCGCCGGGAGGAAACTCACAGAACCTGCCTGATGCTGCCACAACCTCAGCCACACACCAACAGGAGAACCCTATCACCTCAAACATCTCCACTAAAGACTGCATGGAAATCGCACAAGAGGTACGAAAATTTCTAATTCCTGACCTCTCTGAATGCATTGATAAAGCAATATCAAAAGCACTACAGACAGTCACACAAGAACTGAAATCACATACAGACAGAATAGAGGAGGTGGAACAACGGGTGGCGGGAACGGAGACGGAAAACATAAACCTAGCTACAGACCTGGGGGAATTACAACAAGAAAATTTAAGACTCCATGACAAATTGGAAGACTTAGAAAACAGGTCAAGACGCAACAACCTGCGCATAATAGGTATACCAGAAAACGTCAAGGGCTTGGAACTACAACTCTGGTGCTCCAAACACATCCCACAGGCATTGGGTCTCGACATAGAACCACCTGTAGAAAGAGCACACAGACTGGGCCAACCTCGCCAAAACTCCAACAACCCAAGACCAACTATAGCTAGATACCTAAACTATGTACACAAAACAACGGTCCTAAGATCATACAGAACCCAGAAGGACCTTATCTGCCAAGGCCACAAATTATTACTATTCGCTGATTATTCTATAGAACTGTCAAAAAAACGCAAAGCATACCAAAAAATATGTACCGAATTACACGCACGGAAAAATTAAATTTACACTACTATATCCAGCCATCTTATCCATCCGTAACTCGGACGGAACAACAACAAACTACCAATCACCAGAAGAAGCAGAATTGGCCCACATATCACACACAAGCTCCCCACACCATTTAACAGAAAATCTATCAACTATCCAAAAAAGACAAAACACATCCGGATCCAGAGAATCAACACCCCCAATCATTACCTAAAATAAAAACCTTAACACAAAACCACACGGGCAGCACATAGACTGCTGACCCACCGACAACGGCATCAGGAAAAAAGGAAAGTCTTCGGGGATTAAAATCCAACAAAATCCCCCAAAGGACGGTAATTAGAAGAAATTCTGAAATGCTTTATAACCTAACAACCAAAATTATAAACTATCCTGACCCACCAACTGTAAGGTCGGAAACGTCAAACACACGTTTAATGAAGATGTAAATAGTTATACATGTCTGGTTGTCAACAACACGAACCTCCCCACATCCATCATAAATATATACCTGGATGAGATTTCTAGTGACCCACTGTCTAAATATAATGTAATGTCTCTTTTGGCCGCTGATATATCAATTGATGTCGAGATGCCATGGGCCTGCGGGTGACTACCTGGAATGTCAAAGGACTTAGATCCCCTATAAAACGAACCAAAATACTACGCCACCTTAAACGGCTACATACTGATATAGCCTTACTTCAAGAAACACATCTGGCCCAAGAGGACATGTTTCGCATGCATAGATTCTGGGTGGGGCAGGTGATGGGCTCCCCAGCAATAGGCAAAAAGGCTGGAGTCATGGTTTTGCTACACAAAAATCTCCAGGCCCAGGTTGTGTCAAGTGAACATGACACAGAGGGTAGATACTTCAAACTAGTATTAAAACTCCAGGACAAAACCATATCAATCCATAACATATATGCCCCCAACAACCGACAGGCCCAATTCTACCAGGTGCTCACCCGCAGGATCCTAACAGATAACTGTAACAATATAATATTAGCAGGTGATTGTAACCAAGTAATGTATACGTCTGAAGATCGCTCCAGCCAGAGCTCCAATCGCAACCACACGCCACCCCATCAATCAGATCTACACACCACCATAACCTCTAGGAGACTAATAGATACATGGAGAACACTCAACCCAGAAAGCTGAGAATACACGTTCTTCTCACATGCCCACCACACCTTGACCAGAATAGACCATATTTTTACGTCCCCACAACTAATAAAACAACTACAATCGGCCCAAATTGAAGACATCCTGATATCAGACCACGCCCCAGTATCAATAACAATCAAATCTACACGTACACCTCTAGACATCTCCACCTGGAGACTGCCCACATATCTACTGACAGATGAAAAACTACAACTCCAAATACAAAACTGGTGGTCAGTATACTCAGAAACCAACCAACAACACATAAACAACCCAACACTATTCTGGGAAACAGCCAAAGCAGTCCTTAGAGGACACTTCATATCATACTCAGCAAACATACGAAAACAAACAGAGATAAACTATTTCTCGACTAGAGATGAACTACGTAAAACATATACAAACTTCAAATTAAACCCCAACACCAGAACAGAATGGCTGAATGCCAAACAAATATACGAGCTCTGGCTGGACCGATATAATATGCAGAGGGGACAACATTACCTACTGAAACTACATAAATATGGGGACAAAGCGGGAAGACTCCTGGCAAACCTAGCAAAAGGAAAAAAAACACCTGAAATATCACCAACAATCAGAAACAAGCAAAACAAATTAATCCACTCCCCAACAGAAGTAACAAACTACTTTGCGGATTACTACAAAGAACTCTATACCAACACAATGAAATCCACAAATAACCGAAACAACTGGTTACAAAAAGTCCCCCTCCCAAACCTAACCCCAGACCAAATAGAAAGTCTGAACGCCCCCATCACCGAAGCAGAACTCACCAAGACCATCAAAAACCTACACAACAACAAAGCCCCCGGCCCTGACGGGTACCCTACAGAATTCTACAAGCTGCTGCAACCACAAATAACCTATTACTGGAAATATACAACAATGTACTGCAAACGGCCACCTACCCCCCCACATGGAGAGAAACCCACATCAAACTAATCCCTAAAAAAGGGAGAAACTTGGAAGACCCAGGCTCCTTCCGTCCAATATCTTTAATAAATGTAGATGCCAAAATACTATCTAAAATAATGGCGGACAGATTAACCAACTTTATGCCAACCTTGATACAAGAACAACAAGTAGGATTTATACGCCACCGATCTGCAGTCACAAATATACGCAAAGTACTGGCAGTGCTACACACAGTGGCCAATAACAAAACAATACCCAATGCAGCCTTTCTAACCATCGATGCCGAAAAAGCCTTCGATAACGTACAATGGGAGTGGCTCTTCCTGATACTAAAAAAAATGCAATTTACAGGACCGTTTCTAAATCTGTTGAAGGCCATTTACAACACACCCTTAGCTAGAATACAAATCGTGGGACATTTATCCAAACAGTTTACTTTGGAAAAGGGTACCCGCCAGGGCTGTCCCCTCTCTCCTCTGCTGTTCAACCTAGCCTTAGAACCTTTAGCAAGATACATAGCGACCTCAGACAAAATCAAAGGCATAAACATAGGCAATAAAGAAATAAAGACGACATTGTTTGCGGACGATCTACTTTTATTCCTTTCACGACCCCAACAACAACTCAAAAATCTCTTCAAACTATTTGAGACCTTCGGATCCCTATCAGGCTTTAAAGTAAACTTCAATAAATGCGAACTACTCCCCCTAAACTTCAACTACACCCAAAAAGACCTAGGACCAGACTCCCCACCGCTAACAGTAACTAACACAAGCATCAAATACCTGGGAATCAACATCAGCAAATCCACAAACACGATATACTCGATCAATTACCCACCACTCCTTAACAAAATCTTCAAGGAACTCAAAAACTGGACCAACCTCCCAATATCCTTAGCAGGCAGATGCCAATTAATCAAAATGATCAGCTTTCCCCGTCTACTATACCATCTACAAAACATACCAATGCTACTACCTCATAAGGACCTAAAAGCCATCAATTCAGCATTCACAAACTTCTTGTGGAATGGCAGGAAACACAGAATCGCCATCTCCAAACTACAACTCCCGAAACCAGAAGGAGGCTACGCACTCCCAAACATTAGGGCCTATAATATAGCATGCCTTTTACGACACGCATGTGATTGGTTAGAAGAAACCTCATGCTTCTCTGATCTAGAACTGGAGAAAGAACTAGTGTCCCCCTACAAATTAACTGGAGTACTACACTCACAACCCAAACAACTACCATTACACATCAAAACCAACATACTGATAAAGGACACAATAGTGGCCTGGAGAGAAGCAAGAAAAAGACTCAAGGTACCAATGAATATCTCTGAATCATCACCTCTGAGGGGAAACCCTAGTTTCCCCCAGGGTGACACCTTTAAAGGATACGACATATGGGAAAACAAAAAAATAACTAAAATAAAAGATCTGAAACATCCAGAAACACCTAGACTATATACATTCCAGGAACTTGTACGACAATATCAACTCCCACACTCACACTTCCTTCTATACGCACAAGTACGAAACCACATAAGAAGCAAAACCAACGAAATATCAGACGTCTTCCAAACCAACCCACTAACACAAATACTAAACTCGAAGAACCCCAAAGCAAAAATATCAAGAATATACCAAGTCATAAACACATACTCACTTAAACCACTCACATCAACAAACGTAAACAAATGGTCCAGAGACCTCGGAGTAGAGGACGCAGCTTCACTCATCCTGAAGGGATGGTCAATAATACGAAAGACAGTAGTTAACGAAAGATGGAGAGAAAACTACTTCAAGCTCTTCCACAGAGCATACATTGCATTCAACATCCCAAACCTCAAACCACTAACCTCAGAAGTCACAAACAACCAATGTCCCAAATGCCAGAAACCGAATACATCATTGTATCATGCAGTATGGGAGTGCCCTTCTCTCCAACACTTTTGGAGAAAAGTCCAAAACTATATAAAAAAATTCAAGGAGTAAACACTCCACTATTCCCAGCAACCATGTTATTCCACCACATCCCAGATTCAACAGTACCACGCTGGACACACCTGGCCCTTCTGGCGGCCAAAAGAGCTATAATGCGTAATTGGCTATCCTCAAAGCCACCCAGAATAAAAGATATCCCCAAAGAACTAAAAAAACTAATGATGCTCGAGAAGTTTGAAGCGGAATCTCATATGGAACAGCACACAAAGAAATTCTTCAACACTTGGAAAAACTTAATTATACGGTCCTATTCCAAACAAAGCATCTCAGAACTGGTGAAGGTGTTCCAATATTCCTCTTGGTACTCAACAGAACAACTACATGAAACTCTGGGAGCACTAGAGATCCAGGAAAATTAAAATAATCCCCCAACTACATAACTTAAGTATCAATACAAAAACAAACCAGACATGCATTGTTTAATGTTTTAATGTTTTTGTACTGTTCAAATGTGAATAATGTTTAATTGACTGAGCTTTCGAACCACGAACTAACTGCTTTCGAAAGAAGGCACAAATAATAATATCACAAAACAAACTATCTTTACAGAGGCAAAGCTCGGCCAATGCAAAATTGAAATCAAAAACCACTTAATAATGAAAAAGCTCGCCTGTGTGCAGCCAATACTGTATAATGCAGCAATGATTTCAATAAAAAAATTTTATTTAAAAAAAAAAAAAAGTAAAGTTCACTTTTACAGTGAACTACTCCTTTAAAAGGTAATACTCAACTGGCACTAAAAGAGTTAAAAATCTCAGATCTTAAATTTCCATGTTCACCCTACTTTTTCATGCCACCCAGCTGGAAACAATTTGTCGAGAACACTGGCACCATTTACCATGCATCAACTGAAAACAGATCCTATCCTTCCAATCGGTATTTCATTGGTGGCCAGTGACACTTCATACGCAGAAACGTTCATATACACGCCTGTCCCACCTGTTGTAGCATGTGCTATTACTAAATACTAAAGCAGTCCCACTATAAAGAAACATACACAAGAGCAGTGACAGTGTCAGAAAGAATTAAGTGGGGAAACTCAGCTACAACAGTTTGGTTGGCCAATGTTTTTTGTTTGTTTTTTTGAGGTGGGGGGGCTAGGGCATTAATATGGCTAGAGACGGCCCTGTCTGCTGCTGTACAGAAAAGTTACAGTTCTTGTCTGTTACAGTGCTGTCTGATAGTGATTTTTTTTTAAAACTGCATCCGAGTAACAATAATCATTACGTATATTAAGATATTGTTTACAAAGTTATAACACTTGGCAAACTTAGTATTATTGGCAGTATTTCAAGTATGTTTTATATATTTCAGATTCATCTGGATGCCTGTGGATTTTACCTGAGAAAAATTAGAAGGAAGGAATAATAACTGGGAAGGGGGACTGTCTGATAGTGATTATTGAAAATGTCTGACTATACATATTGTCATGTCTGATAAAGGAGGCCTTGCTCAAGAGAGGGAGGGGGTGACGCTGAGCCTGCAAAACAAGTACTGGATTACAGGCATGCAAAAACACACATACCTAGCGTTACATATACTTGATTATAGTTAATCTATAATTTTAACTGTCACAGAACGTATATATACATTCTGTGTAAAAAAGGCTCTAAGTGCCATAGAATGTATAAATAAGTTCTGTGGCTTCCCCTTTAAAAAAAAAAATTCTAAAGTGCTAGGGGCGATTTGGGGGGGCAGCCCCCCATGACCGCATAGGAATTTCCAGCCCCACGATGAAGGAGATCGCAGGTAAGGGAGACCATACTGACATTATAGAACTTCCTCCTTCACCAGGGTCTTCCCTTAGACTGCTACAATGCTGCTCCTGGTGGTCTAGTTGAGGTACTGCACTGTGATCTCCATTCAGATCACAGTGCAGTATAATCTATAGTAAGCTGTAAGTGAATGACAACTTACTATTTGTGAATGGGACTTAGGAATTCCATTCACAAATAGGATTTATCCCTATTTACTATTTATTTTGCTACTTAGCAAAGACTTAGAAAAAAAATAGGGGAGAGATCAATATTAGGTGATCAGTTCTGATCACCTAATTTTTGATCTTTGCCAAGCCAATGAATGAAAAATCACCACCTGGAGAAATTTTTCCAGGAAGTGATTTTTCCAATCTGGTTTCACATTGGAAAACAGACATTAATGCCCGTATTCCAAGTTCCATATCATTCCCTAAGATGATCTGATGATTATCTTTGGGAGTGATAAAAAAATAAAGTAAAATGCACAACAAATTCTTAAAGTAGTACACACCTCCCCCCCCCCCCCAATCCTATATAATAAAAGCCTATGTGCTGCTGTGCATGTGTGTGTCACTGCAGTTCTTATGGACTCACCACTAGAGGGAGGGTGAGAGTCTCTGCAGTTTCAATTGATTCACCACTAGAGGGAGAAGTAAAAAACAGCAGCACCGAGACCAACAACAGATGGGGGGGCTCTGGGACAGGGAGGACTTTGCCTTTTGGGACGGGGGGACTGGCCTTGGTGATATGGATTACTGCGTCTGAACAAATGTAGGCTGTTCAAATTACAGAGCACTTTGATTTCTTTCTTGTAATTGCACTTGTGCATGCATCTCATTCGAGTTAGTTGGTGGCCATGTCTTTGTATGCACTCACGCATATGTCATACCATTTGATTCAGTACATGAGGGAGATTGACATTTAGTGTGGGGTTTTTTATTTGTGGGGGTATTTCCATGTTTCGTGGCTGTTTCCTTTAAAAAATTGTAGGCTGTTCAAATTTTATAGAGCACTTTTTGTTTTTTTTTTCTTGTAATTGCACCTGTGCATGCATCCCATTTGAGTTAGTTGGTGGCCACGTCGCTGTGTGCACCCACACATATGGCATACCATTTTATTCATGACATGTGGGAGATTGACATTAAGGGCTAGGCCAAACTAGCGCATTTGGTGCCCGCGATTTTCGCTAAAATGGAAATTGCGGGAATGCGAAAATACCCATGATTTTCGATGCGCATGTGATTGCGCGTCCGTTCGCGGTTTGGTAATGCATCAATTCTCCATTTTTGGTGCATTAACACATGCGTTTCCATAACTGAAAACGGTAAAATTGCATGAGCAAAATGCACCAAATCGTGCACACAATCGCATGCGATAACACGCATGATTTGGTGCGCTGTAGTGTTGTTTTTTGGGGGGGTTTAAGTAGGTTTTCCACCTTTTTGAATCATTTTATTTTTTCACAAAATCTCCTAAAAGCACAGAGTTATATGGATTACTTACTGCGTCTGGAATTCTTCATGTATGTATGAAAGCATCGTACCGTTATGTAGCTGAGGGTGTGTGGATTCCAAAAATGTTGGTTTGTGGGGGTATTTGCAAGTTTTGGGGCTGTTTCCTTTGAAAAAGAGGCTATTTAAATTACACAGAACTTTTTTTCCTGAAATTGTACTTGTGCATGCGTCTCATTTGAGTTAGTTGGTGGCCATGTCTCTGGGTGTACTCATGCATGTGGCTTACTGTTTGATTCAGGACCAGTGGTAGATTGACATTTTAGTGGGGTTTTCTTGTTTGTGAGGGGTATTTCCAAGTTTCACAGCTGCAGGGCCATATCTATCCATTTTGGTGCCCTAGCAATAATATGTGGTGCCCCGCATGACCCCCCCCCCCTCACACACACACACAAAAGTGACTGTAAAATGAATTATAAGTAAAAATAAATGTACTTTTTTACAGCAGTAGGGCACTTGCAGAGCAATTATCCGATTGCCATTCATATGAAGGCTTAAGTTCAGGCTTGCCGATATCAGTCACCAGAGTCTCCACTTAGCTGTTAGGGTGCAATGAATAGCGGTAAGACACGCACAGCCAGGAAGGGAGACTGGGAGAGGAGACATTCTATGTCGGCATTAGGCAGCTGCGGGGTCTACTGCTCGCTGCACAAACAATTATGATTTATTTAGTATAGTGGGTGGGCAACTGGACCAGTCAGAAATGCACTCACTGATCTCTGCACCCTAGCAATTTGCCTAGGCTGCTTATGCCAAGAAACTTACATCTGCGACCAGGAAGAGGAGTGGCTGTCAGCGCAAAAACCCTCTGCCCCTGTTTTTGCTCGAAACAGGAGCAATGGGCGGCACCTAGATGGAGGGGGACTGGGTCTGGTAAGTGCCTTTAGGGTTATACGCACATATTAATAATGCAAAAGTGGTTTTGGGGTTATATTTCTAGCTAAACTTGTTTTTTTGACTGGACATGCCTTTTAAAGGGTATCTCCACTGGTAAAAGCTTTTTTCTATTCAGTTTTATTGAGGAACGGGACTCTATACTCTTAAGATCTGACTACTAAGTCTGTAGGGACCTGTCAGATGAAGCAGCTGAATTTTACCAACATTTAAAAAAAAAAATCTGTTCCTAGCAAAAGGTTAAGCTTCTAAATGACAGCCGTAGGAGTAACTTATGCACACAAACTGAGATGGGTGCTGGCCTCCTATAATCTTCCCACTTCCAAGGAAGGTAAGTATAATCGAAATCTGGATATGGAGTCGCACACCTTGATGAATTCAAATGTTTATTCAAAACCACACATCAAACACAATGTTTCGGGGGAACGTGCCCCCTTCCTCAGGTGATGCAATTACAACAAACGGTGATGGTAAAATACCCTGACTCCTAAGTGAGTCCACTCCCATGGGAGTGGCTAAAGTGCTAAGTGATAACAGAACCATCTTATGACATACTGTGTACAAACCCTCATATAAATAACCGCTGAAAATGCAAACATGCTAAAAGGACTATTAAAAATTATTATTGTGAGTGTCTCTCAGTGTGTCACGTGTGACTAAAAGCATAAAAAACATGAATAAATACATTTTTAGTATAAAACATAGTAGTATAAATATATGAATCTTATCTAACTCTAAAA
Organism: Hymenochirus boettgeri; assembly: GCA_019447015.1. Taxonomy (NCBI): domain Eukaryota; kingdom Metazoa; phylum Chordata; class Amphibia; order Anura; family Pipidae; genus Hymenochirus; species Hymenochirus boettgeri. The sequence goes on from CM033477.1 coordinate 99,457,928, forward strand.
TGCCTAAAGTGCTGGAGTGAAGAAAAAAGACATGAATGAATACTTTTTTAGTATAAAACGTAGTAATGTAAAATATAAATCTTATCTGACTCAAAGATGCCTAAAGTGCTGTAGTGAAGAAAGTGCAGTAGATCAAAGAAGGGTTAAAAATCCATGTTCCAAGATAGTCCTGTAGAGGGAGTAAGTGCCTCTCTGAAGTACAGTAACATTGTATTCTAAAACTTTTGACAGAGTTGCAATTGAGGGTAGCTATTCTTGTCAGTCTGCAATATAATAATAATTAACACTTAGTAACAATATGATAACTTTGTGTCACACATAATTAGCAATCAAGAATATACAATGCAGATATACAGTCTTCTAAATGACATTTCACTAACTCAAAATGAGTACTGGTTATTATAAGAAACATGCCCAATTGATTTCCTCATTTAACCCTTTCGGGGCCAAAGTCTCCAGTCTATCGATCCAGAGGCTTTCCCTTTGTAGCAGTAAGCGGTCAAAGTCTCCTCCTCTCTGATTTTTATTCACCACCTCCAGAGTCAACCATCTTAGTTGTGAAGCGTTATGTTTGTACTCAAAAAAATGTCTGCTAATAGAAGTTTCATATCGCTTTTTTTCGTTAGTACCATCATAATTGGAGATGTCTCTTTTGTGCTCACCGAATCTGGTCCTGGCCTCTCTTTTTGTTTTGCCCACATATGCCTTACCACAGGGGCATTTAAGAAGGTATATAACTCCAGTACTTTTGCATGTTGCAAAGTCTCTCAATTTAATGTTAGTACCTTTCAGGGGGTGGGCAAAAGTGCTACCTGGTATTATAGCGTTGCATGCCTGGCAATTCCTACAAGGGTAGGTACCTATCTGTGGGGTCCCTAAAAACAATTGGGTGCTGGTCCTAGGTTTTAATAAATCTGTTGTTATTAGTATGTCTCCTCTTATATGAGAACAAAGGTGGGCTTGTGAACAATTCACCATATTCGGCATCAGCCTGAAGTATGTGCCAATTTTTCAATATGATTTTTTGTATTTTAGTGGACATTGTGTTAAATTTAGAGACAAAGGGTACTCTATCCGTCTGGGGGATAGTTTTAATTTTATCGATAAGTGTATCACGGTTGTTGCACATCGCTCTGTCCATCTCTTTTTGCAGGGAGATTTTGGAATAACCCCTAGATATAAATCTATTTTTCATTTCTTCCATCCGGATTTTGCACAAATCATCTTCCTGGACTATACGTCTCACCCTCAGGAATTGGCTGTATGGTAAACCCTTGGTGACACTTTTAGGGTGAAAACTATTGGCCAGTAGTAGGTTATTTTTATCCGTGTTTTTCGTGTACAAGTCCGTCGCTAGCTTCCTATTTTGCTTATACACTACTACGTCTAGATAGTTAATGCTCTTATGGTTATAATTTAAGGTGAACCTCATAGTGGAATGAACCCCATTCAGATATATTTCAAACTGTTTCAGGGAGGCTTCATCATTGTTCCACACAAAAAATACATCGTCTACATACCGTTTATAGTGTTCAATATTGTCAGTAAACTCATTGTTTGTAAATATATATTTCGTTTCAAAGTGGGACACAAAGATGTTTGCATATGCTGGTGCAAAATTTGCACCCATACTTGTACCCTGTTTCTGAATGTACCAGGTGCTTTGGAATCTGAAAAAAATTTTTGTCAAACAAATGGTAATTAAATCCATGATGAAATAAACCATTCTATGGTCATACCCATAGTCTAGCAATGCTTCTTCTATTACAGTGAGTCCCTCCTTGTGGGGTATAGAGGTGTATAGAGCTTCAATGTCCATGGTACAGAGTAAATCCTTGTCTGTGCACTCATTGATGGATCGTATGTGCTTCAAGAAGTCTGTGGTATCCTTCAGGCAATGTTTATCAGTGGGAACGATGGGCTGTATAAAAGAATCTATAAATAATCCCAAGGGTTGGAGGAGGGAATCAATGCTAGAGATGATTGGGCGGCCGGGAGGGTTGACAAGGTTTTTATGAATCTTGGGCAACAGATAGAATACGGGTGCTCTAGGTGTCTCGCACGTCAGGAAGTCTTTGGTATGTTTGTCTATGATACCTGACTCAAACGCTTCTGTAATAATGGCATCAATATCCTTTTTACATCGGTGAGTTGGGTCTCCTTCTAATACAGTGTAGTGTTCACCCTGATTAAGTTGCCTTTCAGCTTCCTTTACATACTTATTAAGATCCATAATAACTGTCGCCCCCCGTTTATCAGCTTTATTAATGATAATCTCCTTCTTTTCCTACAGTGATTTAAGGATGATTGATTCCTTTTTAGTTAGATTGGAATGGCTAAGTGTCTTTTGCCATGGTAAGGATTTAACCTGTTGTGACACTACGTTGCAAAATGCTTCTAACGAGGAGTTAACCACTTCAGGGGTGAAATTCGACTTTTTCCTAAATTTCGGTATGGGCCCCACGGTGTTACTAAAGCTCATCCTTAATTTGATATTTCTAGTAAACCGATACCATTCCTTTTTAAAGTCAAACAGCAACCCTTTATGTGTTGGAGCGAATCCCAACCCCTGTGGTAAGGCATATGTGGGCAAAACAAAAAGAGAGGCCAGGATTAATGCTCTTATGGTTATAATTTAAGGTGAACCTCATAGTGGAATGGACCCCATTCAGATATATTTCAAACTGTTTCAGTGAGGCTTCGTCATTGTTCCACACAAAAAATACATTGTTTTTAGGGACCCCACAGATAGGTACCTACCCTTGTAGGAATTGCCAGGCATGCAACGCTATAATACCAGGTAGCACTTTTGCCCACCCCCTGAAAGGTACTAACATTAAATTGAGAGACTTTGCAACATGCAAAAGTACTGGAGTTATATACCTTCTTAAATGCCCCTGTGGTAAGGCATATGTGGGCAAAACAAAAAGAGAGGCCAGGACCAGATTCGGTGAGCACAAAAGAGACATCTCCAATTATGATGGTACTAACGAAAAAAAGCGATATGAAACTTCTATTAGCAGACATTTTTTTGAGTACAAACATAAAGCTTCACAACTAAGACTGGCTAATGAACTGGAGGGCTGACTAGCACTGGCTAATGAACTGGAGGGCTGACTTACACTGGCTAATGAACAGGAGAGTTGATAACACTGGCTAATGAACTGGAGGGTTGACTAACTGGCTAATGAACTGGAGGGCTGACTAGCACTGGCTAATGAACAGGAGAGTTGATAACAATGGCTAATGAACTGGAGGGCTGACTAGCACTGGCTAATGAACTGGAGGGCTGACTTACACTGGCTAATGAACAGGAGAGTTGATAACACTGGCTAATGAACTGGAGGGCTGACTAGCACTGGCTATGAACTGGAGGGCTGACTTACACTGGCTAATGAACAGGAGAGTTGATAACACTGGCTAATGAACTGGAGGGCTGACTTACACTGGCTAATGATCTGGAGGGTTGTCTAACACGGTTTTTTCTATTAATTCTGTTAATTATTAACTTCTGTTTTTTGCCTATGTTAGAGGTAACTTACTCAAAAGCTTCTGTGGCAGCCCAAATTTTTCATTGGAGACCAGCCCATGGGGCATTTGCCTACTGGGCCATTCCTCCCCTGTTCCTGGTTCTGTTCCACTATAGCACGCTATAGTCATATAGGACCAGGAAGCGGTCAGGAATTACAGTGCTGCTTTGGTGGATAAAACAGAACGGAAGCTAAGGCAATAGCTCCTTAACCTCCCGGTCTTCAATCAATGCATTAAAGGAATAGTTAATTTATGCAATGAACTATTCCTTTAAAGGATAACTTGCCTCAATGCATTTTTTTTCTTAATTGCTTTAAAAAGAGTAAAGGTATGCAGCCCTCCCCATACATTTTTTTCCTGATTGTAAAGGGTATCTATACACAAAATAAGCAGAGCAGTGTCTATGGTGAGGCTGTGCAGAGCTTATAAGTGTCGCAGACACTTCAAGAAGGCAGTGAGTAAGGGAGGGTGGGGGCAATTAGGTGCACTCACTAAACAATAATTTAATGACAAAGCAAGCACAGATAGTTAGTGCCACCATTTCACTCAAATTGTAGTTTCAGATAATGTAAAGTTGTTTGAGTATAGTGACCCTTTCAGCCTCTCTCTGCCTTCAATTAGCCATGCTGTGAAGGGGGCATAACAATTCTGTCTGCCTCTAACTGTCACTCAAAACTAGCATGCAAGAAAACACTTCTCAACCCTTGATCATCTTGATTATGTAGGCTGTATCCTAGCAACAGGACATTTTAAGTTTGTTTAACTGGCAGATAGAGGTTGTAACAGACATTCCCAACAGCCAATGACACGTGTTATGTTAATCATGGCCCTGGGCCATCTAGTAGGGTGGGCTTTTAGTACTTATCTTTGCTGTGTGATATCGAAGGGAGGGCAGCACGGCTGTAAATGTGAGTAAGTGATTTCAGCTGCCGGAATTGTGGACATTTAATAAGGGTGATGTTTTTTTTTTTGATATTGTTGTCCTTTAAGCTTTTTTAAATAAAGACTTAAATAAACCCACTAATTATTACTTTTTATCAAATACTTAGATGGAAGGACTACGAAATTTAAAGGATATGTTCACCCCCAAACTAAAACAGTTGGGGTTGCAGGAGGTTTCATTAGGTAACACTTATTTTTAATAATCAGACCTTATGAGCTCACCATTTTTGAGGACAAAAATCTGCTTTTACATAATAACTGCAGACACATTAATTTATTGCACACCTTGCCGTCTTGGTAAGGAAGACACTTTTTAGCCAGAAACATTACAATATTTATTTCACATGGTGTATATGTATATATATATATATATATTTCTAACGGATTCAGAAATGTACATCTCTATTTACAATGAATTAAAATATTTATTTTACTCTGGTATTTATTTACATTGTCAACAGCAACTATGTTTCACATTTCAACAACAGTGAACAGCATTTACCAGTTTTCAGTAAGACAAGTTATAAATATGTCCAACATGCACCGATAATGTGATCTTTAAGATGTTTCTCATTCTAAACAGAAATTAGAAAATACACTGGTCCCAAAGTGCAGGCGTTCCTGCCACCGTCTCAATAGATCAGGACACAAACTGTCACCTGACCATCATTAGAGGCCTACAAATGTGTGCAAGGCCAAGAAAGAAGCAGGTTTCAGTCTAGCACCTTGTCTTTTAATTCTTAACACAGCATGCTATGGTTTGCTTTTCTGAGGAGGACATGTCAACTACTCGGCAGAGAGGACAGTGCCTTGGGTTACAATCACATAACCATACCAGGTACAATTAGGATGTTCAGGTTTTAAAAGCAGCATCAGGTTTCTGGAGATAAAGTTATGCCTGCTAATATTAAACATAAACAGATTGAAGAATATAACAGCACAAAATATTTCACACTTATGTTGGAGGAAACTGGTTGTAAGATTTCTCTGTCCATTTTTACAAGTGACTGATTACAAAGAACTTTCACACAATAATGTAGTAATAGTTTCCACAGTCTCCTGGTGCAATGTCTCATGAACGCAAATATGGATTATACACATCTCCCTTTCCAATAGGCCACTATACTGCTAATTTATTGAATTTCATAAATCATGCTAATAATACAAATGACATTGATGTATATAAGCCCAGCCTTTATAGCAGGGATGCATAACCTGCAGTTCTCGAGAAGTTTGACAACAGCATTCCAAGAAGCATTGAGTAGCCATGGACTGTTGAAAACTGGAAGTTGTAGTTTTTCAACATCTGGGGGCATATGATGGACATCCCTGCTATATAGCTTCTCACAAACCTACCAATGCAAAATACATGCATTTGAATGTGTGTTAGTATGTGAGGGCGGTAAGGTTTATTAAAGTTTGCAATAATTTTTAGCTACAAATGTAATGACTCCAACGCCTGCAAAAATTTTTCACTGTCCTACAGATTTTCTAAAGTTGGTTTTACTTTGTGCTTTTAATAGAAGTTCAATGGCTGCCAAGAGAAATAAAACTTCACGTCAAAGCTGCTCGGCTCTTACATTTCTGGGTTGATCATAAATATAATAAATTAACAGTTTTTCACTTTGAATGCATCTGACACCTTTCACAATGCCTTTTGCTTTAGGCCAATGTAAGCTAGCAGCAGGGGAACAGTCTAAAATCTCTCATAAGCTTACCTTTTCAGAAACAATTTGTGACCTATAAATTCCTTCTAGTTTCCTACAGTAGCAACCAATACGTTTGGGGTGTGTAAGAATGTGAAATATAGATATCCTTTACTCCACTTGGTCTGTTTTTATTAGACCAAAACTGTACAGATCATATATATTACATTGCATATTCAACATTTTCTAAAAGAAACACTTTAGAAGTTAGGGTAGCCATACACAGGTCAACCATGCTGCACAATGGTGAAAACTATCAAAACCAATGGGGAAGTAGTGATCAATGTACCACCTTTCACAATCGATCTTGAACCGACTAAGTTTTAGTCTGCAAAAAATGCTGCACTATGGGTGGGACTATCAAAAAATGATTTATTATGTTGATCACCTTCTGAACAAGAAGCAGTCTATCAATCAGATAGATGATTAGGAATCTAGTTTTGAACAACTTTATTAAATCAATCAAAAATAAAGACCTGTGTATGGCTAGCTTTAGAGTTATCAAATATTTAGTAACCCATACAGCAATTTCAGGTTGATGGCCTTGGTAAAAACAAATCTTAAATGATACCAGCAAATACGGTATATTTATAAAATTAAAGCTAAAACCTGGTTGAGTTATGTTGAAAAGAAAAAAAATTAATATAATAAATTCTTCAGCGATCTACAAGACATTTTATAATCATGGGTTAACTGGATCCCAAGTTAATCTAATATAAACCTGTATCTTTTAAACCCCCCCCCCCAAGATTCCAATATACTTCCCCTTCTATAAAAATAAAATATTCACCCACATGATCATTATGCCCTGTTGCAAAATAAATATATAAATTATCAATGCCATTCAATGAAATGACATTTAACCGTTTCTCCCATAAACGATAAGAAAAATCATTTCACTATGTCTAAATATCTCATCTAAACGTATTCCTGGTGAGCACAAAGCATTTAGTCTACCGATAATGCTGAGCATTACAATACTAGGAAGACATGAAAGGGAGGTTGGAGGGGTACATGTAGGGGAAAACAGTTTGCTTGATTTGGGAACGGCAGTCAAGTATATGAAGCAAAGATTCTTCATTTGACTATCAAAAAATAAAAAAGTATTTATTACAAAATATATTTATGAACCACATAAATTATAGGATGTTCTTTGTTTTGCAAGTCATACAGATATTGTTCAACTGACTGAGGGTCATTTAAATATCAGCAACCTTGCCTTAATAGCTGTGTAATAACGGTTTTCTTGATGACCAACATCAATGTTGATCTTTTAGATTGAGGTTCAAATCCGATGTCATATATGAAATAAAGAAACTGCTGATAAAATGTCACTGGTTGATTCTGATGGGTCCTCAATCAAAAGGATCAGAGTAATGGGATTGCATTTGGTTGCAACATAAGAAGTTAAATGTGGCAAAAAAGGAACATTTCAATCAAGCAAAATTCAGCCTCATTTAGGGAGAGCTGCTAGGCTCTTTTATCAAGCTGAAGTAACGCTAACCGATTTAATATCTCTTTCCTTGCACCGGCTGCATGAGTATAGCAAAAGACACCTGCTCAACAATCGCAAGGAATTCAAACCGTGATTTGCGCTAGTTTTTGCACAGCTAATTAATGGCAGCTAATAGCTAGTGTTTAAGTTTTGTAGTGGTCGAAACCCATATGCGCAAACCACGTATTGAATCCTGGAAGGGAGGTTTACCCAGAGAGATAGCGATTGTTTATTTTCTAATGTCACACTGCATTTGTTTTGATGCGATTTTGATCTTTAGACAATTTATTTAAATTTGTTTTGGGGTGGATTTAACATAAATTACACACATCTGCTCTGATAGATACATTTATACCAAGCAAAGTTGATCTACAGAGCATTTAGGATTTGATAACTATGCTACATATTTTGAGTATTTAAGTAATATAGCGCTATATATAGCTTTCCCAAATAACACTGTTTTGGACAATGCCTGTGAGAAATTATGTTTTTTGCAAAAACTCAGCAGCAATACAAAAGATCCCACAAAAAGGAACACAACACAACAGATTGAGAGGAATCACTGAGAATTATTTAAATGGGGCCTGCCATTTAAGTTTGTTTTGAGTAGTAGGTGTTGTTACTTTATTCGCTCCTCGTGTGGAGGAGTATCCAGTCACTAAATGTCCCTGCAAATTATTTTAAAAACTTAGTAACTGTGCTACAGGTATTCTAAAAGAAATCTCACCTTGAAATGGTTTTATCACTCCATGTTTTCTTTGTTCTAGTTGTGGATGGATAATTTGACATACTGTAGCCTCAAATTCAACATTTAGAAAGAATGCATTCTCAATTGCATATACAATTACAAAAAAAAGTGGTTTCTCTTCATTTCAGAAGCAGAGTTATTTCTTCCACATATGTTTAAATTCCAGCAGGAATCTATAGTAGATTCAACAGTAGCAGGGCATATACTATCATTAACTATATGCAGTTTTGTACTTTTACAAAACATTATACAGTTTTAAAGTATGATTTAGTTGCTCAAATAAATGATTGCTGTACTCTTATCCCCTGGAATGACAATACACAAGAGTCAATGCAACAAGCTGTTTGGGTCATTGTGTACAATAGAACAAGACACTCATTTCTTAAAACCTCACAGAAATAGGAGGTTAATGCCCCCATATATTACTCAAAATATAAAATATTGCCTTACATTCACACATTAAGCAAACAAAAGTACAAATGTAATTCTGGTTTTGGATGAGAGTTATAATCAGAAGACCCATACCTCACACTCTTCCAAAACCAGATTTGAACAGAATCGCAACTTAGAAAAATTATTTCCGAACACATTCATTTTGTGATACACAACAGCATCAGGCAACATAACATAACTCAGTGTAATCTTTGTCCAGCCAGCAAGAAGCCCAGGACAAACTTTTAGGGTTTTGTCCTGGGATAAAAGGATTACCCATAGATTTCTGAAATGAATGCAGCCTGTAAGTAATTCTGTTTGACACTGAAATCATTCTCCAATTACAGAGTATGGTCCTAGGCAAGTGTAGACATATTCTAAGACTCTAATTTCAATTAAATAAAATGCAAATAAAAATGAAGACCTACAGTAAATATGATGTGAATTATCCCTTTCAGAGATTGGAAATCTATATTTGTATCCTAACTTGATGTACAAAGGATTTGTTAATTTGTTAGTGACCTCAGTTGAAGTGCAATATACTGACAAACATAAAGTCATTGATTTTTCTTAGTACAGCAATATTTTTACTGATAATCCTCCAGGTAGACCCTGTATGTGAACTCACAGTGTAAACAGGATTAAGGGAATCTTGACGCATTGCACGTGACCCCCAAAAAATAAGGTTTTTTTTCTCCATCTTTGCATGTGGAAGAAAAACTATTTGTATTGCTTGTCATAAATTACAGATTAAAGGAAAAAAAGTCTTTAGGACACAGTATGCAGATTTTTGTTCACATGCAAAGATGCACTGCAATGTAGCAGTGATGAATAAGAAGATTCAGAGACACAATTACACCTGGGAGATTAACTGCATATTAAAACTTGGGGACCGAGACTGTTTGGTCAGGGGAGCACTAGGAGAGAGAAGGTCTTTACCTTCTACTCTGTGTACTAGTCTGTCCTCCTGTAAGCTAATAGTTGAATATCTATTAGTGTTGCAGGCAGATAAGTTGGTATCTTTTCCACTGCTGCCTCCAGCTTTACTGCCATTTACATAGTCAAATGATTTGCTGGATGAAGTACTGGTGGTTCGAATCAGACTTAAACTATTTGCTTTTGGCACCACATGCCCGGCTGGAAGGCTCAGGTGCTTTTTCATAGGTGACAGCTCTATCCCTTCAAGTGTTGGATCTGGTGCAGAAGGGACATGTTTCCTAGGTGTGCTATCCCGAGGAATTTCAACAGGTTTTGTTTGAGGCAGTGTTTCTTTTTCCTTAACAGAGCGCACACTGCCTCCTTTCCTTGAACCACTCCTCTGTGCTGTAGATGATGAATTCTGCTTGCCTGTTATAGGTTGGCTGCTAACAGAGGCAGCTGATGAAAACCCTTCGTCTGCATCATTTGTGTTTAAAATGTCATCTCCTGTCAATGTTGCTTCAGGTCCTAAAGGTGAGTAAAAATTTGAAATTCTGTTACAGTACTTTCTCTTTGTCAGGCTGTTAACAACCTAAATCCTAACACAAAATATTTTCAATCAAATTGTTTGAGAAAAGCCATCAGTAATATTTAACACAATTTTTTAAAATCCAAAAATGACAACATATTAAATAGAGTCTTCTAGTATAATGCTTCTCTGCTATTATACAAAGAGAATCCATCAGTGGGTTAAAAAAGAAAGAGAAAGAACAGGTCATTTGTTGATTAGTTCATGCATACAATATAAAAGCAGTACACCCAACTTTCATGTACAGTAAAAGGTTGATAGGTGGAGTTTCCAAATGTAGCAAAATAGGTTGATGAGTGATTAAGAAATTAATGAAGAATGTTTGTGTGTAGTAAACCATGTTAAAATTTAAGATAATCACATTTCTTATTCTCACCTGCTAATTTGCAATTGTGAGTATTGTTTAGTATCAACCTTATCTGACTGAATATGACATATTAAAACCCCTTAGATCTTATATGACAAAAGCAGATGAATAAGTTGCTAGTGCTGCTAACATGCTGGCACATGAAATACAGCAGAGCCGGGGCACACATGCAGCAGCTCTCAATCAGGGCCTACTTACAGTAGCTAAAAATATATTTCTTTATTATATGCAGGTGATGTATTTTAATGTTAATTTATAAGCAAGAGTAACAAGCCGTATAAGTTAAATAAGCTCTTTGATAACACATATTATTAATGCCATTTAAAGGATACGTGCACTGTAAAATCAAGTTATGTTCATTTGGAAGCTGCAGCTTTAAAAATACCGTTGCCATATTTTTTTTTACCTATGTCCCTCCAGAGCCTAGCTTTGTGCCTTGGAAGTTGCTGACATCTTGTTACTGGTTTGCTGAATGTTAAGCTCCGCCCCTCAGATTTCCTCTGCTTTCTCCTGATTGAGCCTGAAACAGTAATGCCTGTGAGTTCCGTGCACTCTCCTGCTTGAGCCTCAAACAGAACGGAACTCACAGGCATTACTGTTTGAGGCTCGAGCAGGAGAAAGCAGAGGAAATCTCAGAGGGGCGGAGCTTAACATTCAGCAAACCAGTAACAAGATGTCAGCCACTTTCAAGGCACAAAGCTAGGCTCTGGAGAGGCATAGGTAAAAAAAAAATATGGCAACGGTATTTTTAAAGCTGCAGCTTCCAAATGAACATAACTTGATTTTACAGTGCACTTATCCTTTAAGCAGATACAGTTAAAGGGAAATTAAAGTAATAAAACAACTCCCCTCCCTTTTGTTGTACCCAAGGTGACATGAAATGCTAGGTCCTCTTATTACCTTAGAATCCTGCTTCCACCTCCGCTGCTGTCCTGCTCCCTCTGAGTAGAATAGGGACATGGACAAGCATCCAGGGTATTGAGCACCATAGGGGACAGAAATAGGCACATGCTCGAGTGCAGTCAAGGTGCAGTTTGAAGTTCAATAGTGATTAATACACTGCCAATCTGTCTGCTCAGTGAATAAGAAGGGGAGCCCAGTGAATGGGAAGGGGGGCCCAGAGAAAACCTAGGAGCAAAACTTACATGACCTTCCACCAGAGTTGAAGACCTAGCATTTCGGTCCTCAACCTTTTTGCATCAGAGGGGAGGAGGGAAGAATGATCACTTTATTTAAAGGTTCCCATACATCAGATGACTTATCTCCCAATCAATATTATAATAATCATCACAGACTGGGACATTACCCAGATCTGCCACCGCTAAACTCTGGGGGAGATTTAATATCATTATTGCTCTGGATAAAATGAGGTCCTACCCCCTTTATCTGACTTTAAAGGAATTGTAAACTGAAAAGGTTAGTTTGCCTCATTGAATCTATAAATGAATACATGTGAGCAGCACTTACTCTGAAGTGTTTATGTTGCTGCATGACCTCAGCAGTACTTGTTTTGCTCAGTCCCTCAGCCAGACCACTTGGTGCTCTGTGAGGGCAAGCATGCTCAGTAATCAATATGAAAAAACAAGAAAAGAGAGGATCAATGCACATTCCTGGGCCCCATATATCATAATATCTATGCTAGCGTTGATCATCTCTTTTCTTGTTTGTTCTAATGTTTTGGTCAGATGAGTAGCACTTCCACTATTTGTTATAAAGTAATTTTGCCACACAGCCCCCCTTTTCAGTAATCAATATGAGGTAGCATTGGGAGAGGGAATTTCCCACCATACAGTTCACATACTAACTGCCACAATACCACCTACTGCAAAACTACACTTAACTGAAAAGATTATGATACTAATACACTTGATTGACAGCTGAAATTTAAATGGACACTATAATGAAAAAAATACCTTTTCTCATCTTAATCTATAAATAAGTATGTGTAAGTAGCACTTCCTCTGAGGAGTGTGTGTCGCTGCATGCCTTCAATCCAGCACATGTTTAGCTCAGGAGCAGTATCCCCCCCCTCCTTCTTTTAACCAGTCCCACTTCCATCTGACCTGACTTTTTCCCCACAAACCAACTGTCAAAGCTGCATATAACACAGAGCATTCCAACTGTCAAAACTCTGCCACCATTCCAGATACAGTAAAACTGCTCACAAAAGAATAGTTTGACAACAAAGATGTTTTAGATTGGATATCTAAAGAAATAGGGGGCAGATCTACAAAAAATGATAGTGGTGGCTGGGAAGAATTATAGTTTCCAGTAATAGTCAATTTAAAATTACTTTTTTTTTTTCAGTGTAGATGCCCTTTAAGATGTTTTAGAATGGATATCTAAAGAAATAGGTGACAGATCAAAAAAAAAAAAAAAAAGTACAGTGATAGTTGGGAAAAATTAGTTTCCAGTAATGGACAATTGAAAAAAAAAAACTCCCAGTGTACATATCCTTTAATGTCAAATATTAGCTGGAGTTAAAAAGCCATGGTTAAAGAGCTGCAACTTTGATTTTGTCTTATGGCAGCAAAGTTTTTTTTGCATAACTCGCGCAGCCACCAATATTCGGTCTTAAAGGGCATGTCCACCCCCAAAACTATATTTTCCCCCACTACTGGCCCCACTGTGTAGTGTCTAAAAATCCTTACCTTACATCCCAGCTCCAAATGGTTCTTCCTGTAATGTCCCTCCAAAGTCCAGAAAACTGTGCACCAGGAGCAGTGCAGGGAGGGAAATTGTTTTCACCTCTGAGGCTTCCTCTCAAGAGGTTTTTGGCTTGCTCAGAGCAGCCCCTTCCGCCCCCCTTCCCTCTCCCTCCCCCCCTCCCTTTTCATCTCCCTCCCCCTAGTGTAATTGCCTTTGGATATATTGTAGGGCTTCCTCCCCCAGCCCCAACCGCATTATTATTATTTTCAGAAAGTCCCCCAATCTTTACTTACCTTCCCGCTCTCCTCTGGTGTTCTGAACTGCTGGGAGCCACATCCGTGATTGGCTGAGAGGCTGTCGGTCAGGCCCCCTGCTTGCAGTTTCATGCAATCAGAAGGCAGGGCAGTGTGGCAGAGGAGAGAGGGAAGGTAAGTAAAGATCGGGGGAGTTTCTGAAAATAATAATAATGCGGTTGGGGCTGGGAGAGGAAGCCCTACAATATATCCAAAATTTAGAAAAGGGGTGGACATGCCCTTTAAAAGTCATGCTGACTTATTTACCATGGGTTAGTGTGACTTTAGGACCGGAATGCATGTGCTGCAGCTCTGCATAAATTTAGCTGTGTGGGTTTTCTGGTTGCTAACATATCCCCATCTTATACAAACAGAAAAGACTGCTCAGAGAATCTGATTTATGGCTGGCCTATATCGCATTTAAAGAATAAGTATGCTGTGAAACAAAGTTTCAAAGTTTAGTTGGAAGCTGCAGCTTTAAAAAAAACTGTTCTTTTCCCGCCTTTGCCCCTCCAGAGCCTACCTTTGCAGCTTCAAAGTTGCAGATAACTTGAATCTGGATAGTTGGATGTGTAGCTCCACCCCTCCGAGATTTGCTGCTTCCTACTGCTGCATTAGTCTCAAAAGTGAATGTTCATTTGTTCCGAGCAATGTTGCATACACAGACGTTGCTGTGTATGCAATGTGACCTTCATGCATGCACGGACGTGATGTCATCTCACTGCGCACAAGCACGGCGCGATGGCGTCACGTGCGCACACTGGTCACATCCCCTGCGCAGCAACATACCAACAATTACTTTTAAAACTAATGCAGCAGTAGGAAGCAGCAAATCTCGGAGGGGCGGAGCTTTACATCCAACTATCCAAATTCAAGATGTCAGCAACTTTGAAGCTGCAAAGGCAGGCTCTGGAGGGGCATAGGAGGTAAAAATTGTAAGTTTTTTTTAAAGCTGCAGCTTCCAACTAAACAACTTTATTTTACAGCATACTTATCCTTTAAAGGGACAGTTCAGTGGAAATTATCAATATTTGTTAAATTGTTAGTTTGTGTAATGCCTTCTTAGTTATTCTACATATTCTCTCTCATTTTCAAAAATCAGTTGATTTCATACCCTTTGCTGTTCCCTGCTGTTGACATTAGTGAGATGACATTTTAGGTTCTAACGGTCCTTCTTCCCAGGATGCACCACATCCTTGGAATGTTCCTAACAGTAATTTCTACTGATTGGCTGTAGGATGGGTCAAAGATGCTCAGATCTCTACTGAGCAACTGAATCAATCCAGGCGCTGGGTCAAGGGCAAGACCATAACGGTCTCTGCTAGGGGTCCTGCAAACAGGAAGTCAGTATTTCGGTTGACTATATTTATATACAGACCAAATTCTTAATTGGCAGATTAAGGTCATTGGGATGAAAAAATACTGCTCTTTTTTTCTGAAAAGCATATGTATTAGCACTGAACTTCCCCTTTAACTTTTAACTTGCCCTCCAATGGGATCTTTTAATGGTGCATTAGAAAACAGTAGGTAAGGAAAATATAAAAGGGTAGTAGGCTTGGAGGCCAGTCAGTAATCAGCATTAATCAATTGGGCATATCAGAGTAATGCAAATAGGTTTTGTTAAAGTACACTGAAAAGAAAAAACAACCGTTGGCAAGTTTAACGCAGCAATCCTGGGTGCTGGATTGATTCTCATTGGGGGGCATGGAATATTTTGCTTGGTGACTATTGATTTCTACTTCTGAACCCGTTAAGTATAATTATAAAATACAAACAAGTCTGCTAATTTAACAGCACTAGGGAAATTTCTGAATGTTTTTATGAATATTAATTAAAAATCTTTAAAAATATTCTGGCAGCAAATGTGCTTACAAGAAGATATTCTCTAGTACAGGATTCTGTGTATGTTTTTTTAAAAATGGAGTGGGGTTCAATAGCACCAACTACCTTAAAAGGATGCAAAGGGAAAAAAGGAAGGGGTTTGTGCCAACATCCTACACCACAATTTCTCAAATACCTTCAAAAGAATCAGTCTTATTTTATATCTGTACCTGTTCACTGTCATTTCAATTCCAAGTAAACCAGATAATAGCCCACCCATATAGAAAATCAAATAGCCATGAAAAATGTATCTAGTAAGAAATTGAATATTGTTTCTCAGCTACTAAGGATAAGACCGGTATTATTGAGACTATTCTTTTGTGTGCTGTGTGACCATAAATCCAATGAAAGTGAATAGAATACATAGTATGGCCAAATCAACACATATGACGAAATTACATTATTTATAAAGCAACAGCAACTTTCTCGCGGCCAAAAAAGGATAAAATACAAAGCGCCATTTGCTTAGTCAGCTCAATATAACCATGCACATGCAACCTGGGTATTTTTCATGCTGCAAAAGTATTAGAATCTGTAGGCTAAAAAACATTGGAATTCTCATTTCAAGTGCAAGTTATGTATTTAGAGAGCTATAACCTGCTATCCTTCATAATATGACTAGGCTGAGAGATCATTAATGCACCATACAATAAATGACCAAACACAACAATTAATTAATAAGCTAGACTCTAATTAAAATCTAGACTTTAATTAGTAACTGTACCATATCTTTATTAACAAATCTCTTAAAAACTTTATCCATGTAAACATTAACATTAACTAGTCAGCTATTCTAAATCAGCTATTCTAAAGGTTTATACACACGCGTGAAGTGTATGGTCAGGCTTTGTTGACAGATCTTCCTGGTGTATCAACGAGCCCGACTGCACAGCCGATATGACCGGTGAAGATCTTCAGCTGAAAGGCACATCCATACACATTGTACGCCGCGAGTTGGCCCCCGCGATCGCACGAGTGTGATCCTTTAGTGTGTAGGAAATTCAATAAATGTATGAATTATTTTAAAGAATTTGAGTTCTTTGCTCAATAATAATATGCAATACATTTTGAACTGTAACCTGGATACAATATTTTGACACTATGTCCAGATGATTTGTTTGGAAGGCAATCATTCTTGCTTGGTCATGGTACTCTTTCTATTTTACATAGGATACATTATTCACTATATAATGGAAAGTGGATAAGAAATATAGAAAAACTGTTGTCTTTTCTAATTGTACTATTGTTAAGAGCCGGAACAGAACAATCTTAAACACCTACAAAATAAATTCACTTCGAAATGAGAATTCATCAAAGACCCTTATTTCCAGTCTCCTTTACTGAAAAATATATTCCGTATAGCCATGCCAAGCTGGTCTTCCAAATGCAGGGAGGCCCATTTCCAAAAATGTAATGAAGAAATGTTAATAACATGTCTGAATACCATTTGGACCTTAACAACAAAAGAGAAACTAGCAAACTGCAGGTACTGAATGCATGCACTAATGAAGAAGGGGAGACTTGGAGAAGTTGCAAGGGGTATGGCTTCCTTAGTTCACGCTCTTACTGGCCCCAGCTTTCTTATAACTGGCCTACCCTCTGAGGCAGCATCTGGAGAAGAGGTCTCGGGGGTCCTGAACACAAGAATATCCCCCTCACGATTAGCCCCTAGGTCTGGTGATGACATGAAGCACATGTTCGGGGAGCCTGGGTTCGAGTCGCTTGTGAAGTCAAAACAATCTGGGATTCAACATACGGAACATTTTAGTGCTTTCAGCAAAGTTTTACTTAATCTTTCTTATTCTATATTTATATGAAAAACTCCAGCAGACTGTAGCACATTTGGAAAAATGTTCTGTTTAATTAGAGAGAATACATAAAATGTATGTACCTGTGAATGGGTATGCAACTAGATGGCAAAACAAAAAAGCAATCTGAATGTATGAAAACAAAACAAAACAAAAAAAGTACTAAAGAAAAAATGATTATAGAATTTTTTAACTTCAAAGATAGAAGTTTTGTAACTTAATCAGAAGAATGTATGTGTTTAATGCACAGTGCAACTAACATGCTAATATGGTAAACATACAGTAAACAAAAAGGTTTTGTAAATCAGAATATTTTTTTGGGAGGAGGTGGGGTGGAAGAGACCATTGACCAGCAATACCATGGAAAAAACATGGAAATTACTTACATATTGATGCTGGCATACAAACTGTATTTAGGAATTGGAATTTGTATTGTAATAGTTTCTCTTATAGAAAAAGAATTTCCAGCCTAAGAGCTACAATTTTCAAAAAAATTTCATTGTTAGAATTTACAGAAATACTTTGTACTTGTGTGTTTGCATTAAAGAGGTCATGCTTTCGTATTATTATTATTTCATTTCCTTATGTGGATTTAAAATTAACACTTTTATAAATGGGTATGGGTTACACAAAACATTTAAGAAAATAATTTATATTTACATTTTATAGAAATCCAGAGAAAAAGTTAAAGTTACACACAAAAAGATAGCGATGCAAAACCAAGAACACAAAGCAAACATGGGGCAATAGTTGGCAATAACTCCTTGAAAAAATCATTAATTCAACTGGACATCACAGCAGTTCTCATTATGCTGGTGCACTATTAGACACATTTTTTTCTTCCATATGACCGATTGGTGGTACTAAACAAAAGTCGTTCATATTTTCTTGTGGAAAAACTCAATATAGTAATTATTTGCACCATTAAAAGTACAATGCTTTTATAGTAATTTCCAAAAAAATATGGAAATATATATTTTTACCATAATTCTATAGCCCCTCCCCCAAATTACTCAATTCAGCAAAAACCAACAATATTATTTGAATAAGAGACAACCAGTATTCTGAATGACACACTAGATTAAAAAAAGAAAAAAAAAACAATTTTCCCTGCAGAAAATAAATTCATAATTTAGCCTTAGAAATAATTTGTAGGTCAATGACCCAGGCAACCAGTTGCTACTGTTAGATAGGCATATAATTAACGAAAATATAAAAATAGGACCCCCCAAAATAATAAGATCTCACACAACAGAGAGATCCAGAATGATTTACTAACAGCACAAAGCCTAGTTACACATCATCAGTAAAGCTTTAAAACACAGTGGATTTTATACAATGCTATGTGTTCTTGACTGTTAAAAAGGAAAAAAAAAAGAAAATACTGTACTACTTCTTCAGACCATGTATTTTACATGATTTGGGCTGTTATGGATATATGTCTTTATATATGTCTTTGTACAATTTTATCACTTGAATATCTCTTCAATAAAAAATAAAAATAAAACATTGGGATTAAAGGTCAACTCCATCCTCATAATAACATTTTACAAAGAGTGGCCACTTAAAAATATGTTGATGTATCATACTTTGTCCTCTGAATTCTTTACTGTATACTTTTGTTTGCCTAATGGAAACTGAATGCTAATCCCCTAGCTGCCTCTTCTGAGCATGCTCAGTCAATGGCTGTAATGTCAACTGTCAAATCCATAACCAACAGTTGCTAACTGGAAGAAGAAACAGGGGAAACAGGACATTGTGTAGGATTTTAGGTTAGCCTTATATATTTCAGATTTCAAACTATTACAATTTAGGGTTTTGGGTGGGTGGGATTTACCTGTATATAAGTTTACATTTGAGGGCTGGACTTGCCCTTTAAGAGTATATGACAAAACTTGGTGTTAAATTGTCTATATATATGCAAAGATTACGGTATGCTAATTTCCCCAACTACTGCCCTTTTGGTTGTACAACAATGTGATTACCAAGCAGTTCCATAGGTAATTAATTCACATTTAAAAACTTTTGCTACCATCTCATAATTATGTGTTCAAACTACTGTCTTATCGGCTGATCATTTCAAGTCCTTGTACACACACTGATATTTCCCTCACAACTTGTTTTAAATGGAAATCAGTATCCATCTAAGCTGAGCGCTTGTACACTAGCCCAAAAATCCTCACTCCTGCTTAGCAGGTTAAAGTGGTGTGCACCAAAAATCTACTGAAATATAAGCACGGTGATGTTTAGCGCATTCAATTTTAATTTGTATTTGCACAGAAAATATATATCTGTGCAATACGAAATTAGAATGAACATTAATGACAATAATTGGTATGTATGGAAAAATAAACTGCTAATTTTGTTTATGCCTTTTGCTAAAAACCTACACCTGTATTGTTTGACTGTAAAAACAAAAGCTATTTACATATTTGTCTATTTACATCATATCGTATATACGAGTATAAGTCGAGGTTTTTAGGCTTTAAAAAAAAACCTGAACTCAAGCAGCCGCTTGCTTCCTCCCTCTTCCGCATCCACTGGGCTGTGGCTGACGTTACTATTTGGCGCTGGGTAACGTCAGGCGCCTGAACATTGGATGAGGAAGAGGGAGGAAGCGTGCGGCTGCCGGAGTTCAGGTTAGTGATGCATTCTTCTTTCTGCACCTGTATCTGCACAGTCTGGCTTGGATAGTTTTTGGGACATTTTGATAATAAATGTTAAGGCAAGTCCTTCACTGGGGGGTTAAGGCAAGTACTTCACGGGGGGGTTGAGGCAACTACTTCACTGGGGTGGGGTGGGGGGGTAGGTGCAGTGCTTGCCACTGAAGATGTTTGGAAACTACAACTCCCAGCACCTAAAGCATGCTGGGAGTTATAGTTTCCAAACATCTGGAGTGGCAAGGAATTGGGGGTTAGTGTGTGGAATTCCTATCAATTTAAAGGGCAACTAATGTATTAAAACAGTATAGATTCAGTAGAATGGTATGCATTGTTTCTGTATTGTTTTGAGGCTTTAGTTGCCCATTAAATGGACAGCAGAATTCCCATACAGTAGTCCCATACAGCAATAGCCATACTGGATTTGGCTATTACTGTAGGGACTACTGTATGGGATTCTGCAGTCCATTTAAGGGCAACTAAAGCCTTAAGACAACACAGAATCAGGAGGCAGTAATGGTCATATTTTCTACCCTCGACTTACTTGAGTCAATCATGTTTTACTACTTTTTTAGGTAAAAATGGGTACCTCGCATTATATTCGAGTATATACGGTAACTTGCCAAGAATCAGAGGATTTACTTTGTATTTATCCCAAAGAGCAATTTTTAAACACTGTGCTGCACATTGTCACCAATGTGCTGCCAAGTAGACTGAACATTAGCCATGGAAGCTAACTTCAACTTTAGGTATCTTCTATTACACTAGGATAGTGTATCATCTTTTACAGTTTGCCATCAATCAAGAGAGTCCTGGTTTATTCCTAAACTTATGATAGAGTACAGCATGTGAAATAAAGAGTAATACATTGTAACAGTATGTGAAATAGTGTGTGCAGTAAATGTTTTTTTTTTTTTAATTATCTTTTCGTTTGACTAGTATACAAACTGCTGCTGGCATTATGCTCTTGGTAAGAAACATCTCTTGTTGTGTAGTGTATTTTTTTAAAGGGCAGATCCCCCCCAAAATGGCATTTGATATTCTGATAGAGAAGCCCCCAAAACCTAAAGATCATTGTACTCACACTGCCCAGAACTGCACGCAAGGCTAGTTATTCAGCACGATCTCTGCAGGCAATTTGCTCAGAAGTAGGGAAAGCTCAGAGCTTTCTACTGCAATCAATAGACAAGCCTCCCGGTAACTCAGTCATTGGCCGTGACATCATACATTACGGCTAGGACGCCGGTTCAGCCAGGAATTGCAAGGAATTTGCTAGTTAATGATGCTAGTTAATGGGATTGGGCTGAATAATTATTGTTTGTGTGCCGCTTTGTAGGAGTATAAATACTTTAGAGAGAAAAGTATACACAACACACTTAGAAAAAAGCAGTGTATTTACACAGCCTTTCTTTAAATTATAGAATTATAGCTTTGTGTGAGTATAACATTCTTAGGGGTTTGGGGGTTTCTTTATCAGAATATCAAATGTCATCTTTGGTATGGACATGCCCTTTAAGGTTAGTGTAGGGTTTTGAAAAACACTTCCATTTAGTGCAATGCTTGTACATTGTTGACCAATGCATACACAGCCAAACAGAACAAACTAGAAAATATCCAATCCCCTGACGTTTTGAAGAAAATAAGAGTAAAATGTTTTATTTCTGAGAGGTATCTGATATGTTTTAAGAAAGAAATAGACAGTTCTTATTTAAAAACTAATTCCACACCAGAATGTTAATTACCTTAAACTGATGCATTAAAGGGACAGTTCAGTGGAAATTATCAATATTTGTTAAATTGTTAGCTTGTGTAATGACTTTAGTTATTCTACATTTTCTCTTCCATTTTGAAAAATCACTTCATTTCATACACTTTGCTGTTCCCTGCTGTTGACATTAGGGAGGCTGACATTTCGGTTCTAACGTCTCTTTTTTTCCCAGGATGCACCACATCCTTGGAATGTTCCTAACAGTAATTTCTACTGATTGGCTGTTGATGGGTCAAACTTGCTCAGATCTCTACTGAGCCACTGAATCAGGGCAAGATCATAACAGTCTCTATTGGGGTCCTGCAACAGGAAGTCAGTATTTCGGAAGTATTTATTTCACAGACAAAATGCTGAATGGCAGATTAAGGTTTTTTGGGATGATAAAATACTGCTCTTTTTTATGAAAAGCATATGTATTTGAACTGATACTTTCCCTTTAAGATCCAAGCCTTATTCATTAATGAATTCTGAGAGAATTTAAAAGTTATCAACATTTATGTTCATGCTTACCTTCTCTCCTCCATCGATGTCTGCGTATGGAGGCTGTTGTAATGGCTGTTCTAGAGATACGAGGAACAGTAGGAGTTACCTCGACTTTCAGCACCTTTTGTCCATGCTGAGAAGAGTCCGGAGCATCAAATGGTAGAGAATTTTTCATAGCATTTGCTACCTAAAATAAAAAATGGCTTTAGCAATGACAGGAAATAGGCATTTAACTATATATATATATATATATATATATAAAAAAAAATGAATAAAAATTTAAAAGTAAAAATCTAGCTTTAGGGCTTTATTCCCAGCGCCGGAACCCGTCAGATCACGCCGCACAGCAGCAACAGACCGCGTAATTTCTGCAATTTTGTTCCTGGCTCCTGTACGTTTTATTGAAGAACAGGAGGTAAGACATAGCTCCTTTAACTCCCGTTCTTCAATAAAACTGAATTGGAAGTGATTTAGATAGCTAAAAATAAAAACCATAAACCTTAAAACCGTGAACATATCATATTTCGCATTGATTGAAGAATTGAGGAAAAAGAGCTATGTCTTACCTGACAGGTCCCAACTGCTTCCAGCTAATACTATAGCAATTGTGAGCACTATAGTATAGTTGAGCCTAGAAGCAGTTGGGACCTATCAGTGAGAGAGGGCATCAGCTCCTGTAACATTAAAAGGAATACAGGAGGTAAGACATGGCTCTTTAACTTCCCATTCTTCAATTAATGTGAAATATGATAGGATAGGTTAAAGTGAGACCCTCTATATAAACTTATTATTCTCTTTTCCACACTTTTTGCATACTTGTTTTGCACAGACAATGTTTCAGTAGTACTTGTGATGTATAATACAACTTGTACTTGTATTATACAATGTCAGGTTTTTCACAGTTTGCAATGAGCTTTTAGGCAACATTAGATCTTTTCCCCATGGAAGGTAGAAACTATAATATGCAGTTATTTAACAGGTGGTGAGTCAGAAAAAGGAGTATGTACGTAGGTTGTGACCTTGACAGATGTAGCACAGAATTATAGGAAAGCTTTAAGCTGTGGGTAAATTTGCAGATAGTTTCAAATTGTGGTCACTAATCCAAGCCAAAGCTTTACTGGCTTTCATTTAAGTTTTTTCCTGGCCCATAAATAAGAGGTTCAAACGAAAAAAAAAATTCTGCCGATTTAACCCAGTGCATTTATGTATACCAAGTCTTTCTAAGTAATTCTTAACAAAGACGTATCATTGTGAAATCATTAACATTTTTCACAACATTCAATTCTACTATATACGGTCTACTGTCTTCATCAGGGCAAAGTAGTACCGATTAACAGACGTTAATCAGGGGGAAAAAAATCAAAGGTAGTTTTTCTTTTTTTCGGTTTTCATTCATTATACTCTATACTGTAACAGTGCCAGGCAGCAACGACAAGATACTGCCTTGTATAAAGCTCAGTTAAGGTTTCTTTACAGTGAGAATGGTAGAACTGTGGAATACTCTACTAGCATGCACGTTCATTGAATAGCTTAAAGGATAACTATCGTGTATAAAGTTAAAGGACAATTATACTCACCTTCCCTCCGCTCCTCTTCCTTGTTCCTTAGCTTTTACCAAGTGAGGACCTGAACCGCTAATTCCTCACCCCTGGGTTCGCGCAGCCTATAGCAACTCTCAGAGCAACGCTGCTCTGGTAGGCTCTGCCCTCTCATCCCCGTCGGCGACAGGCCAAGGCGACGCTTGTTGCAGAGCGTGCCTTCCTATTGGCCTCGTCGCCGACGGGGAGAGGGGGCGGGCCTACCAGAGCAGCGTTGCTCGGAGTCTGCTATAGGCTGCGCGAACCAGGGGTGAGGACTTAGCAGTTCAGTCCTCACCCTTGGTAAAAGCTAAGGAACAAGTAAGAGGAGCGGAGGGAAGGTGAGTATAATGTCCTTTAATTAAAAAAAACAGTTAAACTGAAAAGTACTTGGGACAGGGATATAAGACTGGTAATTCCTAACTCCCAATATTGTTACTGTGAGGGGCACCAGCCCAAAGAAAACTGATTCTGCTAGTCTTCCTCCTGGCTTCAGCACTATCTTTAAAGGGCATCTATAGTGGGAAAATTTTCTTCACCTGAAGAAGGGGGCATGTTATTTCCCCGAAACGTTGTGTTTGTGTGATGTGTGGTCCACAATAAAAATATAAAATTGATTGGAGTGCGATCCTCCCAGAATTGGACAAGAGTGCGCCTCCAGCTTCATTCCTTGCTGTATGGCACCATTGATCAACCAGAAACCCTATACAGGATCCAGATAAACATCCTAGTTTTATACTAACCAGTATTTACCACAGGAAGTTCCACATTTACAACCATTATGGGATTAGGACAGCACAGGATAGTGATTGGCTATATGGGTTAGGGAGAGATGTTCTTAATGGAGCTAAATTCTCCCTATAGAGTATAAACTTAAATACAGCCTCGTGTTGTTAATATATTAATATTGGGGAAAAAAGGAAAAAAATGGCCATTTCTCTAAGAATGCTGGGTAGTTTCAGAAACATGCAAAGCCATTTTATCACATCACATATTTCCAGTCTAGCAAACAGAAACTGGGTTGTCTCATTACTTCTATGAAGAGGGGAGGGGGGAGTAAATATGAGAGTCTGAAGAATTTTCTAATTGGCTAAGACTGTCACATGTTTTACAAACAGCACATAACTGGGTGTAATACAGGAACTTCCTTACACTTCCTGTCTTGCTATGTACAATGCCTAATAGAAGTTTTTGATTTGCTAACAGTGTAAGATCAGAACGTCATTGGATGTTCGTAAAATTCCACTTCCTTTTAGTGTCTACATGGGGACACATGTAGAAATCCTAGAGGTGTGGCTAAACCTACCATTTTGAGTTTTTCCATTCAAACTAATTATTGCAAATGTCTGATGTTATATTTGTTATACTATAATAAATAAAAAAATTATTGAACTAAAAAAATAATTTAGGGGTTTTCTTTTATTGGTGGGCTGGATAAGCTTCTAAAATTCATAAATCTGAAAATTATTGCTATTAATACATTTAGTTCCTTTTGATCCAGGGGTACTTTCCGATTGCCATTTGTAGTCGGAGGATTTTCCCCCCCCTTTCCAGACAGTTTTTTTTTGGCCTTCTTCTGAATCAACTGTTAGGTGGGGCTAATAAGTAGGCAAAAAGGTTGGAATAAATGGGCATATGTCTTTATCCAACCTCTAATACTATAACCATAGACTAGCCTAATCCACTTTTTATTACACATTGCAATTATCTTACATCATGTTTACTTCTCACATCTGTTTTTATCAGGATGGGCATTTTTATTCTTTTCTATTCTTTTTCAATTGATTCACTATTGTTTTTTTTATTTTATGCACTCGACACATTGAGCATTCCATTGTTTACATCTTTTGAATAAAACAGATTCAATGTGTCATTTTATAATAATAGTGCAACAACCAAAATTAACATGGGTGGGGAGGAGAGGACGGAAAAGATGGGATAGGGGGCAGGGTAATGAGCTGCTCCCAGGAAGCAGAGTCAAGATATGTATCTCACAGAGATCAGATTGCATCTGGTTGAGCAACATATTGAAGTTGTTTCATGTATAGTGTGGAAATCAATTTCCCTCTTCTTGAAGGCGTAAGGGATGTATTGCCAGGTGTGGGAAAAGCGGATTTGTTGAATCTGATTCTTGGACAATACTTTAGTTATAATTACCGAAAGTAGAATGTGTTAGGGACTTTGAAGTCTTGCTTAAGATCTTGGAACGTGATTAAATGTCTATCATTGACAAAACAAGTGTATTTCCGGTCTTTCACAGACAAAGGAGGGCGCAAATGAGATGAGCCCCCTTCTGCAATTTGATACAGTATGCCCATACACTAGGTAGACATTAGATAAATTAGATGTTTTCAACAGAACATCTATAGACAAAAGTAGTGTATGTGCATCTTTAGAAAGGTCAGTGGGGATGAGGAAAGCTTTGTTACTACTTTAACCTAATAAAGAGACTGCTTGAAAGCTTGACAGCTAAAGTAAAATTACAAATAAAAAGTATTGCAATATTTTATTTTACAATATCCCCTTAGTAAAAGGAACTACATAGGAGTGGACAACCATCATATTTTTATCATATTCATATATCATGTATAAATGTCAATTCTTTTTTTTTACAAACAGCACATACAAAAATTAATTTAATCTAATGAATCTCTGGCTGATCAACAAATTAATACAGAGTGAATACATTTCTGAGGCATTTAACCTTTAGGAAAAAATACAGCCATCATTAAAAGTTACACAGCTTTTGTTTTATGCTGTTTAGCATCCAGAATTTGCAGTTTAGAGAAACTGTAAAATTAGATGTGCATGTTGTAGTGATTCACTTACCAATAGGGGCTGTGAATAGAGCTCTAGTTGGGCTCTGTAAATAATATCATCCAAAACCTCCTGTCCTAGAACCCACTCTCCGTTGTATCTGCAAAACACATTTTTTTAAAGATCAAATAAGTGATTTGACAGATGGTCTGCTACAAACAGACAGAATTAATTATTCTATATTCTGCATGGATATCTATTGATTATGTGACCATACATGCCACAATTGTAATTGGCTCCAAATACTAATATAGAGACAATAACCATCTCATAGAAATGTTGAGGGTGGAAAAACTAGTCCAGTATCATCAAATATATAGATTTGACACGATGTGTCTATAATTGGGCATGTGTATTGCCAACACAAGACTACATTTACAAAAATGCCAATGTAGTTAATTGCAGTTACAAAGCTTAGGCAAAAAAGCCTCAACACAGAGGAACAGTTATCAATAATTATGAATACTAATTTGCACTAACACTGTTCCAATAGGTCAGAAAACAGTTAAATGACTTTAAGAACCACAGAATTCTTACATAGCATGATAAACCCCAGTGAGAAGCTGCACCATAAATCCTGGATCCAACACCACTCGTCCACACAAGTCCTTCCAGCGTTTCTCATGTTGCCTTGGAAAACCACTTACACATAACCTGGGGCAAAAAATGTAAAAAGTCAATTGAAGAGCTAAGAAACTAAGAGACAGATCTGATGGAATCCCCCCTTTAGTGGCAAAGTGTGTACCAGCTTTACCCATAGTAATGCCTGTTTTTTGTGGGCCATTGGCAAACTAGCTGTGATTGATCGCAATCACAAAAGAGCAAGCATTAGGGTGATGGGGTACTGAAAAAGAACATTACTATGCCTTAATTTGCAGCATTACATCATGAAACAGAAGGCAGATATTTATCTTACAGTAGCTATAGAAACAAATATTAAATAGATAACATAAGGACAACTAGTAATGATCTTCACTTGTAAAATGTGGGAATACCGGTCTCAAGACAATATAAAACTCCATGGAGATAGATTTGTTACTTTGTGACAAACTGAATGGCTAATATTTAAACAAACCAGTTAACCTACAATAGTCACATTAGAAGAAAAATTCTCTTTAAATATATGATAAATGTATGATTAAGGTATAACTCACATTTATATTCCTTCTGCTTGAAAATCTAAGCATTTTGGTGCAACACTGCTCCAAGCCATTACAATAATGATTTGTAGATTGAGCAAAAAGAACAATGATATAGTGTTTAATCCCTTTTGTGCTTAAAGGGTATGCATACTGGAAAATTTGTTTTTTAAAATGCCAATTAGTGGAAATTATAATTCATCCAAACTACCACTGTACCTTTTTTTGTTGATCTTCCCCGCTATTCCTTTAGATATCCAGTCTGAAACATCTTACATTTCAGCTGTCATTTAAGTGCATTACTGTCGTAAACTATTCTTCTGTAAGCTGGAACTTGGAAGTTGGTGTGCCTTATGCAGTTTTGACAGTTGGTTTGTGGGGAAAATAGTCAGATCAGTAGTCAGAGTTCTGTATTGAAGGCATGCAGCAACACACACACCTCAGAGTAAGTGCTATTTACACATTTATTAATAGATTAAGATGATGCAGTCATTTTTTCAGTATACATACCCTTTAAGTGACCTATTTCTTATGCCTCATACACACATGATTGTGTGGACGAGGCCCGATGCCCAAGCAATCGACACACGCATGCCAAACATCCATTTCTACCGATATTTGCATGTGTATGCCTTTGCCCAGGCATCATTTGTTGATCCATATGGATGCGCGACTATCAGCTGAAATAGGCATTGGTTTTTGCTCACTACCAAATCATGGGTCTAAACCATCTTACTTGCATCATTAAAACACCACCTGTATTTAAAAAATAAAGGACAAATTTACTGTTGCTATACAAACACAATCCTTACTGGAAAATAAGTTACCTGTGATTTTAAATAGACACAGATTTGTACTTTTCGAGACAGTGGCCTTATTCCTCATATTAAAATGCACAGAACCTATTATTTTGTCATAATACATAAAGCTCTGGATTTTTAATGGGAGGTTCAGTCAAGTGTTTCCTTTTAAAAAGTTACTCAGCTACATAACTGACTAATATATTATATTCCACTGCACCTCCAATTAACTATCCTGCCTCCAACCCCCTCCCCTTTTCCCTCCTGTCATTAACCAGTAAATAGAGATAAATTAGAGTGGTTTTCGTTAATTAAAAGTCTGTAATGCACAAGTAATACATTTTCATTACAACCTGTGTCAGTATTAGAAGTCAGTTTCCATTATGGTACATTAAGCAGAAAAACTACGTATTTATGTGGCTTAGCAGAGATACAGCGCTCCCTTCCAGCCAGTCACAGGAATGTACAGAATCTCTGCTTAGTCACAGGAATATGCAGTGTCTCCGCTTAATGTACTGAAATGAAAACAGGCTTCTAAAACCGGCAGGGGTCATAAAAATAACAATCCAGAGTTTGGATTAAGGAAAACCACTCTGGGTTACCTCCATTTACTGAGCAATGACAGGAGTGGGGTTGGGGGCAGGATAATTAATGGGAGTAGGAATTAGTTTTACTTTAATGGCACAGTAGCCACAAAAAAAAAAAAAACGTATGTATTATTAGAAATTAGAAATATTATTAAACTGTTAGAGGCGAATTATCCCTTATATCATATCTAATCCAATAAGCCATACCATTATGACCACTTATAGGTGAAAAAAATAACACTAATCATCTAATTATAATGGCACCTGGCAGTGAGTGGGATGTATCAGACAGAAAATGTCTATTTCCTTCTTGAAGTTAATGTACTGAAAGCAAAAATGCAAGCTAAGCAACTTTTAAAAAAGTCCAAATTTTATGTGGCTAGACAACAGAGTCAAGGCATCTAACCAACAGTGGTGAAAAGAAGGTAAACCAGTGAGTTATTGACGGCCAAAGCTTTCTGATAAGCAAAATAAAAAATAGCGTCTATAGCTCCAATTGCTGAATAAGCTAATGTTGGCTCCATTAAAAATGTGTGAGAACACACAGCACATTTCAGTTTGCTACCTATGGAGCTGCGTAGCTGCAGACCAGTCAGTGTGCCCATAAATACTATTGCCCACCTACAATGGGCACATGAAAATCAGCTCTATTGTGATGTTGTGATGATTTACCTACCTAAATATAGCTTCTGACAAAGTACACCCATTCATTTAAATAGTTTTCCATGAGAGCAGTCCCATGCTGACTTGGACTCCAAACTGTCTACTGACTGTCTACTGCTCGGTGCCAGATACCACAACAGACCTTTCGAGGTCTAGTGGAGTATATGCCTACAGTATCTCTATGTGTCATGTTTTTTCTAGTGACAACGCTTGAACCTACTAATTATTGGGAAGATAGTCATAATGTTAAAGCTAATCCACTTAATATTTATTTTTTATTCCTCCCTATACTAATAAAAATAAATGAATATATTGTACTTACTACATTATTCTGCATAGCCCTTTTAGTAATATTTTATGAAAATTGGTTGCCATTGAAGTGTGATAAATACTAAAAAGCAGTGAGCTACTTACCTGGAACCCATCCTACACAATGATTGGTAGGAGGATGGCGGCATGTAGACTATAGCCGAGTTGTAGCAAAGCATGAGAAAGCTTAACACTTCAAACCTGCAGAGGATGTACAAAGTTCATTTGTAAATAATAAAACCAAAGAACCTATAACGCAAGCCTTAAAAATAATTTAAACATCATTATTTCAAATATCATCAATATTTTTGAAACATTTAGCACCAACCCTATCTTAAAACTTTGTTATTAAATTGAATATACTTGCCTATTCTGTGCAGTGAAGGTTTCTCTCTGGGGGTGAAGGTCACTATAAACAACCCGAATAAGATCATGTTGGCTTAGAGCTCCCTCTGTCAAAGCCATAGTTCCTAATGATGAAGGCTAAAGAAACAAACAGGTCTTAGAAGACATATAATGTAGAGTACCTCCAGGTGTCCAACCCTCCTGTGGCCATCTCACTGACACATTCCAATCCAAAATTAATAATAAAGGGCTGCACAGTCTCCAATTACTGCAAACAGGGGTGAAAAAACTCTTTATTAGTGCACAAAACAGACCAACACTACATTTCGGCCTTAAACTGGACAGCCCTTCATTATTTATTTTGGACAGGTCTTAGAAGACATATGTTTGGCAAAGGAAATGTTATTCCTGGTACATGTGGGTTTATGGACTGATGATTAAAGCTGGGTACACACATCTTGCAGATCCTGTCTGTGATTTTTCAAAGATCTGGATACACACAGTCCCGAGTACACAGCATAGGGGAACGCTTGGGACTGTGGGTTTCCCTCAGCCACGGCCGACTCCCTCTATAGGGAGACTACCGGGCTCAAGGGAAATTTTATGTTTTCCCAAACGACCGCTCGCCTGACACGAATGTTTGCTGACTGCACGCTTGTTCAGGAAAGATGCTACAAACGCTAGCATTAAAGCCCCAATACCGTCAGATCGGACGGTATCAGGGCTTTATCGCTAATGTTTGTGCCTAGCTTTAAAGCAACAGAGATGTACACTGATATGTAATCTGTTAGTTGTACTATAAGTGACAACACTGACATTTTGGGATGACCAGTCATCTGATCTATTGAAATCCAATTGATGTTCTATGATTTACAGACATGTCTGTAAATGCTATTGTTTAGGAGGGTGGTTAAAAAGTAGTAAGAGATATACAGTTATAAGAGATAAAACCGCAGTAATTAAAAATAAGTAACAGGGTAAAGCTTCGTACACACGTACGATCTTACAGACGATGAACGTCCCAAGCGTGTGCACACGCGTGACTAACAGAGCCCGACCACACGCATACACACATGCGATTTGTTGCCTTTCGTCATGGGTCATTTTTCAACTTTAATATCGTACATGTGTATGAGGCTTAAGGCTGGGTACACACAATGGGATCCTTTCTCTCAACCAACTGTTCGACACATGCGACCAGTGGGCCAGGACGAAGAAAAGTTGTTTGCGCCAAAAGATTTTGCTGCAACCGAGTGTGTGGTCCATAGAGGACTGCACAATCAGCCATGGTTTTCCAACCTGTGCGAATCAACAAATGTTGGTCATGGCCATTTGAAAAAAAAACACATTTCAGGCAGATTAACCAATACGCTGAAATGTCGGTCGGCCCGATGTATTGTATGGTGTGTACCCAGCTTAAGCAAAGGTGTCAAGAAGGTGATGAAATGCTTGTAGGATCCCTGCATTTGGCATTCCAGTATCAATGATCATGGTAAAGCCAAGAGGAAGCTGGGATCAACAAACGACTACCCTTGGGTTGGCCCTCAGGCATTTTACTAGAGGAAAATTTGCTTTGTGTAAGGGCCTTTTATTCAGTAATTATTTAGTAATCTGAAAAACCTTGAGCCATTTTACAATGAACATGTGTGCAGATCATTCCAGAACGTGGGATATATAATATGTTGGAAGGCTCAAATGCTGGCCATACACTGGCCCAATGTTACATAACTGTGCCTTTAGAGCCAGGAAGTGGTCTCTTACCTTTTGATGTCCCCGCTCTGATAATACTTTGTGATTGGTGTTACGCCTTTAAGGTGAATAGCAAAGTACTTGAGACATTGTGGAAAGTCGAGAGGTACATCTAATAATGTATGGGCATCTTAAGGTCTACTACAGGGGTTGGAGATTTGATAATGGGTGTAGATGGTGTGCAAGAGCAGCATATTTAATAAAATCATTGATGTTAAGGTTTAATTTGATTTAGAATAAAAATAGTTTTCTCATTCATTCTTACCTCATGATATATTGAGGGCTTAGATAACGATGGTATTGTAAAAGATAAAATCTTATTGTTGCCATCTTTGTCAGCAATTTCCTGCAGACAGCAAATAGCAGTGAGACACAAAGAGAAATAATTCAAACTTCAAAAAAGCATCATTACATTAGCATAAATTGATATTGCATGTTTTAGATCTTCAAAACTTAAAGGGGAACTGTTGTCTCCATAAAAGTTAATTTTAAATGAAAGGCCACCCTCCCTTTAAAACGAGCCATCAACCACCTCTCTACTTACTCCACAGCCCTAGATATAAAGACATTACTGACCAGAAAGTTAACGGGTGGGAGGATGACATGTGACATGTGTGCTCCTCCACCTCGCCGCCCGCGAGCACAGCCTCAGACTTCAGTATGTGAGGGAGACAGGAAGTCCCTCCCCCTCCCTGCTGTGTGAAGATCCCCACAAGAGAAGGTAAGGGAATCTACAGCCCTACCCTCCCACTATGTGAAAATAGCCTTTCATGCTGAAAAGGCTGTTTTCACACAGTTTTGTGTAAGGGGGGGGGGGGGGGGGGGGGGGGGGGGGGGGTTTGAGTAGGGTGGGGCCCAAGGTACCTGCGAGTGAGCGTGGCCAATGCACCCACGAATGGGTGGGGTCAATGCACCCTGAGTGGGCAGGGTCATGGTACCCGTGGTACGGTACCAAATGGGTCTGTAAGGGAAGGGACCAAGGGAGGCCTGCAAAGGAGGGGCCATGGGGCTCATGAGTGGGAGGGACCAGGGGGCCCATGAGTGGGAGGGACCAGGGGGGCTGCAAGGGCAGGAGGAGACATAGGGCAGAGTGACTGTCACATGGTTTCAGAACTTTCCTAAAATTACATCATTCAACTAATAAAACCAGCAGAAAACATTTGTACCAGGTTGTAGATGCCCAAAAGCAGAGCTTCAATGCACCCATTACTCTGTCTGTCACGACTGGCAGTGAGACGCAGGTAAACACAGATCAGCTCAGGCAGGAACTGCATGGTAAACCTTTTGAGACGTACTTCAGAGCTGCGATACAGCTCAAACAACTGATGACATATAGGCTCGAGTAACTGCATAAAGAAGGCACACATTTGGTACAAGGTCACTTTTTAAAATTAGTTTTATGTTTGCCAAGTAATGAAAAATAGAAAATCGGCATTATTGAGTTTTAAACGTAGCTACAATACATGTTTTACCATGAATAATGCATCAATGCAAGGTTCTATGGGCAAGCACATACAGTAGATTCAGTCACCAAATTTCAAATGACAGATCTCTAGAAGGCTTGATCTCAGTGTTATAGATGACATGTTTAGGTATATAAGGAACAGACTTCTGGGTAATTCCGAGCTATCATCAGTGTAGTGCAGACCTCTGGTTTTGCAGTGTGAAGCGCCTATAGATAGACGTCACTAATACATTAAATAAGATAAGGAGAGAATTAGGCCTCGCAGCTACCCTTAGAGTGTAAGCTCTTTGGGGCAGTGATCCCATTCATAATGTGTCAAGGAATGCTGCACTTATATCAATTTATCCATAATTTATATATATATGTATTCTTAACCTATGTATGAAATTGTATTTAAGTGCCTGCACTGTATAATTGCTTGCACTTATCCCCTTGTTTGTATACTGCATTTTATAATGTACAGCACTGTGTACCCAAGTGGAGCTTTATAAATAAAATTACACATACATAAGGAACAGAGACTTCTGGGTTATTTCCATGGCAGCTCTCAGGCCGCTTTCAGCTTTATTGAGCCATCAGTGTAGTGTGGGTCTCTGGCTGATGACGGTTCAATAAAGCAGAAACAGGTCTATAGTTGGCGCTCTGGATTTGCATTTAGCTTGTGGAATGCTGTAAAAACCTTTTAAAAGGTATAGATTTCCTGAGAGCTGCCATGGAAACCAGGAAATTACACAGAATTATCTGCTCTTTATTTGCATATACTGAATAGGAGCTGCAAAGCCTTATTCTCTCCCTATCTTATTTATTAGGGACGCCTGTCAATAAACGCTTCACACTGCAAAAGCAGTTGGAGTGTATTTTTCTCCATAAGTTTTAAGTCAAGGTAGTTTTCTAGCTGCAAGGCCATTAATGTTGAAAATGATTTAAATCTAGATTAAGTTGCAAATAGGGCTATGCACCGAGAGCTGTTAACAGCTTTTTCTGTATTAAAGTCAAGTATAACAAGGGTTAACCTGACTTTAAGACATAACCAACGGTAATTGCTGAAAGCAATGTACCAAGCCGATTATGTCTCTTTAAGCTAAAATCTTTAAGACGAAATTTGGAATAGGTCAGCTCTGTGCATTGCCTAGAGGAGGAAATAGAGATACCGCCTCTATGTGCATAACCCTGAAAGGACTCAAAACAATCTGTGTTTTTGTGTGTATTTGCACAACACAAGGGTGATTTATAGAAGGTATAGATGTGGTATAGAGGTGGCCTGGTTGAGAACCAAAATATCATCCAGGAATCCAAATCATATATTTATATCATATATAATAAAAGCCTAACTGCTGCCTCCGTGCGTGTGTGTGTGTCACTGCAGTTCCTATTGACTAACCACTAGAGGGAGAAGCACAGACCACAGGTAAGGGGACTTGGGACCGAGGAGGAAGCCTGGACTTGGGACCGAGGAGGAAGCCTGGACTTGGGACCGAGGAGGAAGCCTGGACTTGGGACCGAGGAGGAAGCCTGGACTTGGGACCGAGGAGGAAGCCTGGACTTGGGACCGAGGAGGGAAGCCGGACTTGGGACCGAGGAGGAAGCCTGGACTTGGGACCGAGGAGGGAAGCCTGGACTTGGGACCGAGGAGGAAGCTGGACTTGGACGAGGAGGAAGCCTGGACTTGGACCGGAGGAGGAAGCTGGACTGGGACCGAGGAGGAAGCTGGACTTGGGACCGGAGGAAGCTGGACTTGGGACCGGGAGGAAGCCTGGACTTGGGACCGAGGAGGAGCCTGGACTTGGGACCGAGGAGGAAGCCTGGACTTGGGACCGAGGAGGAAGCCTGGATTGGGACCGAGGAGGAAGCCTGGACTTGGACGAGGAGGAAGCCTGGACTTGGGACCGAGAGAAGCCTGGACTTGGGAC